>OY720430.1:75506762-76040602 GCA_963082735.1 Pocota personata
CACACTTGAAAATTAACCTTCTTCCCCAAACTGCTCTGAACTACTAAAGTAAACAAAGTAGATGCATCTGCGCACACTTATTTTAACCGTTATTAACATGCAACAATGTGTGCTTATTATTTTGCACAGCAGTGTAAGTTTGTTTTTGACTACCAGGAATCGTCATTTTTATTATTATTGTTATTACTTTAATTTTTATTTTTTCGCATTCTGGTCGATTATTTTTAATTATTTTGCTTCTGTGAACATTTCGTGCCTGCAATTTATGGTAGCCATTCAGATACATATAGTTTTCAATTGTCAAATCACGGATCCAGTACTAAAACCTAGGTAACTGCAATTTTATCAATATTTAGTTATTTTTATTAAATTATTATTAGTAAGTAGATTTATTAAAGAGGTGTTGTTACACTGCACTACTGCTATTGTGGGGATTCAAATTACTATGATCATTTCAAAATAAAAGATTTTTAGTTATCTATTACGATTTCCCAGGCGTTAAAACATAAATTTGTGCACTTTTGGTGTACGGAATCGTATTGCTTCTCTTTATTTAGGTTTGAAAGTAATTTTTCGTTTTTCGGTGAATAAAGATTTGGTGTGCGATCTGCCTGAAGACTGCGATAATCTATTTGACATAAAGCGAACTTGATGAGAACCATACTGCGATAGTTTTAGTACACAAACAAAACTGTTGTAGCACAGCGAGTATATGCCTATAAAAACTCTCTTATTCAGGTGCTTAGGTGTACGAATTGATTTTTGTCGGTGTCGAGCTTCACAAATTTTCAAGCATTTACGATTTTGAAAGATCTTGCTACATGCATTCTCCATACGTATCAATCCAACCAATTGAGATTCTCATCTCTCATTGAATACATTTCACGAAATATATAATAACTAAACAAACCACTATTCGAAAACAAATAAATCACAAACTTATACTCGCAGGCTTTGTGTAAATCGTTTTAATTTTTCAAAAACGTTTTATACCAGAGTTTTTTATTTTTAAATATAATAAGGTGGCGATAAGTTTGTATACATTAACTTTATAAGGCAAAAGTTTACTGTAGAGCAACAGATTAGAAAACATTTCTAAATGTCATTGCTAAGGATTTAATCCTTAAAGCGTCACTCACCTAAGATATTCAACTTTCTTTCATCACATGCTTATTTGCCGATTACAGCTTCCCTTCCAATCACTTTATATTCGTTCCTAGCATTTACTTGAATTTTTTCATCTCATCCGTCTATCTATGTGAATAAATAAACGAGTGACCATTCCACAGGTGAAAAAGATATATCGATGGATGATACATATGATGATGATAAGGATGAGAAAGCTCGACTTTTACATCAAGGTAATACAATTTTTTTTTTCTGGATTTCTTACTTCCTTTTCCATCATCGATGCCACCCACCGCTACCACAACATCATATTTGTTTTTTCTTTTCCATTTATAGATGTATGTTTTGCTTGATCGTGTTTTTTTTTTTTGGTTTTTAGTTATTTTTTTTTTCCATTATTTTTGTTTTTCTTTTTCTTTGATTAGTTTGTCGACTGAGTTTGTTTTAGTTTTCTTTCTTTCTTTTTTGTTTTCTTTCTTTCTTTTTGTTTTCTCTCATCCCCCACTTGCTCTTGAATGTGTATTTTGTATGCTTGTATATTGTCTTTTTTGCTGTCCAACATTACATTACATGGCCTGTGATGTTAATGATGTCTATAACAAATGTTCCGATGTTTGCTTGCCTATAGGATTCCAGATTTATCCACCGCCAACAACGCCCCCAGAGCCTGCACCGCCAGATCACCACATGGCTCCTTCATCGATAATGCGTCAATTCAAAGGAAATTTAGTTTCAGCATCTCAGTCCAGTTTAGACGAGATAACATGTAAATCTGTTTTAAGATGCCGTTTTAGTGTTTTTTTATTGTAAAATATTCTTTTTTTTTTTAGTTTGTTGTTTTGTTTCCTTTGTTTTCCTTTTTTGTTTTGAATGTTTTTTTTTGTTTGTTTTATTTTGTTGTTTATGTTTAAACACTTCATTTGACTGTAATAATACTGGGGAATTTTTTCATGCTTTCATTTAGCGGATGTGAGCGGTTCAAAGGATTCATTGACAACTCATGATTCAGGTTAAAAAGAAAGACTAATCGCAAATAATTTTTGTTTATTATTGTTTCCTGATCAATTCATCATTTTCACTAAATTTATTTACTTAAAATATAATTAATCGCAACCATTAAATAGGTAACTCATTTTTGTATGCATTTTATATTTTTTTTTTTTTTTATGTCTAATAGGTTGGCTTGATGATGCTCTATTTATAAGTCGGGATGCAGAGAAACACGATGTCCGTGGAAGTGTTCGGCGAAATATGATTTGGAATAATTTTAGCGGATCGAATCACCATGCATTTACCACGGGTCGTCGACAAAACGAGTCCAGTTTTGCAAATAAAATCCGACCAAAGGGACCTAGTCAAACTTTGAAGGTATGTATTATATTTAAAAAAAATAAATTATATTATTCAAGGGCGGCCTGACTAATATAGGAAAAAAAAAAAACTCAGTAGTTTACAAATTTCTTTTATTAATACACTTTTTCCATCTTGACTCTAAAGCTATTACACCAGTTTTAAAAAAATTGTCCCTCAATTCCTTTAAAAAATAAGTTTACTGCAGCTTTGACCGGTCATTCGTTGAAAATCTCTGTCCTCCCAAATGTAATTTTAGTTTGATTTTAGTGTAGTAGTTTGAAACTTAGATGGTATTAAGTTTTCTGTAAACTCCAAGGGTAGCGTCCAGATAACTGAGGAGCTTGTTTGTTTTGCTTTTGTCGTTGCTCATGATTCACAGTATTTTTTTCCGTCCACCTGATATCATCACGATCAAGTTGAATTTTTAGCCATATGTTCGCTCGACTGCCAGTGTTATGCCTTCACAGTAGAGTTGACTTAGCTTTCGCAATTGATCGACTTTTTATTTATTTCATGAGAAATAAATAGATGATTTTTGACATCAGGATTTGAACCGTGAACCAACAGCGTGATAAGCGATGATGTTACCACCACACCACGGCCACCCTTAAATACAGGAATAAAACTTCATAGAGTCACTCTTAGAAGTTTGGGAAATAAAAGGGAGAAAGTACCAATTTAGAACTAAAATTATTTCTATGCTAGGTCGCGAACTTTTCAATCCACCCTCGAATATATGTAGTTAAATATGCAGCAAATGTAAGCTTACACAAATCGATCCGTTTTTGGAATACAAGACAAGTCCTACTTGAGCATTGTATCACATGCACTCAAAATTGTCATTTTACGTTTACCAGAGTAATAGGAGAGGTTTCGCAGGTTTCCTTGGGTTGGATAATTTGGTCCTCGATTTAAAGCTGTGGTACAGTAGCCATAATACCAATGACTTGGATTTTATTCACATTGAAGTCATCTCAGTCAGGTCTTCATTTAATAAGTTGATTTGGTCGCATCTCGGACGATGTGATGTATTTGCATTCACGAGCATGTCGTTCGAACAACATGATATCAAAGTGTTGTCATTGGCTAAACTAAAGATCTTGTAGTTTGTTGCCTCTAGTAAGTCATTGCTATGGAGTGTGAATAGAGTTGGTGAAAGTATAGATCCCTGAGGTACTCGTAGCAAAGGTATCAGAAGACACACCATCGACAACAACTTGTATTGATCTCTTCTAAAGAAAATTGTCCACACATCCAGGGAGCTGTTGCGATAGTTCGTAGGAGGCTAGTAGGCATAATAGTGCTCTATTCGAAAATCGATCCAACGCTTTTGAGATGACCTGCCAGCCCATCAGCTCTTAATTTCCCATGTTGCTCTATAGCTGAGGTCCATAGCTGGGTTACACAACTCAACGGGCCTGCAGTTGAAGGGCGGCTGCGAAAACCATACTGCCCTATTATTTCGACAAAAGAAACTGGAAGAATATCTGATAAATAAAGTCTCCCAACGAGTCTCGCAAAAATCTCTATAAAACTATTGCCTTAATTTTACTTGTGCAAGCCTAGTACATCGTTCGAGCAAAACAATTTTTTTCATGTTTTGTTGAGTTGGAAAAATTCGAAGCAACATTTTTGTCCGAGATTTTGTCTCAGCATAAAAGTTTCCATCAACATTTTACCAGCAAAATTGTTGACGCTACAATTATTTCGACATAATAAACTAAAAACGAGAGCAGCAAAAATGTGGCTTTGCTCGAACAGCGTTCTAGGTTTAAAATATAAAAAAAAATCTACAAAGCATTAATGTTAGTTCTGGTGCAGAGTTTATGAGAACTATGGATGGTATTATTCAGGACCCCTTGCTTTTTGCAATACAAATGTTTATGGATGCCGTTTGTTTAACGCATTATATATAACTGATTGCTGCACCTTCATTCATTCCATGATCATTTATCTTCTATCAAATCTCATATGTACATTATATGTAAGCTCCGATCCAGTAGAATCAGGATTGACTCGACTCAATCATAAACATTTTTGTGATTAATTACCTAATTATTACCTAATGTCGATAACGCTCTAGATCCCATTCCGTTTGCTGTCCCTCTGCGTGTTCTGTCAATGCAAAGAGACCGTACATTATACAATTTTATTTTCAAAGACGTTAAGGGTACTTTTATCCGCCTTTGAAAAAAAAAAAAATTCGCTAGTTTTTCTTAGTATTTCATAGTCGCCCTAAAAATGATATTCATCTATAAATACTTTTCTTGTTTTAATAAATAAAAAATAATATATTTTCTTATTGTCTTACAGCAACCCGGTAAATTGAATCTGAAGAACTTCCAGCTAGTGAGTGATGCAGTGGCCCGGATGAATGTTAGCAGTGACACCAATTTAGCAGAAGGTGATAAGAAAAACGTTTTAACTTTAAATAATAAATCGTCAATATTTGATCATGCTCCCCTGGCGGCTCCTGAAGATGATTCCGATGAGATGGCCGAATACGCACAAATTAAAGACGTATACGGGGATGAAGGTAACAATGATCAAATGTACAACTTGCCACATGATTTGACACCAAGCAAATCGAGCAAATCTAGACATCGTCGGGATAAAGAACAAAGTAAATTCATTTTTAATAGCGTTATTGACCTCCAAAGTTATCGCAAGCAAAAATATTACCAACAAAATATTGTATTTGCACTAATATAATATAATAGTATTGCTCGAAAATAATTCGATATTATTTGAAATTTTTAAACTTGTACATATACCAATGTAGATTTTAGCGTGTAGATGGGTTGGTTGGTTGCATAAAAAATACATAATAATATTAAACAAAAAAACAAAACAAAAATTAAAAAATTAATTGTTTGTGAAAATTGTCCACACAAGTACACACACAAATTTGATTTATATGTTTGGTGAAGGAGTGTATAATTCGACCCCTTCCCCCGATTATGAAATTAGTGTTTTTTTAATAACTCATACCATAACGCAAGATGTAGATTTGAACGTTTACAATGCAAAATTAGTATTTAAACAAAATATAATAGTGTATTTTCGGAGAGGAAAAGAATTTACCACCAGCTTTAATTTTTCATTCAGAGTATTCCGAGTCAGACAGCGACTCAAGCTCATCAGAGCGTAAGGCAAGAGGCTATGATGGCTACTACAAGATGAATCGCAAACCACAAACGCATAAGCGAACAAGGAAAAAGCGTGTTGCCATCCCCGTACAACCTCCAAAAGTTCCACCATTTGGAACATTTGTAAGTCCACCAGAAATTCCATTGCATTATCAGAAAATGAAGACTCTGGAGAAAGGTAAATGATTTAATCCTTATAGTTCATGTATTTTGTGTCTCATACCGTTAAATTTTTTATCAGTTAAACTAATGCACACTGATGTCCAAGAGGAGGAATCAAGTGTAGATGTTTCGTCTCCGAGAGACAACAATTCTCCCATCGTAAGTAACTTGCATTTCCAAAATTTATGTTCATTATCCACTTGGGTATTTTTTACTTATAGTTTGGAATGGTGTCAAAACTTACTGGAGAAAATGAACGTGAGAAACTCCTCGATATGAAAATGAAGCAAAAAAATTGGAAAGAAGAGGAAAAAATGGAAAAGCGTCGTCTCAAAGAAGAACAAGCAAAGCTCCGTAAACTTCAGGATAAAGAAAAAGAACAGGAGAAGAAAATGAAACGAAAATCTAAACAAAACAGTAAGGCGTCATCTGGTACCAGTGAGAGTCTGGAGTCTGCATTATCATCTCTACCAGAGTTTATGCAGTCCGATAAAAATAATATTCCAATATTTCTGCATAAATGTATACAATTTATCGAACAAGAAGGATTGGACTCTGAGGGAATATACCGTGTTCCTGGAAACCGTGCTCATGTAGACTTATTGTTTCAGAAGTTTGAAGAAGGTACAATAAAATTTTGTCATTATATAATATATTCTGTGTTATACTAAAATATATCTTACATATAGATTCTAATGTTGACATTGAGTCATTGGATATACCAGTAAATGCCGTAGCTACAGCGCTAAAGGACTTTTTCTCAAAACGTTTTCCACCTCTTTTCGATAAAGAAGTTATGGCCGAATTGGAAGAAATTGCAGGTGAGTTTCTTTTCCCTTTTTCTTGTAGTTTAAAAAAATAAATATACATATGTATATGATCTAACGACACATAGGCAGGTTACCCAAAGGTTATAACAAAATGTTTCGAACAAATAGTTTCACACCATTGCCTCAAGAAATACAGTTTTGCTCTGTCGTCGAAAAAATGTTTTGTTCGATTTTGATTTTAGTTTCGATCTCTGGGTAACCGGCGTTAAAGAATTAATGTCTATTTTCGATTTTTTTACTATTGATGTAAGTTTAATTTATTTACAGAGTGTAATTAGGCTCTTCGTACAGATCGATTTTTTTTTTGCTAGCCCTCTATTCCGTCCTCTTATCCAATATACAGGCTGATTTCTTTTCAGACGATCAAACTTTGGGAGGTTATACGGGGGTGGGTCAATAAGTACCTGAAAAATGAAATAAGGAACATTCTTTTCGGTATAAAAACATTTTATTTTTCAACATAGTCTCCTTTTAGCTCTATACACTTCATCCAACGTTTCTCCTATTTGTTGATGCCCTCCAAATAATATGATTTCTCGAGCCCCTCAGCGATGATCTCTTCATTCGACCCAAATCTCTTACCTCCGAGCCATTTCTTCATGTTTGGAAACAAGAAATAGTCGCAGGAGGCCAAATCTGGGGAATATGCTGGATGAGGGAGGAGTTCGTAGCCTAACTCATGCAATTTTGCCATTGCGACTGCGGACTTGTGTGCCGGTGCGTTGTCCTGGTGAAAAAAGAACTTTTTTCTTCACCAAATGCGGCCGTTTTTGCTTCAAATCGGCTTGGAATGGATCCAGCAGCTCTGCGTAATATGCGCCGGTGATCGTTTTACCCTTTTCAAGGTAATCGATGTGAATAACACCGCGCGCATCCGAAAAACTGTCGCCATGACCGTGTTTGCTGACAAACCCGCCCTGGCCCTCTTCGGCTTCGATTCACTAGGAGAAGTCCATTGTTTTGACTGTTCCTTGGTTTCTGGTGTGTTGTGGTGAATCCAGGTTTCATCCACGGTTACGAAACAGCGCAAAAACTCAGCCGAATTTTTCTGGAACATCGCCAAACACACCTTTAAAGTTGTCAAACGAATGCGTTTGTTGTCGATTGTGAGCAAACGTGGCACCCATTTTGGCCAAAGATTTTTCATGTCCAAATATTTATGTAAAATGGAAATCACTGAGCTATGTGATAAGCCTGTTGCCTCTTCAAGCTCGCGCACTTTCACTCGCCGATCGTCCATTATCAAACCATGGATTTTGTCGACCATTTCTGGTGTGGTGACCTCAATTGGGCGACCAGAACGTTCGGCGTCACTTGTGGTTGAACGACCGCACCGAAATTGAGTAAACCAGTGGTGAATGGTTCCAATCGATGGTGAAGAGTCCCCATAATATTTGTCAAGCTTTTGTTTGGTTTGCGTGATAGTTTTTTCTCGCAAAAAATAGTGTTTAATGAGCACTCGAAATTAAATTTTTTCCATTTTAACGAAAATGCTAGTAGGCGTCTATATAAAATGGCTGCCACAACAAAACTATGTATTTGACAGATCTGTCTGAAAATTTGGGTGCGTTCTTTTGAAAGATGATTCTTGACAAAAAAAAAATTAAATTTAAGGTGACGACACAATTTGTGTTAATTTTCAGGGACTTATTGACCCACCCCCGTAGGTCTTACAACAACACGAATAAAAGTGTTCGTGAAAAAGATCTACCTCCCCCATCCCAAGCTAGGAAAACTAGATGTTAATTTCAATCCACTTATACTGCTTTTACTCCAACGAGAAAAAAAAAAGATTGGATTAAGCTTAAAACGCCAGTTGACATTTATAAACATTGTTGCATACCGTTTGATAGAAAATTCAATTATCGTTCCAACATATCTAAAACTTGAGATGAATTATTAATCCTGCCAAAGTTTGATCGTCTAATGTGCATTCATCCTGTATTGTATCAGGTTGGCAACAAAGTAATTGCCGATTTGTTCAGATAAATAAAATATATTTTTTAAATACAACGAATAAACTTTAATCAATGATATATTTTCCATTTTGTTCGATGACCTTTTGCCATCTTTCTGGCAACTTCATAATTCCACGTTCGTAGAACTTCTGATCTTTTTCGGCAAAAAACTGAATCAAGTGCGATTTCACAGCGTCATCATCATTGGAAGTTTTACCATCCAAAGAGTTTTGCAAAGATCGAAATAAATGGTAATCTGTGGAGCAAGGTTAGGGCTATATGGTGGATGTAACATCAAGGCCCAATCAAGCTCCAATAATTTTTGGCGAGTGCCCAAAAATGTATGTGGCCTAGCGTTGTCCTGATGAAAAATGACACCTTTTCGATGGACCAACTCTGGCCGTTTTTCGTTGAGCGCTGTATTTAATCTGTCCAGTTATTGACAGTACACATCCGAATTGATCGTTTGATTGAGAGCAAAATCTTCTTTTGGTGGATATCAGCTTTCGAGGTGGATTGTGCTGGCTCATCAAGCCTGGACCAAAATCGTTTTCGATTGACGTTACTGTACACAACCCATTTTTCATCGCCAGTGATGATTCGTTTCAAAAATGGGTCGGATTCATTGCTTTCAAGATACAAATCGCAAGCGTTGATGTGCTTCGTTAAATGAATTTCTTTCAAATCATGTGGAACCCAAATATCAAGCCTTTTAACGAGTTTCATACGTTTTAAATGTGTCTCAATCGCTGTATGTGACACATTTAACTTTTTTGCTATCTATCGTACAGTTACATGACGATCCGGCTCGATTGTGGCTTTAATTTGATCATTAAGCTCATTTGGGCGACCTGATCGTTGCTTATCTTTCAGTGAATTTTTCACCATAACGAAATTTGTCAAAGCAATTCCGGTACTGTCTTTCTTTTCAGGCTTCTTCACCATACACATCACGTAACTTTTTAGCAGCTTGCGCTGCGTTCTTTCCTTTACGGAAATAAAAAAGTAAAATATGACGAAAATGCTCGTTTTTGCACTCCATATTAAAAGTGACGCCAAAGTAATACCTTTTTACAAAAATACGCGCAATTTGGTTCTGAAGCAAAGTAAGACTGACAGCTAACAAATGTCAAAAGGAAAAAAAAATATGTCATTGACAGAAGCCAAAGACATCTATGTGTTAAATCGGCAATTGCTTAGTTGTCAACCATAGTATTTATTTACGCTGGTAGCAACTGAAATTGTGTTACTTTCAAGTAACAAAACAACAATTAAAGTATGAAACGGTATTTCATTTCATAAACATGTCCATTCCATTTCGATATAGCCTAGAAAAATATTTATTTTTAATTTATTTTACAGGAGACCTCAAAAATACTTTTCTGTTAGTTTTAGTATGACGGACTATAATGTTTTCGTATATTTTAAAGAAGATAATGAGTGAAAAGTAAAAAATACTCAAATCTTAGAAGGTTACTTTTATGTTGATTTTCGATTCTCCTTCTATAAATGGCACCTATCTCATCTTTAGTGACAAGGGAAAATATTTGGGTCTTATTGTGGATAGTAAACTAAACTGGGAAGTCAATTTACAAGAATGTGTCAAAAAAACTAGTGTAGCTCTAAACTCCTGCAAGAAAGCTATTGCTACTGTTCCTCACTCTGGCAATACATGTCCATTATCAGGTCTATACTAATTTGTGATGTGATCGTCTGGTGGACGGCTCTGGAGAAAGCTGCACACATCAACTTTTTAGGGAAATCCATCTATGGCCGTTAGTGCCGCCATTCATCTCAAAGCCTCAGCGCAGTGCTATAGGCTACTCCTATTCCTGATAAATTCCTCCACCGAAAGTGGGATTTGATCGCACCTTCCAGGCAACAATTCCTGTTCGTGGTGAGTGGGATTATGCTGTCACTGAGGACCAAAGTTCAGTTCATTTCCACGGTTCTAAAACTGTGTGGTGGGTGATGGTGTCTTCTCCAACTGCTCAACTAGAGCACCGCCTTCTGCCTCCCAGATTATTGTAGCGTATTTCAGACGGAAATAATGACGATTAAGGAAGCCCTGTCCTGGCTTCAATTTAATGTAATAACTACTCGTATTAAGGATATTTGCACTTTTACGGACAGCTGCAATAAAGTTCCTGGCATCGTAATCAGTTACTTCTAAGGCCGTTCTTGAAGAGCTCACAAGAAAAGGAACTACATTTAGTTTTAAGCGAGAGAAGCAATACATAGGTATGCCTATCGCTACATGTAAGTACTTACTCAAGCTGAATGCTATCACCAAAGCCAACCATAGATGGGAGCATAATATGGTATGTCTCGTATCCAAACAGATCTAACCTAAGCCAGATAAAAAAAACATTCCAATGGTCTGGTAATGCTTAAACGATCGCAAATCAGCTCCGTCATCGGTGTCCGCACGGGGCACATGGCAAAAGGCTAGGCTTCTTTTCGAATGAATTTTGCAGGAGCTGCAGAGACGGGGAGGAGGAAGAATCAATCCTCCACTTTCTTTGTACCTATCCAGCCCTGTCCAAAAGAATATTGCTTCACCTGGGAGCTCCTTTCTTCGACGATCTCAGCGATTTGGCGTCTACTGACCTCAGTAGCATCGACTGGTTCAATTAGCCCGCATTGTAAGTTGAATAGAGATAGATCCAGCGGTATGCCAATGGACCTCCTTTGGTCTAACCTAACCTAGAAGGTTTAAAAATACAGCATAGTATATATATCATGTACATGAATAAATCTGAATATTTTTCTTCTGTCTGAATATTGATTCCATAACAGGTTGGAAAAAAGACTGTCACTACATGTGATTTTCTCCTACGCAGGTCCTTGCAGAGTCTAAAATTATTTTGCCCCGAACTGGGTCAATTTAGGTATCTAATTAAAGAAAATGATTTTCTGACTTCAAATACAATCTCTAGATCTAAAGATATGCTATCCGGCCCATTTATGTATCATATATATCAGGGGTGCTCCATTACTTTAGTTTGAAGCATTTTTTCTAAGGTCGAGATCCACTCAAGTAAGGCCATGAGCAACAGGTATAACATTTTAGGTAATTTTACGACCACCCTTCCCATGTAAAAAAAAATAGTCATAATCTTCGACGCGTCTTTGTAAATGTTTCTTAAGTGTAAAAAAGATCTTACACATTCGGAAATAATAAAACCTTTTGCAATTCTAGATTCTGCCCCGTGATTTAACCTCCAGTTTATTCACTACAAATAAAATTTTAATTATGAGTTAAATATACTGGCAACACAGTCAGCATTATTAATAAATCATAATCAACAGTTTATTAACGTCTATCAGTTAATCAGTAATTCAAATTATAGTAACATAATTTAATAAATACGACTGAGTATGTTGGGCTAAAATATGTATTTGTTCACTGATTTTTTAACCAAAGATTCTTGAGGAGGTCAAGGACAACTTGCAACAATCTGTCTTCGACTGCCATGCGACAAATGTACTAAGAAATATTTATATGAATTCTAACTCGCGTTTTTCGTAAACTCGACTGTAATTCAAAATCGTTTGTAATAAACTATAAAAATGTCGGATATCACTTTTAAAATAGAAAACAGTTTAGTTGTGGCTAATCCGTAAAATAAAAATAAATATTTGGCGCAACAGCTCTTTAAGTACCGGGGCCTAGCTTCTCGCAACCACTCGTGTTGTGTGCGTTATATTTTTCACACAAATGAAAGGGACGTACAGTTTAGTGCCGTATCCGAACGGCAATTTGTTTTGAGAAGCTTTCTCGTGAAAACAATACTCTCAGATATTTGTCAGACGTTCGCGAGAGGTGGGATCGTAAAAAAACTTTGTGGTGTTTTCTGGGATTCAAACTTGGAACCTCTTACGTAGTGATCCGACACACTAACCACTACGCCACGACGCCCCACTAATCCGCATCTAAGTCAAATTTAAAATGATAGTCAATACAATTTCAGATAAAAATGATTGATGAACAAATTTCAAGTAACTTGGGAGGACGAAATTTTACAAATATATGAATGATTGCATGTGTTAGATAACTACACTAATGCAGAATTTTTATTCTGAATTGAATGTGCATAATCGGCACTGGCCAGTTATCCAGTCAACTCAGAGCAAAAATCCAGTCAACTCGGAACCAGAACATGTCCAATCTCTCCGATGTGTCAAAAGTCAACTTTGCAAGTTCGAAAGAGCGAAAATGTGTTGTCCAATTCTGGTTTTCAGAAGCTCAGGCATCAGATTGTGCAGAACTCAAAATATGACTGGGTGGTGGACAAACATTTTATCCCGGTGCTTTTTGCGAAATTGAGTTTAGAAAAACAGGTTTTATACGTAGGGACTAACAAAAGTTCGCTTAGTTGATTGAATAATAAAACACAAAAATAATTTTGACTTTAGATATTTAATTTTCATCTTTTTTTGTAATTTCTTGGCATAATTCCCATTAATTTCAATACATTTCTTCAGCCGATAGATCCATCTTTCAAAGCAGCTCTTTTTGGAGCTTTTCGATTTCGACATTGACTGCATTAATAATCTCCTCATTAGGTGTGAAGATTTTTCCCCTCAAATATTTTTTTTTATTTTCGGAAACAGCCCAAAGTCACACGGTGCTAGATTCGGAGAATAAGGTGCTGGGCGAATTTCATTGATACCCGAGAGCGCAAGAAAGTTGTTGGTTTTTTCAGCAGTGTGCGCAAGCGCATTGTCGTGGTGCAAAAAGTATAGGCGCAGCTCCTCTTTTTGTCGGTGTCCTAGTAAATTTTGGAAAAGTTGTGGTAAGCAACTTTCAGTATACCAATTAGCAGTGACTGTCTGACCAGTTTTAAGCGGGATGACGGCGACCATTTTCGCTCTGGTGAAATACATCGACATCATAACTTTTGTTGTTTGGCCTTTACTGGAGGATTTGCACCTTCTGGGCTCCATACCATGGACTGCTGTTTGGTTTCCGGGTCGTACTTGTAAAACCAAGATTCATCACCTGTAACGATCTTATTGAAGCAGCTTGACTCTCCATTTTCAAACTTATCCAGGAAATTGTGAGCAAAACGAACACGAGCCTCTTTTTGCTCTCCATTCAAAGTTTTTGGAACCCATCGGGCTGACTTCTTCGAATATTTCAGGTGATAATTTAAAATTCGTGACACAGCCATGGCATTCAAGCCTAGTTCATCGGCTATCATCTCCTGTGTCATCCCGGCATCTTCGTAAATTTTGTATATTTGTATCGTCGGTCGAGGATTTGGGCCGACCTTCACGAGATTCGTCCTCCACAGAAAAATGACCAGTCTGGAATGATCGAAACCACTTTGAAATAGTAACAAGAGATGGTGCATTTATTCCGTATGCATTTTGGCATTCGTGCAGAATTTTGATTGTCGTGAGTGAGAAATCCGAAGAGAATGACAAAACGCATTTCTTCCTCTGTTGGCAGTGGAATTCCTACCGAGCTTACGTCACTAATTTTTCTCTTTCTCGTCTCCATTTTTACCTATTGTTCTGAAATTTGGAAATAAATATTATTACATTATAATATAGTTTTTTTTTTCCAAAAACTACTAAATTGATACCAATTAAGCGAACTTTTGTTAGTCCCTACTTAATAAGAAAATACAAACAAATGTAAAAAAAAAAATTAACCACAGCTTCTGAGGACGAAATATTTAACCAAGCTGACATAAATACAAAAGCAATTCAATTTCAGCGATTAGCTGTGTTTTTAATGAGAGCTCAGACAAAAATGACTCTTTTGGCCAATTAGAAGAGCGCAGAATCCAGCCAACTAAAAACAAGAACTTGCCCAATAACTATTCTGAATTCAATCTTTGTTAAACTCTAAACCTTTAAATCTGATTTAGTACTATGAAAACGTAACTTAACAAAATGCTAGAAACTACTGAAGTACATTGAAGAGCTGTTTTGACATTTTTATCTGATCCATAAAAAGATTCAGTTTTGTAGTCAGGGCAAGATGAACTTTTCAGTTCTTTACTATACGAGTACATAACCACAATAGTTATTTCCTGAACTTTTTAGAACAAAACTGACAGTCTGACGTCACGAAAAATCTCCTTGTCTCAATAAACTATAGGTCTGTTCAATTTATGTGGACAAATTTGAATGTTTAAACAAAAAAAAAAAAAAATTGGACAATTTCACTTAAATTTCAAATCGGAGTGATTTACGGATGAACTATGTGCTGTGCAAGTACATGCGACCATGACCACGTCCACATTTATTTTGACTGTGATCATTTTTTGGGAAAATACATGTAATTAAGTAGATTTCTATTTTACAGTGTGAAGGCAAGTAGTGCCCCGTGAGGGCTCCTATTATTATACTAATTCGTTTCCTATCAATGGACAGAAATCTTTCCGTTCTCTTCAGATCCAGATTATGCCAGACCTGTTTCGATGAAAGGCAAGTACTGACACTATTCCACTTTCTGTTTGTAATTTTTCTGACTTCAGTATCTTTATCGATTCTAAGGGAGCGGACAATTCCTCTCTATTTTTAGTGAAGTTCCGATCCGCACCCTTTTCATTGTGACCTGAAATCCAGCACAGAGAAATGTTGCAACTGTCAGTGATCTCGTTAAGAGACCTGAGGCATTGCTTTACCAACTTGGTGCTTGACTATTTATAGCGCTACCCTCTCCTGCAGTAATTGAAAGCCAAACCGCATATTCACGGATTGCCGTAATTTTCGCTTGAAATACTCTACAGTGCTCCTGTAGTCGTCTGATAATCTTTACATCAAGTGCACTTGAGAAGACTCTTGCACCCGTGCCATACACTATCTTAGATCAATCTGTGTATATCTTCATCGCAGAATCGTTAAAGATTTCTCCAGATTCCAAGCGCTTCTGCTGGGAATTTTGTCCTTGCATTAGGTCGTTACATATGAAGTTGCCGATTTTTTTGTGGAAAGTTAAATAACGCCATTTCAAAAATTAAAAAAGTCCAAAAAAAAATCTCCATTTACATCTGTGATACTCTTTCAACGTTCCACCAAAGCAAAAATGCCTCTTTTGAAAAAGTCCTTATCCTTTCAGGCTAAGAAGTCCTTAAAGTCCTGTTTTATGGCATCTGGGCTTATGAATTGTTTATTGTGATTGGTGATTGCCCAAACTTCGGAAAAGGTGGTAATCGGTCGGGGATAAGTGTGGTGAGTAAAGCGGATGAGGCAAAACTTCATAACCCAACTCCGCCAGCTTCAGGAACGTCGACTGTGCGGTATGTGGTCTTGCGTTGTCAAGCAGCAGTATGGGACCATGCCTATTTACCAGTGATGCAATTTGTTGTGCATTATGTCGATTTCTCTACAGTACAACTCGGCCGTGATTGTTTCTCCGCGTTTGAGAAAGGAATAATGGACAACTCCCTCACTCCTCCACCATACTGTCACCATTACCTTTTTGGGGTGTAAGTCTGCCTTACCAAGTCCACTGGGAATCTCACCCACGTCTACCCATTCTCCCGACCTCATCCGATTATCGTATAGGATCCACTTTTCGTCGCAGGTGACGATGCGATGCAAAAAGGATCCATACGGTGTCTGTTGGTCAAAGATATTGCAACCTCCAGACGTCGTAGCATATTCGCTGGTGTTAGGACGTGGGGCACCCATCTCTCTAGTTTTTGCCTTTCCGATGGTGGAAAGATGGCGACTTATGGTTGCAGTTGACACTTTGAACCTTGTAGCAAGGCTAAGAACAGCCGTAGCTGGATTTTCTTCAACAGCTGCTGCAAGTTCTTCATTATTAATGACATTCTCTGGTCTACCCCTTGGCAAATTTTCGAGCGAAAAATCTCCCTCGCTGAACTTGGTAAACCAGTTTCGATCAGTTCTCTCACTACACGTATCCAAACCAAAGACACCGTTAATTTCTCTAGTCGCTGTGGCTGCATTTATGTTTTTTTTTAAATTGAAAAAGGAAAACTGCCCTTAAATTTATTGGTGAAAGCATTTTCTATGTAAGAAAAAAAGTCAACTTAATGAGCTATTAGCGTAAATTCATTTTTACCGATAGCAAGATTAAAATGCACTCTGCTTAAAAAAAACTGTATTTTCAATTTCTCTGCACAACTTCACGCCACAACGACCACTTTAGGAATGATCGGTAGGTCGGCAATTTCATATGTAATGACCTAACATTTGACATCAAAGTCAATGTGAGGGACAATATCGTTCGTCTTTGCCGATCAGAATCCTGGAGTGGCCCGTATTTGCGTTAACCAACTGCGAGGATTCCCTAAGCATTATTGCTGCTTTTGCCTAATTCTGCTTAAGAGCTAATTCCACTAGGTCCCTTATAGTAAGAGGAAATTTTCTCGATATGGCTATCGCAATGTCGTCCGTATAGGCTATAACACTGTACTCATCTTTATCTAGGATTTTTAACATTCCATTCACTACTAAAAGCCATAGTAGTGGTTGCTGAGCAGATTAGAACGTATATAGACGCCAAATATTAGACAGCTCGTAAAGATTTAGTGGATCCGGAAAATGGGTATCCATGTGTAGCTCCAAAGTCTCTTCGCTAGACATGGTCCAGTTTCCGTCTGGTTATCTTATGAAGCTAGATAAATGCAGAGATTTGAACAAGATTTTCCTTATCCCAGAAGAGCCACTTGTATTTGCTCTATTTTCTCAAAAAATATTTCTTTGAGGTTTCCCTATCTCCGACTTACCTTTCCCTGTCCTTGCAGAACTCTCTGCAGTAAATATTCCTAAATCCCGACCATGTCCGGTCGTCAGTGGGCTACTTTCAATCAATATCAAGTTTTCAAATTGTTAACGAATTGAACATAAATGGGAGAGGAAGAGGGGCATGGAATGTAAAAAAGAAAACAGAAACACTGTTTAAGAGCCTGCTCTCGCGTGCATCTTATAATTTAGATCGTTTTTAGTCATTCAACATGAACGTGGAAGAATTTACAAATATTTAAAACGTGCATCATTATCTCTTTATTATTTCCTTCCACTACCTGATTGGATCTTAAAAACTTCAAAGAACAAAGTTTTAAGTGGTAGAGAACATCTAAAAAAGAAATTTATAGAATTTATAAGAAGTTATAGCGTCTTAACTAAGAGTAACTACAAAAAAGTAAAATTTTTGTCTTTTACGAGGGCAAGGTGAAAAGTTCTCGGCCTGACGCAGAGATGGCGGTCCAATCAGCAAAAATTTATGTTTCATGCCTGGCTGCACTTCTCATTAGTTCGTATGACAAGTTTCAACTTGTTCTCTCAAGTAGTTTCTTTACATGAATTTTTGCAGTAGACGTCGTTTTTTCGTTAAAATGGATAAACTTGAATATCGTGTGGTGATAAAATTCTTCGTTTTGGATGGGTTAACCCCTAAGGAAATACATCCAAAGTTGCCAAAAGTGGACGGGGACTCTGCTCCTTCCATGTCAACCGTTAAAAAATGGGCAGCTGAATTTAAACGTGGTCGCACGTCCCTCGGAGATGACCCACCTAAAGGACGACCAAAAACCGCAACAACACACGAAACCATCGAAAAAGTGCATGATATCGTGTTGGGCGATAGGCGAGTGAAGGTGAGTGAGAGAGCTGAGGTTGTGTGTATATCGGAAGAAAGGATGCGAAACATCTTGCACCAGAACTTAGGGATGCGAAAGCTCTGCGCAAGATGAGTGCCGCATTTGCTGAATGTCGATCAAAAGCAAATGCGCAAACGATTTTCGCGGCAATTTTTGGACCGATTTAATAGGGATCCGACCGATTTTGTGCGGCGATTTGTCACCATGGATGAGACGTGGGTCCACCACTACACCACCACTCAGCGCCAAAAAAAACGAAGTCGATCGCATCTGCCGGAAAGGTCATGGCCAGTGTGTTTTGGGATGCGAAAGGGATCCTGTTAATTGATTACCTTGAGAAAGGCACAACAATTATAGGCGAATATTACTCCAACCTTCTTGACCAGCTGGATAACAAAATTCGCGAGTAGAAGCCTGGCTTGAAGAAGAAAAAAATCATCTTTCACCAGGACAATGCACCTGTACACAAGTGTGCGTTGGCGATGGGAAAACTGTGGGTTTTGGGGTACGATTTGCTCGGCCATCACCCATATTCACCTGATTTGGTACCCTCAGACTTCCATCTGTTCCCAAACTTGAAGAAATTTGTTTCTGGGAAGCGCTTCGCATTCAATGCAGAAGTTGAGAGGGCCGTAGATGATATTTTCACAGCCTTCCAGACTCTCACTTCCGAGAAGGAATACTGATGTTGGAGAAACGCTAGACCAAGTGTGTTGAAGTCAGGGGAGATTATGTAGAAAAATAAAATCATTTTTTAACTGAAAATCGCTGACTTTCATTGACAGGCTGAAAACTTTTCACCTTGCCCTCGTATTACCCAAACCTGCATATCCTTAAAATTTGATAAGATGAACTTTTGTATATTATTATTCTTTTATTTGCAAGTTAAGCGATGGAGGTAGTATAAACTCATTCAATAAATTAATTTAATATATATTTCCGATATGTTTTGATTATTTAAACATTTTTTATTTGATTGATGATATAAAAAACATTTTTTTCCTAACGCATACTGCCTAGTACGACTACATTCTTTATGATTTTCTTTTTAAATACGCTTGAGGTAACGAGTAATTTCAAGTGTAAATTATTTTATATTGAATTATTTGGAAAAGTCTTAGGCTATTTTTATTTTAATTAGGTACGCCCAACGTTAAAACAGAAACGGAAACTGTGGGTAAGTTGTGAATTACCTATGCCTGAATTTTTGTTGGAATCATATTCTCCTTTTTCCCCGCTCATCGAAATTAGATCTCTTATATGCTCATTTTCCCTTTTGCAATTTTCACACTCTGCATTCTTCCCTGCTGTAAAGGTTCAATTTAAATATTGTTTATGCAATTTTATTATATTGCTACTACATAGGCTAGAATTTTTATTTTAATCATCAAATCATTATTTTCGGTCTCTGTAATTTTCTTAATGTGATATCATTTTTTATTTTATTTTGTATTATAAATTAAATAGGCTCACGAAACATGTCATCAGCTAAACTCAGTATGGAAGTAAAAACTGATCGCAGCTGTCGTTTGATATCTCTGAGGAATCTACTCAACAAATTACCGGTTGTTAACTTTGCAATATTGAAGTTCATATTTCAACACTTTGTTCGGTGAGTATAAACAATTTTACTTAAATAATGTTGTTCATATAATTTTATTGTAAGAAAATCTGTTATACACCAAATGAGGATGGGTAAATAATTAAAGGGTATTGTGAATTATTACCAGATGGGAAATTCTAAGCTCAGAGCCCCAAAAAGTTGGCGGGACTATTCACTGACGCCCTGGGTTTAGAATTTCCCGCATTCCATTAGTTCACCACAAGCTTTTATTGTTTACCCTTCCTCGTCTGGTGTGCGTTGAGGAGCCATGCATCGCTTCCTGCTCTTTGGCTGTTTTCAAGTTATAGTATATCAAAAACATTTCTCTGGGTGAAGAAATGGCAAAATAAATGGGCTGGTTTTATGCTAAATAATCTGATTTTGTGCCAAATAATCGTCATTTGCGGGAAGTGTTGATTTTCTTCTTTCATTCGAAGAAAAAGGTCGACTGAAGCGCATCGAGAGCTCCAAAATTGTACGGAGATGATGCTCTAAGTGAAACAACGTGCCGTGATTGGTTCCGTCGCTTCAAAGACGGTAGTTTCGATGTTGACGACCGTCCGCGTGAAGGAAAGGCCAAAATCCTTCGAAAACGCTGAATTAGAGGCATTGCTCGATGAGAATCCGTGCCAAACGCAAGAACAGCTTGCTTCAGCATTAGGAGTTACCCGTCAAGCCATTTCCAAGCAATTGCATGCGTTTGGAATGATTCAAAAACAAGGAACGTGCGTTCCTTATGATTTGAAGCCAAGGGACGTTGAGCGTCGTTTTTTCGCCTGTGAACGAATGCTCCAGCGGCAAAAAAAGGAAGGGTTTTCTTCATCGCATCGTGACGGGTGATGAAAAATGGATTCATTACAGCAACCCAAAGAAAAGAAAGTCATGGGGACTGCCCGGTCATGTTTCTACGTCGTCGGCTCGGCCGAATATTCACGCTGCGAAGATTTTGCTGTGTATTTGGTGGGACCAGGTCGGTGTCATTTATTATGAACTGTTGAAACCCAACGAATCCATCACTGGGGAACGGTAACGACTTCAATTGATGCGATCGAGCCGAGCAGTGCGCGAAAAACGGCCACAATACGAGCAGAGGCACGAAAAAGTGATTCTACAGCATGAAAACGCTCGGCCTCACGTTGCCAAACCCGTTAAACCTACCTGGAAACGCTCAAATGGGAAGTCCTACCCCACCCGCCATATTCCCCAGATATTGCGCCATCCGATTATTACTTGTTCCGTTCGATGGCACATGGTCTGGCTGATCAGCAGTTCCGCTCATATGAAAAGACATCAAAAAATAGATGAACACTTTTACCGTAACGGTATTCGAGCTCTGCCAGAAAGATGGGAAAAAGTTGTAGCTAGCGATGGGCAATACTTTGAATGATTCATTTGTAACCATTTTTTCCACAATAAAGTTGCATTTTCATCAAAAAGAACTTAGTTGCTCACCTAATAAAAAAAAAATCGCTAATTAATCACCTTATTGTCGAAGATGTCTGGAGTAGCATCGCCTCCACACACGTTCCACATTGAACTGGACGTCCATTTGATTGACTTGTTCAATATTTGCGTATACGGCACGGATATATTGAATGCTAATTCGTACAAGTAAGCCACTCAGTGCGAGAGGCTTTACTTTTTAGTTATGCATGTAGGTGCGTTAATTTGAAAGTGCGTACTTTTTCTTAAAAATAACGACATTGCACGCATTACATTCAACGGGTTGATTAAACACAAATTGTGATCTGTAACTAATAATTTTCAGAAAAAAAACATACAGGAAAGTTATAATCCGTCTGGAACGATTCGTATGATACTCTTCCATCATCTTCTAGCCCATTTCTAATACAGTAGGCGTGATAATGTGAACCTTTTGGTACGGATGGTTTAAAACACGAGGGATAGAGTATTATACGATCCGTTCGAAACGGATTGTAACTTTTCTGTATGTTTTACATCTGTAATGATGATTTACTTTACAACGGCAGGCATAAAGGTAGTTTCAAAAAAAATTCCTATTCTTGACATTGAGTGCATCTACTACGACTAATCGCTACCATTATTTCATAAGAAATCCCTCAGCACTACGATACATTTGATTCTCAACAATTTCAGTCAACGATACTTTGAAATTTCATCAAAAAATATTTATGACTAGCGGTACCCGGCGTTTGTTGCTGCGCCTAGCAAAGAGAAGTGTTTTTGTTTTTAGTACTAAAGGAGTTGTGGGCAAACTGTTGGACCGATTTTGACCAAACTTCACAGAAACACTCTCAGGCCAATACCGAAGATTGCCTGAATTTGAGCTTCGGTGGTTTCATAGTCCATAGCATGCATGCAAACATAGGTAGATAAGCACTTCATCATAAAATTGATTTGCGTGTTTAGCTGTTTTGCTAAACCGAAGTAGCAGCGGTTTCCACCATTCGTGTGTCAACTGATGCACACGAAGGACAATGTAAGTGCGTACACAGCCGCGATCTAATGTTCGCGTCTGTGTTCATTGTTCTTCATATGGACCGTACTGGTATGCACTTCGCATAACTGCTTCGAAGTTACAGGTGTCGACAGTGAACTTTTCCCCTAGCCGGTGTACAGATGATTCTCGACAGCATGTTTTTGGTCTTATTCTCATTTACTTCTAGACCAACTCCTTGCCTGCTCTTGCAGTGCTGTATAAGCTCGCAGAAATCACGCGATGATGCCAATGCCATATGCGTAGTTGGACGAACTTGTAAAGATGTGCCTCCCGTGTTAACACCTGCCCTGCGCGCTATCTATTCCAATACGATGTTGAAAAATAGCATGACAGCGCTTCGCCATGTCAAATCTGATGCAGGCTTTAAATAGTTGGGATGATTGTCTCCGAAATGCTCAGTGGACTTTTTGTAGATCTCAAAACGATAAATGCTGTCGTGCGCGTCCTTAAAGTCGATAAACGATGGTGTGTTTCGACTTGGAATTCGTTGGTCTTTTCTAGGATTTGCTTTAGCGTGAATATTGCATCTATGGTCGATCTGCCGTACTGGAAGTCGCACTGGTACATGTCGATTGGTGTGATGCAGAAAGATTTCATACATTCACATACTACGCTGGCTAGTATTTTTGAAAAACATTGAAAGAGCTGATATTCCTGTCATTGAGTATGCTTTCCCCTATCCACACTTGGTTGATGATATGCATAGGCGCTACTAAAACCAGGCAGCCTTGTTGTTTTTCAGCTTTCTTATAATTGCACTGACCTCTTCTATAATTGGTGGGGGACTACTTCTTCATTGACTGGATGTGGACTTTCTTCGTATCCAAACACTTCCTTCCTCTTGACCAATAAGCAACTGCTGGAAGTGTTGCCTAAGAATTTTTACTATTTCCTGTGGCAGGATTTGATCCATTTTCTGGAAGAGTTACAGTTCCGGGTTTAAAGCTGCCTGCAAGTAGCTTGGCCTCCAAATGTGGTTACTATCGCGTGGCTCTTCAAGCTACTTGAGCTGGGAGCCTGCGTGCTTTCTTTTTTTCTACACGAGCTTTCTTTTTCTCCCTTCTTCTGATGCGGGAATCTTTGCAGGCCTCATCGGTCCGTTTTTTTTCTTTTTGCTGCTTGCTTATCATTATTTCACGAGTACTTTCTCGACGTTGCGTGTTATCACAAAGTGGCCTCGGCTATCTCTTGGATGATGTTGCGACAAAGGCGTCATTGATTGTTGACGTTTGCGACAAATATCGGCCTAATACGCCGTGCGCAATCTCACCATCTTAAAAAAGAAAAAATACAACACATACATATGTGTCTAATGATTCAGACGTCAAAATTCGCTTTTTGAGGTGACACAAGTTGTCCAGACTACGAATACATGCGCAATGCCGAATAGTCGCAGTCGTATTTTAAAACTCAAAAGCTACATCGGCAATAAGGATGATGACAACTTTATACCATAGGTACGAGGGTGGGTCAATAAGTCCCTGAAAAATGAAATAAGGAACACTCTTTTCGGTATAAAAACATCTCCGTCTCCTTTTAGCTCTATACACTTCATCCAACGTTTCTCCAATTTGTTGATTCCCTCCAAATAATACGATTTCTCGAGCCCCTCAAGCGTTTGTTTCAGCGATGACCTCTTCATTCGACTCAAATCTCTTACCTCGGAGCCATTTCTTCAAGAAATAGTCGCAGGGGGCTAAATCTGGGGAATACGAGTATGCTGGATGAGGGAGGAGTTCGTAGCCTAACTCATGCAATTTTGCCATTGCGACTGCGGACTTGTGCACCGGTGCGTTGTCTGGTGAAAAAGAACTTTTTTCTTCCGCAAATGCGGCCGTTTTTGCTTCAAATCGGCTTGGAATCGATCCAGCAGCTCTGCGTAATATGCGCCGGTGATCGTTTTACCCTTTTCAAGGTAATCGATGTGAATAACACCGCGCGCATCCCAAAAAACTGTCGCCATGACCTTGTTTGCTGACAAACCCGCCTTGGCCTTTTTCGGCTTCGATTCACAAGGAGAAGTACATTGTTTTGACTGTTCCTTGGTTTCTGGTGTGTTCTGGTGAATCCAGGTTTCATCCACGGTTACGAAACGGCGCACAAACTCAGCCGGCTGAGCCATGTGATAAGCCTGTGGCCTCTTCAAGCTCGCGAACTTTCACTCGCCGATCGTCCATTATCAAACCATGGATTTTGTCGACCATTTCTGGTGCGGTGACCTCAATTGGGCGACCAGAACGTTCGGCGTCACTTGTGCTTGAACGACCGCACCGAAATTGAGTAAACCAGTGGTGAATGGTTCCAATCGATGGTGAAGAGTCCCCATAATATTTGTCAAGCTTCTGTTTGGTTTGCGTGATAGTTTTTTCTCGCAAAAAATAGTGTTTAATGAGCACTCGAAATTAAATTTTTCCCATTTTAACGAAAATGCTAGTAGGCGTCTATATAAAATGGCTGCCACAACAAAACTATTTGACAGATCTGTCTGAAAATTTGGGTACGTTCTTTTGAAAGATGATTCTTGACAAAAAAAAATTAAATTTAAGGTGACGACCCAATTTGTGTTAATTTTCAGGGACTTATTGACCCACCCTCGTATTTTTTTTTAGTATTTGCTAGCAGACATTTTTTTTAAATATCTTATATTGTGTGTATTTCGATGAAAACTGTAAATATTTACATACGAGTAGTATGTAATAATTTTTTTCATAAATTGTTTCTTCTTTGCAGAGTATCAGAAAATTCCAAACTCAATAGCATGGATAGTAAAAATCTCGCCATTTGCTGGTGGCCAACATTAATACCAATCGAATTCACAGATATGGGACACTTTGAACAGCTACGTCCCTATCTTGAGGACATTGTTCAAACCATGATAGATCAATTCCCATATTTGTTCTGTGGTAAGGAGGCATTTGTCATGGTCTAATAAGGAGTATCTATCAATATTAAAAAACGCAAATCCATGCGCAATTAACTGAGGTAATGTAACCAATGCGCTTACAATTTTCTTCTAAATCTCCTTTGTAAGGTTGGTATTATAATTGTCAAAATAAAATTAAAATTCAAACATAAGACGCACAAAGAATCAGTGGCATTTTTATAGAAAAAAGAAGAAGAAAAAAAAATCCACAATTTTTGGTATTCTTCAGTCATTAAGCTCTGTAAATAACAATTCTCTTTAAATATATAAATGTAAAACTATTGTTTTGTATGTTATACACAAAAGTAAATAATTAAACACACAATCTAACCAAATCAAATGAGTATTTAACAAAAAAATAAAAATCTCCTTCATCGTAAAAAAAAAAAAAAAAAGATTAAAGTAATGTGAATGTACATTTTACAATTTAAGCGAAAACAATATTTAAAGGTTAACATTTTTAATTTGTATATTTTTTTTTTTTGTTTAATATTTACACTTTTAGTACTACGCCATTGTTTATCCATTTTTTTGTTATTTTTTTATTTGTAAATGAGGCTGAGTTTATTGTATATTTATGTATTTGTTTCCACTTTTTCTTTAAAAAATTTCCTTTTTTAATTATGTGATAAATATATATTTTTGATAACCGTTTTTATGTTATTCATGTTTTTTTTTTTTTTTTTTTTATTTCAAAACAAACATAAATTTTATCATAAATATAATATAACCTACTAAACTAAAAAAAAAAAAAAAGAAAAAAAGTTTTGCTAATAATGATGAGCGAATAAAAAATAATAATAATAATATTAATAACTGTTATAAAGCTTTGCAAAATAAATTCCCAAGGAATTAAGGAAACAAATTTTAAGATTCAAAACTAACTACCGAAATAAAACAGTTACATATAATAATAAAAACATATAATAAAAAGAAAAAAAAGAAAACTTTCAAATCGCTTTGCTTAGATAGAAGATGGTGAAACAGATAAGAACTAGTAAAATAAATAATAAGGAATTTAATACCTAAGGAAAATTTAAATAAAAATAACAGAAACCGACTTATTCCTCTCCAATTTGCATTCATTCCAATTGGTTAATTGTATTATTGATATTATAAATGTTTATAGCAGTATAAAACAGAAAATATTTAACACAAGCAAGTGGAGCAAACAAAAAAAAAATTGTTTAAATTTTTTCAATCTACACTACTAGAATGTTAATTTGTAAATAGAACGAAGAATAAATGGCTTAAAATGTCATTATGCTCGCTTATAGAACTACTCGCACTGTTGGAAATTGTTTGAAAGAAGAGAATGCATTTTGCTAAATGAAAGACAAAGCACACTTGTTTTATATGGTATGTATTGTTTTTGTATGCATAGTTATAATATTGAAAACCTATTCTCTTTCCTACAACGTTGAATCATTATGCGATTATCCTTTAAAACGTCAAAACCATTCTAATTCGTTAGGCCAATCGAAAGCTTGTTGTCTCCAAAAAGGAAGCTCAACTTTTCATTGTTTTTCTGTGGCCGCACAAACTAGAAGTTTGGCTCGGAAATGCCACATCATTGTTGTTATGCGTCGCCACATCGATTGAGTGACAGACTTGATCGACTTGCAGATAGATTCCTCTAGACTGTCATTCCTGGGTAATCTAATAAAATAATTTCGGAACAGCGCCCGAGATTCCTGTAGATGTCTGTTGATTCTGCACTGGAGACACTTTCTGGAAATATCTCACCAAAGTTTACATGTTCTGCAACGAAAAAAGATTTGATGGAAAGTTGTTCGCGCGGCTGCCAGGTGGACAGAAAGTCGTTGGGCTCTACCAGCATGCTTAAGTTCACATCTGTCATCATAGTATTTAGAGTACAGACATTAGTCCTTCGGTTGGCCAACGTTTGTAAATTATATGTTAATTCGGAATCTTCCACCAAGCGAACTGCTTGTCTTGTGGTGAAGAAAATATGTTGGGGTGGAACTCCAAACATGAGATCAATACTCAAATTCCGATCTTAGTTGTGCTTTGTATACAAAAGAAAAGGAGCAGTGCTGATATGAAGATACACCACTATCTCAGAAGAATTTTGTACTTTTTTTTACTAGAATGGTATTAATGGAACACCAATGAATTCAACACCGTATCTGTTCCTCCGTATCTATTCGTCTGTGAAACGCTTGTAACTTTAGAGCTGAACAAAAATAGTGGTGGACCAAAAATAATCAGGAAATCAAATTTAAAAAAATATTTTGGGGGGCTTTGGAGGCCCCTTTACACCCCCCTCCATGCTACATATCAAATTAAAGCTGAACTTCTAAGGAGTCCATCAATTTTAAAAAAATAATGGCATAGACGATGTGTCCCACCCTTTATCTCTGAAACTGTTAATGCGATAAATTTGAAAAAAAATGAGAGCAGCAGTAATACGTGGGATGAAAAGTCACCCCATCACATTTTACCCCGTTTTCATCCGATTTTGATGATGTACATATGTAGACAGATGTATCCACATGTCCGACATACTCGTAACTCAAAATCCAAATTTCATCAATATCAAAGATGACCTTATTCCCACTCCATTCTACTAGCGTATGAGTCTACACTTCAAATATCATCAAAATGCACTAACAGAGATGATTAAAAGATTTTTGAAACCCCGCCCCCACATCCCACACATACTTGATCCGATTTTGAAAGTATGTAGACGAAATGATCTACGTATCATTGCATACGTGCGTACAAATCAAAATTTCTAGTGGTTCTCGAGCGAGCCGTATGAAGACAAATATATCCATAAAGTAAGGATACCAAACACTAACGCACTTAACGATTGCTGCTGAGCCAGAACCAGCGAAGAACCCTAACCGGTACCATCAGTGGGCGCCAAACAAACGTAACTTATCACTTGCAGACTATGCCTAAAGACTAATGGGACCTCTTCGCACTTTCACAGAATGTCCCACCCTCATACACGTAAGGAAGCGTACTCTAGGCAGCGAACTTGTCTCACTAACCTCCTCTACTGCAATACACATTAAGAAGTTGATGAACTTGCTGATGGGCTGACACAATAGGTCTCTCCAATTCGGTTGAATTAGGGTTGTCTTCGCATTCAAGCCAACTAAGTTCGCTTTTCCCCAGTCCAATTTATTCATGCTTTTTCCACACTTTTTCCAAAAATTGTTCCCTCGTTTACTCGCCTGATAGAAAGAAGTTATGCGACCATTTCTGAAAACTGACATTTTAAAGGACTGATGAAGGACTACTCATCTCATTGAGAATATGTATGTATGAGTTTTGGGCCCCATATATGCACGTACATTGCACAACTAATGTACTACGACACTGATTCAAATTGATTTGTTTTGTCTAAATAACAAAATTAATAGCACCGCAAAGTTTTCGAGCAGCGGCGAAAAAGAGGAATTGAGAAGAAACGACCTATAAAATGCGAATACCGGATACAGGAGCAAGTAAAGTCAATAGAAGGACAAATATGCATTTTTAAAACTGAATATAATCAAAGATATTTTTGATTACCCCTTTAAAGCCGAAGCTGAATTGTTTGATTGGTCATTTTCGCCCTTGAAATAAAAGTAATTTAATTTAGTTAATAAACTAAATTAAAAATTTAAGAAGATTTACAAATTCAACCTATGTCCACTCCATCGTAATCACTAAATGGTCAAACACAAAAATAGTGGTCTTCGCTCTCATTCTTTGGCGTGCATTCGTTCAGATGACGTTTGTCATTAAGAGTTAAATGACAAATGGCGTAAAATATCGTAGAAACGTTAAATAGGAGTAAACACCACTGGGAATAAGGGTGATAGTTTTGTTGTGAAATATTAATTTAATTTTTAAATGCAAAATTTAATACATGTTTGATCACCACTATACCAGTGCTGAAGAATTTTTCCTTAAAAAGATCAGTTTTAGATTCTGAGGACATATGAGTAGATACCTTGTTAACAGGCCTCTAAGGGGCCGGAATCTCAACCGGATTTGGCAGGTTAATCAGAGGACGTATTGAAAGGGAGTTATGAAACCTTCAAAATGTAACTGCATTAATTTTCAATTTATATTTCTATTTATAAAAAAAACATAAGGTTTATACAACAACCATTCATGAAAAATTGTTTTAAAAAATTGTGGAAAATAAACTGATTTTTAAGAAAATCAAAATCTCCATCTTTCTACTGACCAATAGCTTTAACGTGAGTACTGTCGCAGGCCATGGAAAGCATTGTTAATCATCCTTATGACTTATCCTGAAAGAAAACATCTCCTTTACGTCCACCAGTATGGTTTCTGGCAACACCTTTCCACAGAGAACTTAATGATATACCTCTCCGAAAAGTGGAACCAGACTACTTGATGTCTCTAAAGCTTTCGACAGAGTGTGGCATAGTGCTCTCGTTAACTAGCTTATGGTGTTGGTGGCACTTTCGTGAAGTGGATCGCATGTTTATTAAATGTTCGATCATTGCAGGTTGTATGCAGATGTTCTTTAGGGCTCAGTACTATCTCCGTCCGTTTTTCTGATTTAAGCCAATGACCTTCCTGTTACTCGTAATCCGATCTATTCCTTCGCAGATGATAGGGCTCTTCTTCGCCTACTCGCTGACGACACCACTCCAAGGGCCCCAAATCGTTGAGTCTCAGCGGAAGCGAATGGCTACCGAACTCAACTCTGTCTTTGATGCAATCACCAATCGGGGTGCGAATCGTTTTGAGTTTAACGCGTCAAAAACACAGTGCTGTCTCCTGTCTATGGAATGGGATACTAACGTGGTTAAACTGAAAATGGATGGAGTTGATGTTGAGGAATCTAATGGCCTGTCAATGCTTAGCATGTATGTATGTTAGCGCAGACCTTCAATGGAACCAGCAAATTACTGATGTTGCAAAAGGTGTTAACGGTTTTACACTCCAGCGGATTTAGCTACAATATGTAAATATATTCGTCCGCAACTTGATTATAAATCACTTGTTTGGGTGGAAGCATTCACCGACAAGCTTGTAGACTGAACGGCGATCTATCTATATGCATAAATGTTCGGACGAAATATATAGTTGTGTTCCGTTTCTAGTTTCCTAGTTTCGTCTGCACCGATCACCGTAGGAAATTGTTTGTTAACCATTCAAGACGAATGTCGAATAACTTGCCCTGCTACGAGTAAGTACTTTCTGAAACTTACAATTTGCAAAGATATAAAATTAAAGCGATTCGTTACCTCACCTTCTCTCTTTATTTGTTCACTCTTTAACTCTTGCCTATACCTTTTCCTTTTACTCCAGCACTGGGTTTTACCAACTTCGAAGAACACAGTTCTAAATGGTGGAGAACATAAAAAAGAACCCTCCGGCGAGGAGGACGGTTTAACCGGGATATGATTAATGCGGGCCTGCTAAGACCGTGTCTGCCACAATTAAATCTAACAAGATCAACACTACATTGAGATTGGAGTGAATTTCCAAGGTCATCGCCGAACCCTAAATTAATAATATAAATTACTAATTCAACTCGCGAGAATTTGTTGATACCCTTTACCACGTTTATATGGCGGATTGAACCCGGATTCAATTCGGGTTGAGTGTCATGTAAACTCAAATTGGATTGAAACAGGATTGACTCGATCCGATCACAAAATTTTCTGCGATCGGGTTGAGTTTTTGCATGTAAACGCGGGTCGAGAGATTGAGTTTGACAGATAGAGAAAAAAGAGATATCGTTAAGGGTGTTTAGCTTACATACACAACTCCGTACACAAGAGAAGTGTCAAACTCAATCCTCTTTCGATTCCATTCTAACTCGATCCCTCAATTCGGTTACAGCGAAAACCTGGATCGAAACTCAATCCTTTTTCAATTCGGTCATATAAACGTGGTAACAGAGCTGTATCGAGTTAGAAAAATGCAGGTATACCTGGGTTGAGGGGTTGAACTGATATGTCTCTGTGTGTATGTGCGATTTCAGATAACGAATCTAACTCAACAGAATAGTAACACAATCAAAAGCAGAATGTCTGCTATACTTATCTGTCAGTTCAACCACGTTTGAATTTTTCAATCTTTCAACTCGGTGTGTAGAAATACTCAGATCGAAATCTCAACTCGATTCCAACTCGACCCCTAGATTCTGCATATAAACGTGGTATTTGGTCCTCACAAGTTCCAGACATTGTGCTTTGAGAAATTCAATTCCAAGTTAATACTTCAAAGTGGTTGAAATTCAATTTGTATATAACCATATCTAAATTTTAATGCATTTAAAGGTTGTGGGGATTATCTATAACCATTGTAGAAGTGTTTTAATAATGAACCATTCCAAAAATCATAATAAAAAGTGTCTTGGCAAAATGCTCTACTTGAAACAATTCTATTCAAACAGCAGTGTTTAATTGATTATAGGCTTCATAAATTATTATCATATTATATTTATTTTTGCTAATTGATGTGTACTATTATTTTATTTTAGCGGACAATGTATAGGAGACCAGCGTGAATTAAAAAAAAGGCAAAAATTAAAATATTTATATATTTGTGTGTATATGTTTTATAAAAAGTAGCCATAAAATCCTTTTATCAACAAAAAAAAAAAAAACTAAAAGGAGTAATTATTAAATATTACCTACTGTTAAGAAAAAAAAAAAAAAAAAAAAAAGGAAAAAGGAAAAATTAAACTGATCTAAACAATTAAATAAAACAGATATATATTTTTTATTTTTTTATTAAAAACAAAGAAAACGAAAATTAAAACTAAGATTTAAAATTATGTGAAATAAAAAATAAAAATATCTCAACTTCTAGTTAAGAGAGAAAGAGATCGAATGAATGTAATTCCGTAATTAGTAGTATTAACAAAAAAAAAAAAAAAAAAATTAAAATTGCAAACAGAGGAGATAAGTGGAACATAAAACATCAATACCCTTAATTTGTCAAATAAATTATATAGGTATATAGAGTTACGATATAAATAAATAAATTTCAAAAACAAAAAAATTAAATAAATAAATGTGGTATATATTTAACGTGATATTTATGTTTATATTGATATCAATGAAATAAAATAAAAAAATAAAAAAAAAAAGATATTGTGAATGTTATTTATAGGTAGCTACCAAAAGTAAGAAACATAAAATTTAAAAATATATATGCCTAATTAAGATTAAAGCAAAACCAAGCTTTTCTAATAGAAGTTTGATCTTTTGAGATTTTGTTGCATACAGTTTCTATAAAGCCTGTTTATAGTTTTTTTTCTTTTTTTTTTTGTTTATTTTTAAATTGGTTCCGTTTCCAGTTTATTCCTCAGCAGAAAAAAAAGGCTTAAAGAATCGTTTAAATAGTGGGTTTCAAATTTGGCGTGTAACTCCTTTTTACAGACGACTTTAACTCTATCGATGTGGACGAAGTTTGTGTTTTCAGTGCTTACAGTAATTTCGATGAATTCACATGATTACTGTTTCTTTTTCAGTCAGTATATTGCTTGAAAATAACAAATATGTTAATCATTGTAACAAAACGTTTACATAACGTATTTCTTATTTTGAGGTCTCTTTGAAACGAATCAATAATTTTAGTTTTGTACATTTCAGTACTTTTCCAACACCATAATCCCGTCTTATTCTAGACGACTTTTTTTTTTTAAATTGTCATTACATTTTATTATACATAACTTTTACATGCCAGATCGTCGAGTCAAATTTGAACACCTTGCTATGATAACATTGCAAATTTGTTAAATACATTAAAAAGACTGAGCAGATATAAGCCTTTCTTATGGTATCTCGGGTTTGTTCAACGAACCATATGTATAATCAAAATAATAAAAAATAAAAAATTGCACAACTTAGAATTCCACAAATTTTCTTTTGTAGCATGTCCGTCCTGTTAGATTATTGCTAGTTTCGTTTTCTTATTCATTAATTAGATTGCAGGGGGTATGTTCCTGCATTTCTGTAATTTCTTTAATTCCTATGAATATTTCGGTTGTGACGAGACAAAGAATTTAATGAAACTTTGCGTTTTTTTTTTATTTCCATAAAATTATCTGGAAAACTCTATCGGATACTTTATGGAAACAAAATGATTAAATTGCGCTTTTTATATAAACGAATTATACTTAAGTACTTTTGTATTTAACCTTTTCAATTGTTTTCCTTTTTTTGCAAATGAAAATTTTTCAATTGATTAAGAAGTAAAAGGGGATTTTATGCCATTTTTTATACAAAACATTTTAGACAGAAATTTATTTTGTTTAACTATAATATTTGTGTTGTTTTTAATGAGTAAAAGACAACAACATACATATAACTGCTTATTGATATTGTGAATAAGATACTATTGTGAGTGTCATATTGATGTATATAATTTTAATAAGAAAACAAAAAATAATATTAAATGAAACTTTAAAATCATGTTTGCAATATTGTATATGTGTAATTAAAAAAAAAAATAAAAAATAATAATAAAAAAATGTATTATTTTATGCCAATTTGGTTTTTTTTTAATCCATAAAACTATTATATAAAATTTTCAGGGCTTTATTATGTATAACGATTATACTTAAGCTAGGTTCCCACTTGTCGATTTGAAATTGACAAATGACGTATTTTTACGTCAATTAGAAAACTGGCAAGTGGAAATAATGAAAAACTGCTCATCATTGAATTGACTAAGAGCACCAGTCAATAACTGACAAAGAATTTACATGACAAGTGGAAATAGCTAGTTGTAAAAAAAATTGTCTGTTTGTCTTTAATTGACAGTGAAAATTAATTGGCATCATTTTCAATTGTTTGTCAATCAAAAGACACATTTTGATATACAAGGAAGGTAAATTTATCTTTTCTCTAACCGGAAAAATTAAATAAGTAAATAATTTCCATTTGTAAAATATGTAGAAAAATGAATATTCCACCCACATCGAAAGATGTTTCAGATGAAGGCCGTGGAGAAAACAAAAAAAAGGATTAGGAAGGCATCTGTGGAATGGAGCGTGGAGTCCTCAGTTGTTCTCATTTTACGCCTGAAAAATTTCGGCTCCATATTGCAAAGTTTTGCGTAATATCCGCAAGACTCTCGGTCGAGAAATAAATGTTGGACCCAACAATCAGGGGCCCTACTCTCTATTTCGTTCCGAAAGTCAATCCTATTCGAAATAGCTTTTCGTTTCGCTTTTGAATTAGTACTCTGTAACACTTTCGAAATGTAAAAAATAGTACTAAACGCTTTTTCCACTTAAGGATGTTTCTTTGTCGAGTCTCGATTTATTTCTTTCGAGATCTGTCAAATAAACAAACCAAAACAAATACAAATATGGGTAGGTGAAAGTCGAAAAAGGAAAAATTGAGATTTTTAAAGAAAGAATTTAATATTGCAAACGAAAATGGATTCTGTTGGACTTTGGATGGACGATGAAACTAGTGAAGAACTGATTGAGCGGAAAATTATACGGGAAAAATCAAATATTATGGAAATAAGTGAAATTTAAAAATGAGCGAAATAAAACATTCAAATCGGACGCAATCCTTTTTTACAAATTATGTGATGTTTGCTTCGTATCAGCGGTTTTTATTTACCCTTTGGCCAAATCTGGATGTGCACACATGAACTCCACCAAAATCTCGAATTATTTTTGTTTCGTAAACTTTTGTTTGAAGATGCCCTGTTAATTAAAATTTGTTTGCTTAAATTGTTACTATCACTAAGATTTTCCTAAAATACTTACATTTTAAGATACTTTCAAATCGTTACGTTATCGCATTTGTTGTAGAAACAAATTTTCCGTATTTCAATGCTTTTGACATTAGGAAACGAGTTGCTAGGTACCAAAATTCCACTTTCGAAATTGTAAATCCTAGAGTAGTAGATTTCATTCCGCTTTCGAAATAGAGAGTACAAAATATTCGTTTTCGGAAAATTTTACTTTCGAAACGAAATACAGAGTAGGGCCCTTTCTTTTTCTCCTTTCGTCGTCTTCTGCCTGCAGCTCCAACTCGGACCCGACCAACACAACAAAAGAAGCAAGAGCGATTCGCTTCCTTTTTATCATTGTTGACCTGAAACAAAGGAAATTTTATTTGTTTTTCTTAACATATACAATATAAAATTAAATACCATTAAATAGCACAAAGATTGAATTTTCTGTATTGTTGACGACAATTTTGCGGAGAATATTTTTTTTCCTCACGTCAATTCACGATTGACAATGAGATGACTATTCCAAATTGGCAGTGCAAGTGGAAATAGCTTTTAGCGAACTGACAAAGATATTTGTCAAAATTTCATTGTCAATAAACGGACAAACGATTTGTTGCCAATAATTGACATAGGTGGAAATGATGTCATTTAATGACAATGAGAGGTGTCAAACTTTGCCAATTGATTGACATGTGGAAACCCACCTTTACGCTATCGTAAGTACAATGTTGAATCTAAGTTCCACTCGGGTTTAGATTCATATAAACGCGTGTCGAATCCACACTGAGTTGGTACGACTCGACTCCGCTTTGAGAGCAGGATGAAGTCGAAAAAAATGCATGGTTGAGAGGTTGAGCTATTTATTTGTTTTTTTTTTTCTATTTATGGTGGCTTTGTTTTGATTTGTTTCACGATCATTTGAGGCTTTAAAACACACTTTAGAGGAGAGGGGAAATCAAACTTATAAACTATAATTCAAAAACTTAAACTGTAATTCCAAAAACTAAAACTAAAAGCCAGAGAAAAAATATATATATAAAGGGTGGTTAAGTTTTAAGGGCCGATGTTGATTTTGAATAAAACACAAATTATTTAGGAAATTACTGTCATTTCTTTTTATTATGATAATATTGGTATGGTTCAATTATGTATGGAACAAAATATCGGCCAAATGGCCGCCGCGACCTCGGCGGCACACCTCCATCCGATGGTCCAAATTTTCGATGACGCTGAGGCATAATTGAGGTTCTATGCCGTTAATGTGCCGAATTATCTCATCCTTTACCTCTTGAATTGTTGCTGGCTTATCGACGTACACCTTTTCTTTCAAATAATCCCAAAGAAAGAAGTCCAACGGTGTCAAATCACATGATCTTGGCGGCCAATTGACATCGCCACCACGTGAGATAACACGGCCATTGAATTTGTCGCGCAAACGAGCCATTGTTTCGTTAGCTGTGTGGCAAGTGGCATCATTCTGTTGAAACCACATATCGTCCACATCCATATCTTCCAATTCGAGCCATAAAAAGTTCGTTATCATCTCACGATAGCGAACACCATTCACAGTAACTGCCTGACCGGCCTCATTTTGGAAAAAATACGGCCCGATGATGCTGCCAGCCCATAAACCGCACCAAACAGTCACTCTTTGTGGGTGCATTGGTTTTGCGACAATCACTCTTGGATTATCATTCGCCCAAATGCGGCAATTCTGTTTATTGACGAATCCACTGAGGTGAAAATGTGCCTCATCACTGAAGATGATTTTCTTCGAAAATTGATCATCAACTGTTGCCATTTCTTGCCACCATTGTGACCATTGACGACGCTTGAAATGGTCAAGAGGCTTTAGTTCTTGAGTCAATTGCACCTTTTAAGCGCATAAATGCAAGTCTTTATGCATAATGTTCACCAACGACGAGCGTGAGAGGTGCAATTGTTGGGCACGACGACGAGTTGAGGTGGACGGCTCTTCAGCCATACTATCGCGAACAGCAGCAATATTTTCTACAGTACGAGCTGTACGAGCATGCACTGGTGTTTTCACATCTCCTACAGACCCGGTTTGCACAAATTTTTGCACGATTTTTCCGATTGTACGCACATTTGGACGATTAAATTGACCGAAAGAATCACGAAATGCACGATATGCATTTTGATTTGAACGCCCATTTTCATAATAAGCCTGAATAACTTTAACGCGTTGCTCGATTGTGTATCTTTCCATGGTTCAAATTGAGTAAGTCTGAAATTGAGAAATGTCAAATGAAATGCAGAAAAAAACTTGACGTTTAGGTGTGCTTCACATTCAACATCGGCCCTTAAAATTTAACCACCCTTTATTTATTTATGTAACATTCTCTCGTATATACATTTGTATATAATGAGTAATTTTTTAAAAGTTTTTAAAACGGATTCATTTTTGATTTCATTTGGCAATTCATTGAAAAATTTAAGCCCTTTGTGCATTACCATGTTTTGGGTTTTAGTAGTCTAAAGTTAGAATTTGTTCTTAAATTGTACGATTGAACATCTTGAATATAATATAAATTGTTAGATAGATACTCTGGCACCATCTTCATTTCAAAAACGAACAGCATTGCATTGAAGGTGATTCTCCGCTTAATATCAGCCACTGTAGACAGGATAGCATCCATTGTGTCGGGGTGTAGAAACTGCATTTCAGTATGATTCGCATTGCCTTATTTTGGAGGATCTGTAGTCTTTTTAAGTTGTCTGTGTTGCCCATATAGAGTATTGTTGAGCAAAACTCAAAATGTGGTTTTATAATAGTGTTGTATATATTAATTGCACACATTGTTGTTATTGTTCTTCGAATTCTTTTAAGAAATCCAATTTTTCTTTTATGTTTTTTTGATAATGTAGCTTAAGTGATTGTTAAAGTTAAGTTCGTTATCTAATACAACTCCCAGATTCTTTATTGTCTGCACTTGTTCTATGTCTTCATTTTTTATTCTGAGTTCAGCATTGAACTCGTGGTTTATCACCGTTAGACAATTTTAATTTCCAAATCAGTCGATGCTGATTCTGTTGTCTTATTATTGGTGTTATTATCGGGAGTATTGCAAATGGTCCGAATATAATTCAAAACTTAAGGTTTTTTCTATTAATTGATACAAGGTGTCCGGTGGCAGATTTATGTTTTAAAATGTGAATATCTCAAAAAGTTGTAAATGTTGCGGGGGAAGTTTGGCGTCATTTGAATCACCGAGAGTGCGGGTTTGTTAGTCATAATGCCGCAGTGTTCGGGAGAGCTCGTGCGTTCACTATCGAGACTGTTTCTAAAAGTGGCGATTCTTAAGTGAGTGCGCGCCGACAAATTTGTTTACGTTCGAATATTCGGCGATTGAGCGATGGGCCAAATGTAAATTTAATTCGTTCGTGAGTCCAAAGGTTCCGCGGAGCTTGTTCAGCTCTGAATAGCCCTCAGCCAGGGCCCAACAGAACATCAAGCACCACTGAAGTGGAACGAAGCTTGCGTGAAAATCCAAGAATCTCAGCGTGGAAAAAAACGGCTGCATTGGGACTCCCGAAATGTATCGTTTATGAATTTCTACAGAAAGACTTAAAATCTTACCCTTTAAAGATTCAATTGGTGCAAGAACTTAAGGAAAATGACTTTAATTTACGCATTAACTTTTGTGAAGCAATGTTGGAGAGACTTCGCACTGTGAATTGCATCTTCCGGAGCGATGAGGCCCACTTCCACCTGAATGGTCACGTAAATAAGCAAAACTGTCGCTACTGGGTTCACCGAAAACGTAATACGCGATTTAAACACCAACAGTCTTTACATTGGCCAAGAGTTGGTGTCCCTTATCGAGAACAAGCTATAAAATGCGAACAGCAAGAATGATGGGCGCATGATCACAGATTATTTTTTATCTAATTTGCGAGCACATCCATCTTGCTCGTCACAAACGTGGACTCCGCATACCACTAGAAACTCCATGAATTTCGTGAACATTTCCCACGAAAACTGATCAGCCGCTTTGGAGACTTCCGACGGCCACTCACGTCTCCAGACTTAAGGAGCATAAAAATACATCTTTTCAGAGCTGGATGGAAGGTGGCATTGAGCTAAGAAAACTGCTGAGATTCATACATTTATCTGGGTGATTTAACCTGCGTTCGAAGACAACAATTTTTAGGTTCCCAGGGTTCCTAATATTGGGCACAATGGACTCTAAGTGGTCTAAGTGAGCTGTTGACAACCCCGTCAACAAGGGCACCCAGTTACCTAACCTAACCTAAGGAGCATAAAATCCATGGGGGTAGATCAAAAGTAAAGTCTACGCTAATAACCCGCGGTCTGTCACGGAGCTGAAGGATAATATCCGCCGTGAAATTCACGACATCCAGCCAAGCATGCTGCAGCACGTGGCACGAAACACAGTGGTCCGCTTCCAACAGTGTGTGCGACTAAATGGAAGGCATTTGGATGATATCATTTACAAAAAATAGAATCCGCATTGTTTCTCTTTATGTTAAACTAGTAATAAAACATTATGTCTCATAGTTTTTGTTTTATTCACGCTTAAAAACATAAATCTACCACTGGACACCCTGTAGTTGTAGTTATTGCTATTTAAGTTGTATTTTTTATTTGCCAACTCCGTCCGAATTTCCTATAAGAACAGACATTTTGATGGCGTAATTATTTGCGAAGAGAGAAGGAGATCTTGAATGTTTCTGAAATTGTTTGGATTGTCTAGAAATCACGTGGGCTTTTCTAAAGGGTTTTTCAATAAAGACATAACAACTTTGTATTTTAATACAAACGCACTTTTTTTATGATCTGTCAATGTCAAAACGTCAGTCAAAGTTTACATTTCTATTATGGTGAAGTTCACGAACGAGCAACGTTTGGAAATTATTAATAATAACTACCGAAATTCTGAGTCGGTGGTCGCAACTTTAAGAGTGCTTACTCTAATTTTCGGTCGTAATAATCGTCCGACCAGACAGTGCTGTAGAGGATAAATTCGAGTTAACATATTCACTAATGTTCCTGTGCCAGTGAGACAACGCACCGGTCAGCCGTATGTGCTTCAGTTCAAAATGAACCAAATCAGTCGATTCCACGCCGTTCACAGGAATTGAAAATCTCTCAGTCCACATTGTGGCGAATTTTGCGTAAAGATCGAACTGAAGCAATAAACCCACATGTGCTTCAAGAGACTCCATTGGATCCGCAAAAAGTGACCGTGTGGTGTAGATTTCATGCCTGAGGTGTGATTGGACCGTATTTTTTCGTCGATGAAAATGATCCCCATGTTACGGTCAATGGAGTTCGCTATCGTGCCATGTTGAAAGACTATTTTTGGCCAGAATTGGATGAACTTTATCAGTGATATGTGGTCCCAACAAGATGGTGCCACATGTCACACAGCTGGTCAAACAATTGATCTATTGAAGGGGTAGTTCTGTAATCGTGTAATCTCGATAAATGATCTGTTCGAATGGCCAGCTCGCTCATGCGATTTAACGCCGATGGATTTATTTTTATGGGGTTACGTTAAGTCGTTGGTTTATGCCAACAAGCCAACAACGTTAGAGGAGCTCAGGAATAATATCGAACGCGAAATTGACAACGTTCCGGCCGATATGTGTGGAAGAGTGGTGGAAAATTAGCTCCAAAGAATCGATCGCTGCAAACGTGCTCGCGGTGGTCATATGAATGAGATGGATTACATACTTAAATTTAACATGTGTACTACTTCTGGAATTTTCATTCCAGCGCGATATCTCAATTATTCTGTATTTTATTTAAATACAAAATTGTTATGTCCTTATTGAAAAACCCTTTATAAGCTGGGTGAAATTGTTGTTGATGGCAAAGGCTTCAGCTTCTTTCCTGCCTCATCGAATCGTATTGAAACCAATTGAAGTTGTGAACGTTAAAGTCGATAAGGACAATCATTTCTACTCTATACATACGAGTACCATACCCCTTTTTCAATACTGCCCACTTACTTCTTTACTGACGACATATTTTTCCGACTACCCAAATACTTTAAGAAAAACACAGAAATTAAAGGAAACACTAACATTGTGTTAATATTATTTTATTGCATAAAGAATATATACATATTACACTTCATTAAAACATTTATATTACATTTTCCGTTGTGCTTATAGTTGTCATTCAAAATAAAAATAAATTTCTTTCAAAATAAAATTATAAAGCGATTAATATTTTATTATTATTCATATCTGAAATATAAACTTTCTAAGAAAATAGATATTTATACATTTTTTTATATGTATCTCTTCTCAACATACATTTACTTTTTAATATAATGTGATCATTTCAGAAAACAATATTTATGAATTGGTTGAGTTGTATTACTAACAAAAAAGAAGACTAGTACGAATTTTTTTAGTTGCTCTTGAATTAAATTATTATTACATTTTAAAATTGTTTATATAATATTAAATATCATGTATATTGGCTTGGGTGTTTCGCTTGTTCTCAATTCTACAATTACATTCGTTTCTATAATTGTACTTTTGCGTGTGTAAGGCCTTGCAGTGGTTTTTATTTTTCTACCTTTTGTGTAATTTTCGTGCGAAAAAATATCAAGTGTAAAAAATTAATAAGTTAATTAATTAGCGTGCAGCGTGAGTTAAACTAACTAAAGTTGAATTCAATATAGAATGTTAAATTCAGGGCATTGTTTTGCAATTTTTACATCTTGTACACCAAATGGTTGTTATTTTTTCGCTGAAAAATAAGACCTTGGCCAAGCAATCGTTCCGAGGTAATTAATTACAAGGTTTTATTTGTTTTCTGTTAATTTGCGCTTCAAAAAAAATTTCTTGAAAAAGTTTTTTTTTTTTTTTTGTCGTTATAAATACACAGAAACAACATAATTAAAGCATTTTTTCCAAAGAGAACTAAGAATGATTACAGAAAATAAAAAAATAAGTATATATATTATAATAATTATTACTAATGCTAATATTAATTAAAAGAAAAAGAAAAAAAAATATAAAAAAAAACAACAATCTGGCAATGTGTACCACAAAAGCCTACAAAATAATCAATAATGCAATTCACCTTCGATAAACTGTTTTCTTTTTTTTTAAAATACGAAAAACTTAAATATTTCTATTTATTTGCCTTTCAGTTGGTAGAACTTTGTTAGCGAAGGAAACAATAGCAGTTGCTGGCTGTGCAACCGCTAAATCGCAAAATACGTGACATTGATTATCCTTCGAACTTGGTGATCGGCGTGCAACAAAGGCAAAAATTGTTCTGAAAAATTGTTAGTTATTAATGTTCTTTATTTTTCAAGTTGTAATATAGTTTTTGTCTTACTTATTACTGACGGGAAGACTACCCTCTTCCGTTTTTACACTCCATTGCCTGTGTTCAGGATCAATACCGCAAAATGAAATGTTATGCGCAGTGTAGTGTTTTCTGAAAATACAGTTTTAAAAGTTATTATTTATTCAGTTATTTTACACAAAAACAGTCTTTTTCATTAGATTTTGTTCAACAGATTACTATCAACGATTTAACTAATTTATAAAAATTGTTTATTCCAAACATTCTTTTTGGCCTATAATAACTAAGTCACGAATTAACAAGAATTATACATCTATTACTTTGACTGCCAATTATTATTCATTTATTCCTCAAAACGACAGACAAAAGACAGATTTCCTTAAAAAATTTTGCGAGAAACTCAATTTACGTCAGAAAAATAAGACTGAAGGAAGGCTTTATCTATGTTTTCGAAAGTGTAACATACATTTTATATCTCAAGTCGAAAATGGAGAATGAACTTCAGTAATTGAAAAAGAAGAGAGAGTCATTTTCAAATTTTGTGTCACATATTTGAAAGTATTCTCAATTTACGTCGAAAAAATATAAAAGAAGAGCGTTATCTCTGTCGGGCATATATAGTGAACATAGTTTACCTCAAGTCAAAAATTGAGAACAAAACTTATTCAACCTTTTAATACATTGGTTAACAATTTTTATTAAAAAACATTTTTTTTTTTATATTCGAATTCCTTGGAAATACTATATATATCGTATGGTGCTGCAAAAGCCTCCCAACAAATATTTTGTATAATGACGAGCGTCATACTAACGGACAGACACACAGAAATACACCGTGTTGGATCCATTAGTCTTTTGTTCCGTTCCAGTTATTGTGCCATGTTTACCTGTCTATGCTCAAGAACCACTGAACAAATTTTGTTAAAAATTGTATGTTTATTCTGATATGCAGGTTGGTTCGTTTAAAAATCGGTTAGAGTGCGGATAACTGAAAAACGTCTGAACGGACTTTGATTTTGTCGTCGTTTTTAAGCTCTCTTGTTCAATAAATTTTATTAGAATATTACAAAATATTTTTATTCGACTCTCTTACGTCTTCAGCTTTCATTTGATGTCACATGAAGCGTTTATTATTAACAATTTGGACAATTGAACAAAATGCGATCTTCCAACAAATAATCGGCAGAATCTGAAGCAGTTTTCGATATGTTAAGCACTTTGAATCTCTTTTATGAGGCAAGTTCAAAGGTCTAAGCACATGATAGGATGAACGCTTTTCTTCTTGGGGTAAATTATGCCCCTATTATGAGGGACATAATCCAGAAATGCGCCATTAGTGAACACCAGTGGTCAAATTTAAAGAAATGCAGACGAGGGAAAATTGTATTAAAATGGAGGTAAGCTTTAACTGGAGAGAAATTCTAAGCATAAAGGATAGTATAGGGACATAGTAACTTTAGGTATCATCTAAATAAGATGAGACTTTTGAAATACTATACCTGCAGACTATGCTTCAAGTGTGTGTAGATGGAGCACAGTGGTTCGTTTCCTATAAACGCACGGAAATAACTCATTATCTTTAAAATTACTGAACCGATTTTAATGGAATTTCAATTAAAGCGTTTGTAATTTTTTAATACACTTAAAAGTGTGTGGTCAAAAATTAAATAAATAGATCTCTCAAAAATGTACTATAGTAATATAGTACAGAAAACGGATTTTAATGATTTTTTATTGATTAAGAAATTTCCCGGAGCAGGTTGGAAATGAGATAATGAAACTTAGAGACGGAAGTAACTTCAAATTTGACTTTATCGATTTTAATAAAAAATAAATATTTGTAATCCAGACGCTTTAAATTAATCAATTGTTTCTTTGAAATGATCTCGAATCTATACCCAGTGGTTACGATTTTTTTTATTTATTTTAACTATCTCTCTGCACTCTTTAAGAGCAGAGCCAACTGGCTAATGGCTAGGCGGATGATACTTTTTGTGTTCACTTCTGTATCGGTTTTCTTTCCTGTTCTATTTACTTGAGTGAATGTGTGTGTGTTCTGGCAGGGAAGTTTTTGAGTTGATTGATACAAGTGATGATCACTACACATTATGGCATTGTTCCGAAGTTGAGCAAGTTTTCCTTCGAATTGCCGTACGAGATAGAACAAAATGGAGTCCCATGAAGTTGTAGGGGAGACAAAAATGTATAGACAAGTTGTGGGTAACATATGTCCAATATTTAGGGTTAAGCCGACATTCCACTTTCCACATACATACTTATGTACTCGTACATTATGTTCCTCGTGTTCTATCATACAATGTACAATGCATCAAAAATTGAAAAAAAAAAAAAAAAACACCCGTACAAAGCTTAAACCGCACTGCAGCGAAAGCTGCATGATACTGCACGTGCATTTTTTTTGCAACAATACCCAAACAGTTTCAACTCTGCGAGTATGTATGATACTTTAAGGTTATAAATTCGTCAAGTGCGAGTCGAGCTTCGCGCGGCTAGTGTTCTGTACCGTTATTTTAAGTGAATGTTTGTCTTTACACAGCTCGCTCAAGAACCACTTAAAACATTTCGATCTAAATTAATTTGTATGTATATATGTACATCCTGATACTTATTGGGGCAGGGTTTTAAAAATCTTTAATTCATCTTTAGTAGCCGCCTAACTCAAGAACTATTAGACGAATTTCGATGAAATTTGACATGTAGGCTCGCTCGAACTTATACACTAGTAGTTTCAGTTGATATTGATAGAAATCGAATTAAGTGGGAGTGAGAGGAGGGGTTTAAAACATTTTCCAACCATTTTTCTCATACGCACTCAAGAACCACCTATGGATTTTGATGAAATTTGGATTTGGAATTTAATTATGTCGTACATAGAGATACATTTGTCTGGAAATCATTAAGATCGGATGAAGTTGGGTAAAATATATTGGGATGACTTTTCACCCACATGTTCCAATATTTTTCAAGAACTGTGTGTGCCAAAAGATTTGTTATAATTTGTCCTTACTTATATGTTTTTGAGTTTTTTTTTCAAGAAACTTTATCCAAAAAAAATGTTATATTATAATATTTTTAATATCTTTAGACTTCTTGTAATTTCAACTTTATTTTGATGTATCGCATGATGTGGTGTAAAAATTTGTTTTCTTGGTGTACTCCAAAAGTCCCCCACAAAAATATTGTTTTTAATTTTGGTTCACCACGTACTACTTGTGTGCAAAATTTCAGTTCTCTAGATCAAACGGTTTAAAAGCAACACTTGTGTGTGACAGACACACGGACAAACAGACACCGTGTTGAATCCATTAGTGTTCTGTGTATACGGTACGGAACACCAAAAATAATGGCCCTTAGTAATAGAAATACTAAAAGCAACTTTTAAAGTCGCTATTAGTTCGGTGGCTGCTTTTAAAATTTCGTAGTAATAAAACAGATTTAGCAGAATTCAAATTCAGAATTATTATTGTGATTCATTTTCACATTTTCGCTACTGTGAACTTTCACAGCTGACTTTTGAAAGCATTATTGTAGTATCCTAAAGCATTTAGTCGTTTTTTTTTAAATAATTTTTCTGTGCTGTATTATTAGTTTTATAATGATTACGAGTAATATCCAAATAACATTAAATTTGTTCATCCCCCATATTCACTTGAAATGCTATTGTCACTTTAAAACCGACTTAGAAGCGGGTGAGCCACTCCTAAACTGTTTCCAATTTTAGGAGTGACATTCGAGTTTACTAATACCGTCTTAGAGTTAGAGTTGACTTTAAGAAAAAGGCGATTTTAAATCCTCTTGTTACTAAGGGGCAATCTGTTATTATACATACTTATTTTAAAATTTATAAAAAAAAAAAAAAAAAAATACTAGAAGTAATACTTTATATCTACTACAACCTTACGCACATGCTTCTAAATATTATGTAAGCGTCAACCAAATACTCGTAAAATAATTATAGGAAACGAAATAAAATAATTATATAACGACCACGGTTATAAAGGTTATAACGACCACTTTTTGTTTGGTTAGTAGATTTCTTTATCATAGGCTTATTTATTTAGAGCTGTCGGATTTAACGACTGCCGGGTATATAAGTAACTTTGACTGCATTTTAAAAAAAAGGATAACCCAATGTTCAATATTACCTATATTGAGTTCAGAGCTTGAATTATTTTGTGATTGTTTTGAAAACTACTTACCTAAAGAACTTCTGCCGAGTATTGTCCGTCAAGGTAATGCCCTGTTGAGCAACCTTAAAATGCACTTCTGTTGGCTTGGGAAGCGGAACAAGTGAAAATAATTGCGCAACAGCTCTGCGCACTGCTTCCTCGCCGGTTAGAGATTCTGTTCCACAAGAGTATAAATAGAGTACATTGCAAGCTGCACCTTGTGTTAGTAGCTGCTTCTGAGCTGGTGTATGCATATCCACTGGTTGAATGTCCTAAAAGTATCAGATTTGCATTACAGAAATAATTTTTATATTTAAGAATTTTAACATACGCTATCTGGAATAATAAGGCGACACGGCAAAGCTAATGGTGTGATTGAGTGCTGATAAACTAAAGCCGAAAGTGATGTAAATACAGGTTCGTTGGCGCACCCCTTCAGTCGTACACCGCGTGTTGTTGGCTCCACTAAAAAGTGACGAACCAGTTCATCACTTCCTGGTGAAGCAGTAACTCCTGGAGGAGGCTGCGCAACACGAACGACTAGTCCGTAGGCATTCTTAAAAGTTGTAGAGTCGCGTACAATGAAAGTTCCTGGAGTGGCATTGCGAAGAAGGTCTATAGCTTCCTCACGGGACAAGTTAGCCTTATACCAGAATTTTGATGAATCCCGAACAAATCTATCATGAGAGATGTCATTAGTTATATCGAATTTTAAGAAATAGTGTTAAATGATTACTTGACTAAGTGGGGAGCAACTTCCTGAGGTTCACTATTGGCGTTTGATGCATTTGAATTTATGCGTGCTCTGTATATTGTGTCGTTTTGATTTGAACCCTCCTGGAATAGTCCCTTTTGAGCTCCACCGTAGATATCCTTGCTGCTTTGTTGTTGAAAAGTGACACTATTAGTGATATTGAATTGGATTTATTTTAAATTAATCCCACAATCATGCTTATAAATTAAGAATTTGTGAGGCGTGCAAATGATAGGGTGTGCACAGTTAAACTTTTTTTTTTTTTAATGTTTCAGTATTTCTCAGTTTGAGATTTTAGGTGCATAATGTATTCCATTCCAAAAATTTTATGGTTTACGATTATTCTTGCAAGTTATTACTGTTGATTTTGTACAGAAAAACTGGAAAACTTTTGAGTCTTAGTTCAAGTAACTTTGATATACATACATACATATTTCCTCACAACGGGCGTTAATGAGCTCTACTTATGTCCAAGTAAATACTAATGGTCTTTGCTGGTAGTGTACAGGAAGTTTTACCATGTAGTGAGTTATGAAAATTAAGTTTATACAGTGAGTTTCCAATAGATGTAGGTATATTAATTCAATGATTTGCGATATTATTTTTTTATGATGAATTTATATCGAATAAATGATTTTTTTTTTAAAAAGTTTTTCAACCATGTTTTGTATTTGCTTTGATTTAGAAGCATCTATTAATAGAAAAGATTTCGGCGATACAGGCGAGAGAGGGAATAATAGTAATCGTTCGTAAAGAAGAATCGAAATTCGAGAATTTTGCTTTCTATAGTTGGGCTAAGTCGTGAATTTGCATTCACGGGTATAATAATTGTGAGCGTGATTTTTGTTTCACTGTCAATTTACGAATAAACACCGACGACACGGATTGTTGTAATTTGATCATCTTTTGCTGCCGTTTCTTATTTCGACATGCGGAAGAAGAGTATTTGTCGTTAGCGACTTTGGTTGTTCTCTCTTTATTTGCAAGCAGCAAAGAAAGACGATTAAAAAACATTTTATTGGCAATGCATAGCATATATGTTATTGACGGACTATACTGTAATTTGATCATCTTCGTATTGCCTTCTCTTAATTTTGACGGTACTATTCACGATTCGTATGTACAAAACTTTGGTTTTGTTAGCGAATTATGAAATAAAAGACAAAGCGGCGCCTATCCATTCTACTTACATCAAATTGGGATGACAATTAAAAACCACTTCATGTTGATATCTTTTATCTCTAGGGTTGAAACTTAGTAATTCGAAAATTGGATTGCAATATCCGACAATCAAATACGTTTTACTAGCATTCGCATACATTTTATTTCAAGAAATTGATGCCCCATAATTCATAAGCTAATAAAACGTCTCAATTTGAGAAAAACTGGAAAGAAAATGATTGTACGACGTACGCTAAGGACTATGGCATTCAATTTGAAATCGTTACAGAATACCAATTCAACACATTTTCGCAGACACTACCGCGAACGTTTTAAAGATAAATTTCAATAAAATATTCTTGAATTCTGCTCAAAGAGCTATGTTCAACGATATAGAAGATGGTGACAGGCTGCCAGACAATAGCTCCCGTGGTCTTTGGACTAAGAAGGCAATTCAGTAGCTAGGCCTCCTCACGGGCAAATACTCGTAAGGTGACTCATCATTCTAGCTAGAATCATGAAAAGGCGGGTGAAATCACCCTTGGTTGTTTTGGTTTCGTTAAGAGAAGATACAACAATGAACTATACCGGTTGTAGAGCGACATAGTCCCAGTCAGAAGGGTTTGAATTCATCGCCCAAGATGAATGAACATCAACGTTCCGGCACGATAAGTCTTCGAATCAATTCCAGAAGGACGACGCGGTAAAAGAAGACCTCAACAAAAACAGGTGGTACACACAAGTACAAAGCGACTCCAACCTACTTTGTGTGCAAAACCGAACGTGGTTAGAGATCGAGCTGGCTGTGGACTCTTATTGGTAAAGACTCAGGCTCACTAAGGACTGTAGCGCAATCCAAAGTAAGTACTCGTAGCGTTTCGCGTGTATTCCTTCCGAGTCGATTCGACCGAGTACATATCTTTGCTGAATCTGCTCTTTATCGCGTCTTCTATGCGGTTTACGTTAATGTGGATATGAGAAATCAAGTGAAGAGAACATTAGAAATGCGGGCATTTCACCGTTTGTCTCCAACAGGAATTTACGCCACCTGATCTGGAAGAGTTCCTAAGGAGAGACCAGCTAAGGTGTAGTTGGAGTGATCAAATTTCTACTGGTTCAAACAAAAATTTTTCTCATCCAGAACCGGTGCAGAATTTGAGGATATATGCGAGACGTATGTCTGCCACTTCGTGTTAACTCTCCGAAAAGAGAGTTCCTAAGGAGAGTTAAGCGACATTGCCGTCTATATCTGACCATTTAGACAAATATTAGTTATCCATCTTCTTACGAAATTGATACAATTGCGGTTGACTAACAGCAAATGTTCAAATTCAATTTTTATAACGCCAAAATCAATGTTGATTCTATTTTGGACCAAAACATTAATACGAACTCAGCTGTGTAACTTTCTAATCTCATGTCTATGACTGTCTTAGTCAATCTGTCCCTTTCGCGTCTCACACAAATTTATCTCCCAAGAATTTCTATCAATTCATAAATACTAAAAGAAAATCTGATGGTTACCCTTCTAAAACATTTCTTCCGCAGATCCAAAAATTATTACTAACTTTGTTACTAGTTTTTTCAATCAGGCATTCTGTATTAATCCTCCCTGTAATATCATAATCCAAAAACTTGATGCGTTTGATTTTCCGCCGAAATTTATTTCTTGGATAAAGTCTTATCTAGAAGATCGCCAGTACTGTCCTTGACCCAACAAGTGTTACTTCGGAAGTCCCACAGGGTAGCCATTTAAAACCTCTGATCTTTATATTGGCCATCAATGATATTGAGTCTGTCTTTACCGAAACTGGGTCTATGCAGACTACTTTGTTAAAAGCTGGTCTAAACAATTTCCAAACCCTTCTACATGGCCTTTGTAAGACCTCATCTGGAGTCTGTTAGCCAGGTTTGGTCACCGTATCATGATGGGTTTTAGGCTAGGAGGACAGAACCGACTTAAATTGATAAATCTTCAGTCCTTAAAATCACGTCGTAACATTGCTGATATACTCTTTGTACATCAATTACTTGCTGGTACATCGATTGACCTCTACTGCTTCATCATTATGGCAATCCTCGGTATCTAAGATCAATTTCCCCATTCAGCTTTGCCCACCAGTTTGAACTTTTGACCACAATGCTATGTAATAACTACTCTAACAGTTTTGATTTTAACAGCAGCGAACTCACACAGAGAAACGCCCTACACTGACACACCTTCACTTAACCTCTAGCATTTAGTTTTAAGTTATCTTGACTTCAATAATTATTTAGTTTTAAGTTTTGCCATGCTTGTATCAAGCTTAATTTCTTTTCTTTCTTTTTTTATAATTTGCACAAGCCAAAGTAGAAAAAATAGTGATTTGAAACTCAGGTGGTACCAAGTTTCAGTAAACTCCAAGGTCGTCCAGATAACTGGGGAGCATTTTGTTGACCAATTAATGTTTCTTAGATTTAAGGTATTGTTTTGCTTTTATTAAGCCAAATAAATAAAAAAATAAAATAAGGTAAATCTATATCTCTGCGAATGGGATGGTTTATAAAATTCGGCACCATTTTCCAGGCGAAAATCCACGCGACCAGAATCACAAGAGAGGTTTTGCAATCATGTCAGACAGCCGAGCTGCGTCGAGCTTATAAGAAATAACTTCTAAGACGATGTGGTTGTGCTTGGGCAAGTTCAACAACCTGGCCACATTGGAATGGACGGTAATATGTATAAAGGTCCTTAAATGAAAAACTTATAAGTAAGTCTATGCACGCAGGACCAGAGTCAAGAATAGCTCTGACGTGAGGTATTGCTGGCGGACGAGGCGACTAAAATCCTCCCAGATGAAGTAACCTTAATAATGCTTTAAGCAATACTGTCCGAAACCAGGTCCCTCTCTAGGCATTAAGGTCATAGTTCAGAGGCGAAACCCAGGTGCGTCTGTCAGCTTCTAACTCCAGAGGGTGGCTACTACACACACAAGTGATAGATATTGACCCACTCCCTTGCCACTCGGTGAGACACCAACATATCTTGCTAAAGGTTCCATGCAGCAGTTGTGATTACGTTTCGCAGCTTGGCAGATTGGTCAGTACTTATAAGTTCGCCTTTCCTGAAAGTTTATAAAAAAAAAACAATGCCTCAACTAGTATTGCTAGGTAATGGCTAAAGAAGAAGCAGAGTTTTTACAATCTTTTCGAGCATTATTTCGGTATGAAACCGAATAGCAAAAGTGAATGCAAATTTCAGTATGAAATTGCAAGGACTATTTACCCTGATTGATGGAGTCAAAGTATGTACTGCACATAATGTACCTTCATATGTATAGTCTGCATGCTCAGATCAACGCTGTAGTTTTCATTACAAAATATGTGATAACTCAAAGTTTTCCAGTTGTGTTAAGTGTAACAACATTTATCTAATTATATGTTAGTTTTAGTTTTTCTTGTAGTACATAATTTATTAATTAACAATTTGTTTCCATTTAAACTATTGCCAAATATCTAACCTCCTGTCTAAAGTCGAAGTTGTAGACTTAACGCTCCTCAATGACCAACTCGAATTATATAGACGTCTTAATTTTTTTTTTTTTGCAAAATTTAAAAATATATATTCATTTTGCATTTTTACGCAACGAATTTTGAATAAATAGAAAAATATTATTAACAAAAGCAGTTTACACAAATTAATAATAATTCGATAACTTTATTTGGTCGTTATCTTCCCCTCTTACCGTTGTGGTGTTGGACTTCTTGGTGGAATTCCTGGGCTAATGCTGCCATTGTTCAGCCCATATGGGGTGCGTGGTGTTACCGGAAATGCTGGTGTCTCGGGACGTGGTGAACCAGCTATCGAAATATCCTGATCGGTTTCCGAACGATATGAAGAGAATGATTCTTCACGTACCTGCAATAGAAACAAGTGCGCTCAGATAACTTCCAAAATATACTAATACCATAATTTGAAATAATATCATGACACTTATCATGACATATTGCGGATTTCAGGAAGATTTTGGGATTAATTTTGATATAAACAGTAGGCAAACCAACAGATAATACCGAAAATAGTGTACAAAGGGTGAAGCATGCTTGATGGGAGGATTGTGAGAGTGTGTGTGAACAACTTACCTGCTCATGCCATAGTGCTATATTATTGCTTCTATCTGATGGACTAGGTGATATGGATGAACTTTGATCTGATTCAGATAGTAAGCGTTTTTGTGCGTTATTTACATTGCTACCATTGCTACTGTAGCTGCTGTTATTACTCAAACTATCACCGAAACCGTTTGTCATTCGTTGATTCTCGAATTTTGTGAACTCTGCTAGGTCGGCAATTACATCAGAAAGTTCCTGATTTGCCTTCTGTTCATTTGTTGATTCCTTAGAACGAGAATAACCTCCCGGAACGTCCCCATTTGACTGTTGTTGTTTATTCTGTATGAGCTGCTGATTCATCAAATCAGTTTCAACAGCCAGTGTGGCTAAAAGTTCCTCCAAAGAAATTTGGCCATTTGTTGAGGTATTTTCTATGTTTGTACTATCCGTATGAATATGATTGTTCAACACTTCAGCGTTGGCATGGTATGGCTTTTTGTTATTGATCGATGCGTAACAAATGTTATTGTTATGATTATTGTTAGAAAGATCAGTAGAATTTAAATCTATGATGGTTTTGTTGTCAGTAATTTTTAGGTGAACCTCATTTAAATTATTATTGTCGGTAATAACGTGATTACTATTCACGGGGCTAACATCTGTAGAGAGATTATTGTTATGAGAGTTTGCACATGCTCTAGCAATGGTTAATGTATCCATATGGACATTTGTCTTGTTGTCGGACTCCTAAGTTTTGAAAATAAAAATTAAAGTCAACAAAAAAAAAAACTTATAATTGCTAAATGTTTCTTAAATAAATATCATCAACTGCCTGTGGATAAATGGGCGAATCTAACTTTTAGATAGCAACTTACAACTGACTTGAAGTCGGGATTTTTTCTTTTTTATATATAATGTCGTGGAATTTGACTAAACATACTTATTGTGGGTTACAATGCAGTGAAAAGAAAAGTTCCATATGTGAATGGTTAAAAGAAACTCTACATTTCACATCAGTATTGAAAATAACTTTTAAAGGATAACTGATGAGCATGGCGAAAGGCCATTGCACTGCTTGTACAAGGACAGGGAGAGACAAGAAACATTATTTCAGTGCTCGAGCGAGTCTATTAACTTCTTTATGTTTCAGTACCGTATTAGGGCACACTTTTGATTCCTAACGAGTAAGTAAAATAGAATTTTCAGTGCATTGGGCCAAATAGGGGTAAAATATAATATTTCCTGCACCTTTTGAAGAAATATAGACATTTCGCAGCGATCTTGGCTACATTGAATGTACGGTCATTCCAACGAGGGTTAACTTGCAAGATAAGCGGTGATAGCACTTCACGTCACGTCGGTGTTTACGAGCGATATCTATGTATCTCCAGTTACTGGGATGCAAGATTTTTAAGCAACAGCACTTGTCGAGGTTATGTCTGGTTCGAAACGCGGTTTAACGGTAAAAATATTTACTTGTTCCTATAAAGAACAAGTATTGGTCTAGTTAAAAATTTTGATTTCGAGATTTTAATTAGTCTTTGTATTACTATAAATGTGTGTCAGTATATACCGCCGACATTCGTCACAATTCGAGGCAAAATCCAATTTGTCATTATAAATCCAAAACTAACGGTAAGTAGTTTAATATGGACCGATCTCGAATAAGTAAATTTTCTCGAAAATAGCTCTAACGATTTAGTTAAAATTAAATGTTTGACATATCGTGGCTTTAGAGCAACAGTAGGACGTCAAATGAATTCTACATCGGGATATCTTCATTCATGTGTTAAGAGACGGTGTCTGTATCTAGTGTATAACAAACTGTATGATGTCACCATATAGTTTTAACAAATATAACCTTGTGTTGTAGAAGTTCCAAAGCTCATATTTCTTCGGTGAAAACCTACAATAGTTTCAAATTGCACTTGCCCGAAACTAAGATTTCTCTACTGCTGTAGTAATTTACTTTTACTTAATGGGTTCATCTCATCAAAAAGTGAACTTTAGAGGCATTTTATATTCTTCATACTTATCATGTTTGTGTATTCGGTAAGAGAGCAATAGCAAACATACGAAAATAAGTTCCCAAAAAGAAAAGTGTGTGTGATGCATAATCTATTTCAAAATAATGAATTTGAGAATCAAGTGTATGGCCATTTTCGAAAACGTCATTTGATCGTCATTTTGATCGTCAATTTGATCGTAATTGCAGCACTTAAAGGTTGCAAACGACAAACTGCAAAATGGAGCTCTTAACAAAATTTATTGAGAAAATTGTGTTGGAAAATCTTAGTGAGAGTACAAGTCATAACAATAATTATAATTTACGTGGACGACACGTTCTTTCTGTTCACGAGATCGAAATTCCTCCGAGTAGTCCGATTTAGTCATTTTTCTTATTGCGCAGCGCAGTTGTCTGGCTGCTTTTTTGCAGTGCAGATGACGTTTATGAACATCTGCCCTGCAAACAATGCATTATCGAACATGCTGCAAATGCAGTGTGATTTATAATGTTGTTTTCGAACAAATAACTTGCAGCTTGCTTTTAAGAACATTATGCAAAAGCAATTTGATGCAGATTACGTTTACGAAAACGGCCTATCTAATCGTAGTGATGATTGATTTCTAATAAAATTGTGACAGCGATTAGCCGAAGTACATGCTTTTATAAAATTGATTATTTCTCGAATACAGATCACACGATCGATTTGGTTTTAACATATTGAAAAATATTGCATACCAAAAAAAATTGCTAAAACAAACGTTCTCAATAAAAAAATAAAAATTTTGCATTTTTAACGAATTTAGGTTAATTTTAAAACTTGAATGATTTGCAATGAAAAGTGTACAGGGTTATTCATTTCGATGGTGGGATTTCACATCCCTGCCTTATGCCATCTGTCAAATCCATTTGTAATCCATAGTGACAGGTATGCAGTTAGTTCCTGCAGTGTCATTTTCGATTAACTACCGCTCAACGCATTCAAATTGTTGCATCTTTCTATAAAAATAACAGTTCTCTAATATCTGTGTACAATAAGTTGACGTCGATTTTTTGAACAAAACCTTCTTCTGCTATGAGACCCATTTCTCGCTCGGTGGCTACCTAAACAAACAAAATTGCAGTATTTGGTGTTCTGAGAATGCAAATGAGTTCGTTGAAAGGCCATTGCTGTCACCACGGGTTTGTGTGCGGTCTGGATCGGCGGCGTGATCGGTATTTTTTGAAAACGATGAAAGCATCACTGTTACGGTGAATTCTCTGCGCTATGGCATTTAGCTCTATTGCACGAAAAGTTTCTCAGCCGTTTAATTTCGAGATTTGGCAACTCAGATTTCGTTCTAAGTTAATATCTAAGCAACATTTGGCATATACAAGGTCATGACATATCAAGTTTTGCAAAATTAATAAATATGATGCAAGTCGTGCACTGAATTTATTTATATAAATCAAACATTAACATATAATCTCCAAGACTATTGTTTTTTTCACTTTTTAAAAAAGGAAACAACAATCTGCGGGTTAAATTTTGTGACACCGTATTGCCCTGACGGCGGGCGCTTAACTAGACACATTGGGTGTCGTTGGAAATGTCTCAATCAGAAGTTTTTTTTTACGTAAACTATGAAACTTTGCACAAAGAAGAAAAGGGCAGGGAATATGGTTTTAACCACCAACGCTCTGCCAACTGATCTATCCCTGGATCAAGGGATAGTTCAGTTGGACCGGGCTGGTTTGCTAGTTGGTACACTTTATTAGAAAAACTTTCAAAGAGGAATTATTACTAGGCACAGGTCTAAGCCAAGTCTTTAATATTGAAATATTGGTTTGTTTTGTGTAGATAAATTGCTACTTAATTTGTTTTACCGATTTTACATTTGTATCGATCCCACAATTAAGGATCGTGGGCAACCCGTGAAGTGTGAGATATCAGACCGCTCAATATTGAAATATCATCAATATAACACAGAAAATAAACAAAAGGTCCTTTCCAGATGTAGTATAGTAACTATATTCTAAGTTCAATGGCTAGAAGAATTCGGAGGTACAAGCTCCTTGAATATTGTCCAAAAGACAGTCATGTGTGCAGCAATATTTTGCAGTCGTTTCCAATCATAAAAAAAAGTATGTGCAAATAAATTACAAATGATTAAAAATTAGTTCAATGTTATGACAGTAAAAAATGACGAACGAATTTGTTATTTAAATTTAATAAAAAAAAAAGAAAAATATTAAAACAAATTGATGCGACATTGAAATACATACCAATCGTGCCCGTCCGTTATTTAACGACGAATCTGCCAATGACAGTAGTCCATTTTGGTTATTACTACTATTATTGTTATTATTATTGTTACTGTTACGAATATTATTGCTTTGTTGTGCTTGTGCAATATGGCCAAGTGGTGAGGCATTCAAAATAGCGAGTGGCGATAATGACGGTGACTAAGGTGAAGAAATTATTAAAAAAAAAAAACATAGGTTAGGGATTAACATTAAAAAAAGCATAATTATGGAATTCAATGATGTAAGTAATCATATAACGTATAAGTATAAATCAATGCTGTACTAGTTTTGCTTCTTTCAATTGCAAACATTTTACAAAACCACATCAATCACTTCAGCATTTGGTATTAACAATTGGCCAGAAAACAAAATCAAAAAAAAGTACCACAAAAATGAAAAAGAAAAGAAAAATAATAAAAGTTTAAACTTACTCCCAGTTTATCTTGCTTGGCAGTCTCATGGGAACGTTTCACAGCGACAAATGGACGCTCCTTGGTGACAGTTTTTGTTGTCGTACTGATTGTGTGATAATGTCGTTCTGGCGAACTGGTAAATGGACAAAAAGACCACAACACTGTGTAAATACATAAAACATTTAAAATTATATTTCACCTTTACCTGTTCGTAGTGTGGTACGGAGTCTGTACATGGAGTGGCCTCCTATAGTCTACCTCATCAAAAGCTGCTGTATCGCTGGCATAGCCATCGTATCGTACATTATTTCTCGATCTAACGGAATTATTTTTAGATTAAATAAACAACTTCAAGCTTAAAATCCCCTGAGTACATAGAATACTTTCGAAATGATTTCAATTTACCTTAGTGGCCTATTTTTGATTTCAGTGTGAATTTCTTCAAAATATTTTCGCTCATCTTTCAGCTGCTGGTTCTTCTTAGCGCGTAGTTTTTGTTGTTGCAATTGTAGCCATGTTTGTCCAGATAGTCTGAAAAATAAATAAAGCATTAGATTGGATTTGCAAAGCTGCCACACAAATATTGATCGAGCAATTAAAGTGGTCTACGTAATGTAACAAAAAGTAATTCAGGTTGACCCTGATGGGCTTAACAGCTATTGACCTAGGAGCTATTTACAAAAAAATAGAGATCAACTTGTATTATTTTTATAGATTTGTATATTCTATGACATGACAGGCCTTTTGGATTAAGCAATTGACATAAAGTAGATCACAGATTAAGAGTTTACACTTGAAATATAATAACTTTTCACATCCTATGAGCTGTTCATGCAGATTCTTGAGAATTTCTCCCTTAAATATACAAGCATCCATCATTCGAAATGATGGTGACGTAATGGTGACTACTCCTGGAACAAATTGTTTTGAGCAAATGCCGATTTCTAAACAAGTGTCCTTTACATTCTTCATGAGCATTTAGGGATGACTAAAATTAGTGCCCAGACTTCTCAGTGCAGTTCAATAGCGACGCCTTAAATATCAGTATTTTTTGGAGCTTTACAGTGAAGACCAAGAAGGGAGTTATTGAGTCGATTGTTACAGGCGAAAAAGCTTTGATCTTTTGCTATGATCCAGTGTCCAAAAGGGATGGAATGGATTGGCACTAGAAGAGAAAACCAGCTAGAAAAAAAAGAAAGGTCATCCAAAGCACTAAAAAGGTCATGGCTATAATTTGTTTGGACTCCTCTTAGTAGACCTAAAAGAATAAAATACAGCGCCATTTACAGCCTATTACTCGGATTTACAGCGACAACTAGGGCAGAAAATCGTTAATTAGTGAGGAAAGCTCCGTTGAGGTGTCCGCATATTACACGAACCTTGAATCTACAGCTTAGTGATCGCGCACTTAACCACTGAGCCATGGTGCCCACGCCACACTACTTGGTTTTAGCTCAATGTAAGCCGACCTGCAAGGCATTAAAACTACAATAATACTGATCAGAAGATTATGTTAACATAGTACAGTAGTGTGTATACAAGTTATGATATGGAAAGCCAGTGCAAACGCATTTATTAAATAAATGTAGGTACTGTAGAAGTAGCACTACCAGTAGAAGTGTCATCCTCGGTACCATCATATGGAAGCCCAAGATCCATTCAATGGGGAGGCAGGTCAGATTAATCCGATTCTGAAAACTTTTTGCTTTAGCTTTAAACAAGTGTTACCACGTAAACATTTTCAAGACTGAATTAGGATTTTTGATGAAAGAGATCGTAGTGCTAGCATCTGCTAATGGGGTTACAGGCATTGTCTTACTCTGTCCCTGGTCCTAGGGGTTTTAATTAAGAATCTGACCCTAAAGATTGGAGTTTATGTGTCAGGGTACCTCTCCTGCCACTAAAAAAATAAAACAACAACTACAACAATCCTCGGCTAAAGATGATCAAGTCTTTGGCTACCCCAACGAATGTATGGAGGACAACGAATTGTAATTCTGCACGTGAAACGTTTGCACCCTGCGAATTGCAATAACCGCTAGTCAGGAAGTTAGATGTTTAAGAAAGAACAGAGACTTGCGACTCTGCTACGGAGATTACTACAACGAACAGAAGAAGCGTTTATTTGGTTTCCTGACAAAGGTAAGCTTAGGTAAAAAGTCTTAAGCTTTCGTGATATAAGTTAACGATTGATAATAATCCACACTAAAGGCTTATTTGCGCTCATGCCCGTAAATAAATATCTTTAGAAGAACCATTGAAAAATGCAGTCTACACTGCACCACCTTTGGAAAGGGACTCAAACTAATTGACTTTGCTGTGGTACGGAACACGGTAGTGTGTAGCATGAAATTCCCACATCTCACCATAGATGTGCGAAACTTCCGAGTTGCCAACATAGACTTACAGCATTACCTGGTTGCAGAGGAGATACGTACATATGTGTACGAATACACAAGGAAACAACACGTATAACCAGCCCCCAGGAGAACCATCATCCTATCGCCCAATATGCCTATTAGACACCATGGGAAAGATCCTCGAGAAGATAATCTATAATAGATTACTCGCAGTAGCAGAAGAGAAAAAAACCCTCTCAGATCACCAAGTTGGCTTCAGAAGACCACGATCTACTGTTGATGCCATAAGAGCGGTAGTTAATATCGCCAAAGGTGTCATCGAAGGGGAAAGATGGCTCACGGCACAAAGGAGTATTGTGCAGTAGTAACGCTGGACACTAAAAACGCATTTAACTCTGCAAACTGGTCGTTTATTAGAAGGTCACTTGCCAGGATGGATACGCCATATTACTTGCTACAGATAATGACGAACTACTTCAACAACAGGAAGCTGAGGTACAATACCGATGAAGGGGTAAAATACTACAACGTAACTGCGGGAGTTCCACAGGGATCCGTTTTAGGGCCACTATTGTGGAACATCATGTACGACGGAGTCCTACGATTAGCGTTACCTGGGGGAGTAACGATAATTGGATTCGCCTATGACATTGCAGTCGTGACAGTAGCTAAACAGATCCGTGCAGTAGAATCAGCTACAAATGAAGCAATAAAAAATTGGCTAATATCCGCCGGACTAGAACTAGCTGGCCATAAAACAGAAGCTGTTCTTATAACCAGCCGGAAAACCGTCGAATTTGCCAACTTTCAGGTTGGTAACCAAACCATCACGTCGAAAGAGGCAGTTAAATACCTTGGAGTAATGCTGGACAACAGGCTACGGTTTAAAATGCATGTTGATTTTGTTACCAAAAAAGCATCGCAAATGCAGGGAGCTCTCTCGCGTATCATGCCTAACATCGGTGGACCTGGATACGCTAGAAGGATTCTACTCTCTAGAGTTATCACCTCAGTTCTGTTATATGCCGCCCCAGTCTGGGCGGAGGCACTGAGGACGAAGAGGACCAAAAGAAGACTATCGTCATCATACAGACTCTGTACGCTACGGACAATCAGCGGCGTTCGAACCATCTCTGAAGAACCTGCATTTGTCATAGCTGGAATGGTCCCCATCGATATTCTTGCAGATGAAATGCTGAGGATATATAACAGAAGAGCATTGAGTCATCACGACGCCACTGGTATCAAGTGATAAAAACTGAAGAAAGGGCAGCATCAGCAGCTATGTGGCAAGCTCGTTGGACTAATACAACAAAAGGCAGATGGACATACAAACTTATACCGACAATCCAAGATTGGATAAGTCAAAAGCATGGACACTGCAATTACCATCTAACGCAGTTCCTGTCTGGCCACGGTGGCTACCGCAAATATCTACCGATTCGGACACGACAACTCACCATCCTGCCCGGAATGCCCAGGTGAAGATGAAGATATGGAGCACGCAGTGTTTTACTGCACACGTTTCACGGCATGGAGAATTACTCTGCCAAGTCCGTCATTACTCCTCGACCATATGTTACGGTCGGAAGAGAATTGGATGGCAATATGTTCCTTCGTAGCAACTCTACAAAAAGAGTTGCGGAGAATAGAAAAGCTAAGAAGAGCAACAGAAGCAGCGGAAGAAGCTGACACAAGAAGCATAGCATAAACTGCTAACCAGCCCCGCGAAGTAATACCTAACGGTAGTCCCGCGGGGAGAGTGGTTGAAGTGTGTAGGGTGTGTGTTTAGTACGTAGGCGTATTCCTGGCATCGATTACTCAGGTTTGCGAATCATGCATGCTAGTAGCACTCGGGCTATTAGTATCTATGAAGATTACACATCCCTGGCGCAATCAAAAAAAAAAAAAAAAAACAACACGTAGAACCATTACCGAGTTAAGCCTTGCAGAGCTGTAGTCGCAAGACACTGCCAGAGAATTTTCCAATCGGACATCTCTATGATTCTCCAAGCAACAACAGCAATAAGAAGCTCGAAAAATCATTGAAAGTGCAGCAACCGCAACTGATGTATTGTAGTAGGTTTCGCTTGACCGCATGCTTGAAACACCTTATTTGAACCTGAAAAAATGGAAGCACATGGTGCTATCAGTGCGGTCTTGGGCCAATTAACCAAATCTTCACAATATATTATACCAAATTTTGGAGAAGTCCCAGGAACACCAAATTGATACCCACTACCTGTTTATCGATTTCAAGGCCGCGTATTACAACGTACAAAGCGACCTATATCGCACCATGTCTAGTTTCAGCATACTCGTACCTACTAAGCCTATTTACCTGTACAGGATGAGGATGGGAACGCTAGCTACTTCGTAAAGGTCGAAAATTATATCACCGAAACCTTGAATATCAGAGGCTTCACGCAAGGCGACTCGATATCATGCAGCTTCTTTAATATTAATTGTTATCAATACGAGATTATTAATAATATAAAAAAATCGGTTATGCATAATTAGTAGATTCTCTGAACTCTCTATTTAATCTGTCTTACATTTAGAGGCATTAAAACTTACAGATTTGTTTATTCATTGATGCGTCCTACATATCAGTTCAATCTAAATCTACTCAATTTCCAATAATAATAATGCAAATCTGATTCTGTAGAATACACTATGAATTATTTTCAGTTTATTATTATCTCACCCCTATTAATGCTACTGTATCATACGAGTAACATCTGAAACTGCCTTGACCCAGATTCAACGATCAGTTTTAATTGAATCATTGTACCTCAACATAAAGTTAAATATTTATGAGAAAAAGTGTGATGGTTCATTTAACAAAAACACAAAAGTATTCTAAAAAAGGAAACTTGTCGATATTCTTAATTGACGTGTGATACTGGTTACGTCAGGATTGCTTGGTGTTAGCCTTGATTTAGTATGTACGAATTGATGTATACGAACTTGTATAAAGATACAACAAATGATAAATTATAAATAATCGCATATTGGCCAGCTATTGGATTTTTATTCGATTTAAATTTTTAACGATCAACAAACTTATGTCCTTCATAAAAACCCGCCCTTGAAATGCGTGTACGTTTTTTAAACGATGAACACAAACAAATAATCTATATAAAGTTATTATCATCCGAGTCCAGTTGCATAAAATGCTGTAAGATGCAAAAAAAGGAAGTAGGTAAAAGGTTTTTATGGTTAAGTACTCGTAAACTGATGCCAAATAAAATAAAATTGTACGATGCTTATTTGTATTTTATAGCGAAAAAAGGTAAGTCATCGTTTCCTGAAAACGATCGATTTCGAGGATTTGATCAGTCTCGGTATTTACTATTATGAAGAAATAAATCTAAAAAAAACCCTCAGATACTGCCCCATTCACCTATAATATCAGTAATTGGTTCCGAGAAAAAAATAGACCTCGAGATTTTGATCAATCTTGGTATTACTATAATGGAGAATTTAAAAATGTGAGTCTCACAATTCTGTTATAACGAGTGGGCCACCTGCTAGTTTCCTTTTAAATTACATGTTATTTTGACACTGACAAACAAATTGATAGAAACACCATATCATATCTTCACGCTACGAAATGAATCGATTTATGCTTGAACAATGTCGGAAATATTGAAATCTTATTTCCAAAGTGAGTGCTGTGTTGCCGCAATAGTGCGAATTTTGAAAATAAATTTCGGTCAAAATAATACACCAACCGTGCCTACTGTAAGTAAGTTTGTGAAGAAATTTCGTGAGAATGAAATACTCGATAACGCACGTTATCCTCGTGTTCGTCCTGTGCATAGTCATAGAGAAGCGAATGCATCTTCAGCGCGTGACTGTTTGGTGTGGTTTGTGAAATGGCGGCATTATTGGCCCATTTTTCTTCGAAAATAAAGATGGCAACAACGTTAAGGTCAAAGGAGGGCGCTACAGAGGCACGAAACTGAGGAAATGAAGACGGTGCTATGTGTCATACAAGACGTCCAACAATCGATCTTTTGCGGACTAAGTTCAATAATCGTGAATTCTGCCATTCTTGTAATGTTGCTTGGCCTCCAAGGAACTGCAATTTGAGTTTTTTTGTAGAGTGCCGTTAAAGATTGATGTTATGCTGACAATTCAGAAACCATTCAGGGACTTAAGCACAATATTGATCAAGCTATTCTTGAAATAGAGCCCCGAACCATAGAAAATACAGCCATTTAAATGGATTTATTTTCCATAAATAATCGGAAAGTATACTCTTTTCAATAAAGTAAAAAAACGTTTAAAAATATTAAACACATTTTTTATTTATAGCAATTTCAAAAAGAAACCAACAGATGGCCTGCCCTTTATTTATCATTTGTATTTATGATCGACTGTAGTCTACTCGTAATCGGCTAGATGTATTTTCTTCAAACAATTTTTCATTCTAACCCCAAAACTAACGGTACTTTACTAATGACCGATTTTGGTAAAAAAAAAAAAGATCTATTTTCTCGAATTGATGTTTTGGAAAACTTTCAAAATGTTTTTTTTTTAATTTTTAACGCATTTTTCGAAAAAAACGATTTTATTTAAAGTTTTAATCTGAGTGATTTGTAGATAAACAACATATAAATGGCACATTTTTTTATTTGTTGTTTCGTATGCCACATTGTCGTAAACATTGTTGATAAACTACAAGTATTTGGTTTTTTCTCAAGGCTTATTTTCTATATTCAATAATAAAACAAACTTAAATTATAATTCATTAATAAAAAACCAAAATGATCAGAATGTAAAAAAAAACAATTTAATGAGCTGGACATATAAATGGCACAAGATGGAAAAAAAGAAAAAAATCGTGCTAAAATTGCATTTGTTGATTTTTGTTATGTACAAACATTTAAATAATTAATATTTTGAGCTGTAGCCTTTGTTTTTGATAACAGCTTCACACCTGCGACCCATACTCTCCACGAGTTTTTGGCATTTTTCTTTGGGTATAGCATACCAAGCTTTCTGTGTGGCAGACTAAAGATCATCCATGTGTTTATTATTTTTTTTGGCAATTTCTACCTTGACTTCATTCCACAGGTTCTCCATCGGATTTAAGTCAGGGCTCTGGGCTGGGCAGTCCAAAACGTCGATCTTCTCCGCATGAAACCAAGTCTTCAACAGTTTGAAGGAGTGCTTGGGGTCATTGCCTTGCATGAATGTCCACTTAATTGGCATGGACTCGAAGGCATATGGTTCCATATGGTTTTCAAAATGTCCAAATATTGAATCTTGTCCATTTTGCCCTTGATTTTTATAAGCGGACCTACGCCATGCCAAGAAAATGCACCCCACACCTTAACGTTTCCACCTCCGTGCTTTACAGGTTTCTGGGTGAACCTAGGACTGTACTGTTGACATTTAGGACGATGAACAAAGGTTATACCACCTGGTCCTATCCTATTGATCTTGGTTTCATCACTCCACAATACGTTTTTCCAAAAATTGATGGTCTTTTCTTGGTGGGTTTTGGCGAAGGTTAATCGCTTTAAAACATTTTTTTTTTGAGACCAGTGGCTTTTTTCTGGAAATACGCCCAAACAAATTTGCCTCGTTCAATCGTCTTCTGACAAGCCTGCTGGATATTTCCAAGTCTAATGACTGATTGATATCGGATGCTATCTGCCGTGATGACTTGAATGGATCCTTTTTCGACATTCTAACTATGGCTGCATCTGTTCGCACATCTGTTTTTTAGGCCGCGGCTTCCCAATTTTGCCTTTGGTCAGTACATCCGGATTGTCTACGTATGATTTAATTGTATTGTACACTTTTTTCCTAGAACAATGCACAAGTTTTGCAATTTCTGCCACTTTTTTCCCTCCTTCATGCATTCTCCATATTATCCGTCTTTCCTCAAAAGTGGTATGTTTTCCTGATCCCATTTTCAATTAATTTTCACTTTACAATACTCTTAATAACTTATTTTTCAACTACAAAAAATATCATGTGATTCAATTGAAAGCTACGCGAGTACTGCATATTCTTATTATATTTGTGCCATTTATGTGTCCACCTCAAATCAGCATTGTTTACGAAAAATTGATAACGGTAAATAATAAGCAGAACATAAGGGAACATTTGTGCGCCGTAGACACCAGAGCTATTGTAGCACCAAGCTGAATGCAAAAAACCTACATTTTAATAAACTTTTAGTTGAAAAATTTCAACATTTGTTTGAAATCTAATTTTGTGCCATTTATATGTCCATGGCTGTAGGTACAAATACGTGCCAGTCATGTACTTTATTTCTTTAGCGATTGCAGCCTGTTCTAGAGATTCATAGATCATGATATTGTTCCATTTCTTACGGTTAGGGTGATAAATGTTGTCTATCATTGCCGTGCACTGACAAATATAGTCTCTTAATGTATTGTTAAGTAGGAACTCAAAACTAGAAAAAAAACATAAATACTGAGCACACAAAGACGTGTAAAGCTTAGAAATAATATGAAATGATAATTTTAAAGCTAAAAATCTGCTTTCATCAATAATACCCTTAATGATTAAATAAAATACATTCAAATCAATTAAGACATTTTGTGAATATTTTTAAAACATTTCAGTGTTTATTGTGAGTTTTCTATTGTATTAATCTGAGAAACACGACCTTTTTATAGAACCTAGTAGTTTATTCGTCATATCTAATTTAATGGAGCGGACAAATAATTCTCCCCCGACTTGTGAAACATATTTCTTGAGTGATCAGCTTTCTGATGTCGGGCAGTTATGAAATGTAGCTTCAGACCTTCCCAGAGAAATAATAAAGAAATATAGAAAACTGTTCTCAAGTTATATTGTGCGAAAGCAAACTGAACATTAATACGTTGGAAACGTATAAAGGCTTACGTAGGTAGTGGTCTTACGTAAGTATATGCTCCCGCTGACTCTAAAACTCTCATAAACTGATATAAGATTTATACTTTAGACGTCATATCGATTTAAATGCGTGTTTCTCGGATATTGCACACGACATACAAGATGGCCATAGTTCAAACCCGACTTACGTCAACCGTTCATCAAGATTTTTGGAACAACTGTCGTTTAACGACCCCTTACGAATTTTTATTCTTTTTTTTCATCGACGTAGTTTGAGGCACCAATCACGAATATAAAAATGATGGTGTATTCCTAACCCTAATTTAAAACGACTGGATTACGTACTTTCCACAAACTTGTCAGGAGCTAAAGGTGGTCTTTATCCTTTAAGTAGGTAATAAACCCAGTGTGCTACCCAAATCCTTCCCTTTAACATCGCCTTTCTTGAAAACTTCAGAAAGATTACTGAACATATCTACATATCTAGAAAATTCTACACTTTGGCATGCTAGTCAATATGCCGACAGGAAAGGTCGATCTACAGAAGGCACTATTACACAAATATAGAAGCAGCAAAAGCGATCACTATGTGTGTCATTGAGTATATCACGAGAGCTATTATATTTGATACTCGTATTATTGATCATCTAACTAACAGGTGGGTTAGGACAATGCTCGCAAGCCAGAGAATCTCATCCACCTCTGGAGGAGTCTATGAGATGGTATCAGCAGCAAAAGGCTACCCCCCCTAGGTGACATTCTCCCACCACTCTTCTGGTCTCTTGTTATATCATAGATAATCCACTAGTAAAGTTAAACAGCCTGTGTTACAGAGCTATTTGTTATACGGGTGATCTAGTAATGATAGTCAATAGCCAGTAGAAAGGCAACATGTGCAAACTCTTGAAGAGCAGTCTTCACGAAGTTTCTTACTGGTGCGTTAGGGAAGTAGTTTTAATTAACCCTAACAAAGCAATCGTTTTACCTATCACATGAAAGAAAAAACTGAGCCTAGGTTCTGTTACTCTCAACGGTAACGCTACTGGGTTCTCTGATGAAATTCCAGGCCGCAATACTCGCAGGCCGCAATACTTGCACTGCTGTCATTCTGTTGTTTTATCCTAAAGGAATCGTATGGTATACGAATGGTTCAAAGCAGTCAAGCAGTCAAGCTTCCCTAAAAGCACTACGAGTATGTTTCCATTTGATGAACTTAAAATTTGTTGCGTGCTGCTTCAGTACTCTTCAAGGCTTATCTACTCATAACAAAGTCAACTTCTGGTAGGTTCCGGTTAAAGTAAGTAAAAAATATTGAAGGAAATTATTTCCGAACTTCGGCTTTCAGGGTCAGGCATAAACAGATAAGGGGCAGTATGTGCTTGTTCTACAGGGAAAATACTCAGAGTCTTACAAAATACAAGCGACACCTTTAAATGTACCAAGGATGATATCAGGAGACTGAAGAGCCATTCCGGCCATTGCACTTTACATACCATTGTCTTCAGAAGAATACGAAACCGCAGAACACATAATATGCAAGTTTATGGCTCTGTGTAATACTAAGAGCCCAATCACATGTAAGGACATTCCTGCTCCCATAGGTTTAACAAATTACTCTATCACACAGGTCGCATGTCTCTTGGTTTAGTAGATTTTTTAGGTCGCAGTGCCCCTTGGGCGTAGCCAAGTTTCTTAAAATGATGTAACTACAAATATGCGAACATAAGTAGTTTTTGGCCAATTTTCATTCATGAATCATAAATTCAGGGTATCATGTAAAATAGGGCAGTTGCGCCGGATGAAATAATAGCAGTGTTACCCGGCTTAATACCTACAGAGAATGATTCAATTAGATGTTACAATTTATATCTGTCACTGTGGTTTTATCAGAGATAAACAGCTGATATTTGACATCTGTGAATACTAAGCATTGACATTTGTAATTACGGAGCAGTATGCGAGAGAACAACGCATTTTAATTGTCTCCGAAATGGGGGCAATTTAACCAACAAGATCCATCTCGTGCCGAAGTTAAGAAATTAATGGAAAAATTTGATAGAACCGAGTCAGTGTTGAATGTGCAAAGACTAGTACGTCCTCGTAGTGACTGGTCATGCAAGAAGATCGCCGCAGTGAGTGACAGTGTTTGTGACAATCCGTCAAAAATCCATTAGCGTGGATGCCAGTTGAATCTTTCCTACAGCTCCACGCAGCGAACACAACAGCAACAAGATTCAATTGACTCAGGAATTGAAGTCAACAGACCATTAACAACGTCGGGATTTCATTGATTGGGTTTTAGGGAACCACCAAGTTGATAACGATTTTTTCGGATAAAATCATCTTTAGCGATGAGACTCACTTTTAACTGAATGGCTACGTAAATAAACAAAATTGAGGCATTTGGGATCATGAAAATCCATGGGCCATTCATGAACAATCAATGCATTAAAAAAAAACCACTATTTGGTGCAAATTTTGGGCCGGCGGCGTGATTCGGTCGTACTTTTTCGAAAATTCTCGTGGTGCTGCTGTAACAGTCAATGGTGAACGTTATTGGGCCATGATTACAAATAATTTTTGGCACCAATTGGAAGATATTGATGTGGCGACCAAAATTGGTCTCCAAAATAGTGCGATATCATGCCGTTGAAATTTTTTCTTTGGGATTATGTGAAGCAAAAGGTGTATGCCAATAACCCCCAAACGATTACACAGCTAAACGGTGAGATCCGACGCGATATGTATGAGCTACCGCAGAATTTATGACGAACAGTAATGGACAATTTAATTAAAAGGGCGGAAGTCTTCAAGGCTAGCGCCCATTTGGCCGATATAATTTTTCATGTTTAATGTCAATGTCTCAACATAATATTGATATAAAAATATCAGCAGTTTATCGAGAACCAATGTGTTTTATTTCAAGTTTAAATTGGAACCTCAAATTGAATCACCCTTTAATTCCAATCAATGTTCTATCTATGGAACGAACTGGTTGGGAACACTATCTCAGCACCCTCAACCGCATACCCACTTACAACAGCAATACGGTCATTTTGTGATCACATCTCACATATATCAACACCTGCCTTTAATGCAAAATTCGCCGCTGCAAACGTAATAACAAAGAAATCCATAAATAAACTTAACAATCGCTAAAGCTACTTAAATATGCAGCAAATCACTTAATCACAGCATGTCGATCGAAAGCACAAATCACTTAGTTCGACATAAAAATTATAACCTGCGAATGTATCGCTCATTCATTGATACCTATGTACATAGTACAACACTGTATTTAGTTGCTGTTTCTAGTTTTTAAAAAGAATAAATTCCATTCATTGATGATAGGTATTAGAATCAACCTTCATAACTTTTTTTTAAATTTCTCGTTTTTGATACTAAACGAGGGAAGAATGAATAATGACATTGAAATTTGTCGCTTGCGGCAAAAAAATAAAAAAATAAAATAAAATAAAATCAGAAGCAGATGAAAATATGTGGCGCCCACAACAAATTGTTTTGAATTGCTTTGACCTTTTCAAAAGAACGCGAGAAGAAAAGAAAAATAGAGTAGTAATTGGGTGTTTTCCGCCCCCACATTTAGATAATTATTGGCAGAGTAAAACATAGTGGGAAAGGAAAAACATGAAAAATTCACAACCAAATCGATTGAGGAAATATCATCAGTTTATAAGAATGATTAAATTACACGGTTGGATGATGAATGAAATCTAACAATTGTACACATTATACGTACATACCAATGAATACATATGGAGATGTAATACAACTTTACATACAGGAATTTCTTTAAAAAAATGGTTCTATGTCCTTTCGGAAAACAAATATAGTTTTCACAATAATACAACAACAAACATTGTTTTAATGAAAATTTGAATTAAAATGAGGAAAAGGAAAGGTTTTAATCCGACCGATTGAACTAGAATACATAACACAATGTTATTTCTGAAAATTGCTAGGACTTTATCTCAAAAAGATTTTGAAGATGGGAACTCGCGCCAGATATTAACCAGTACTCGTACCTATGCTACTTATCATCACCAAACATGGCTTTGTGACGAAAATGCCTTCAAAAAGCTGACGTACCAGTAGATAAAAACTTTGTATTAGAAGCTGTTTACATTAGCAATTTATTCGCGAGTATTTATGTACTTAAGATATCAGAATGTATTGCATACTAGTGGGTACCCAACGTGCGTTGCTGAGCCTAACAAAAAGAAATACATGATTTTTAGTACTAAAGAAAATATAATTTTTATTAAAATTTTTCTATTGATGGCGGAAATTAGAAGACACGAAATTGCATTTCTTTATGGGCTACAACTTTGCAGTCCTAATTTGCATAGAGCGAAAAACTTGTCTCACTCAAAATTCAGTTGTGGGCAAACCGATTTTGACTAAAATTCACAGAAACACTCTTAATACCGAAGATTGTCTGAAAATATAATTTTTGATTAGATGAGCAGATTCCCTAAAGGTTTCGCACAAACCAATATTCAAGAGTATTTTTTTTTAAGTATGAAAATAATTATTAGAAAATCAATAAAAATTCTATAGCTTGATATATGTAAGTAACTGAATATACTCATATAAACCTATACGAGGGTGGGTCAATAAGTCCCTGGAAAATGAAATAAGGAACACTCTTACTCGGTATAAAACCATTTTATTTTTCAACATAGTCTCCTTTTAGCTCTATACACTTCATCCAACGTTTCTCCAGTTTGTTGATGCCCTCCAAATAATACGATTTCTCGAGCCCCTCAAAATAAGCGTTTGTTTCAGCGATTACCTCTTCATTCGACCCAAATCTCTTACCTCCGAGCCATTTCTTCATGTTTGGAAACAAGAAATAGTCGCAGGGGGCTAAATCTGGGAAATATGCTGGATGAGGGAGGAGTTCGTAGCCTAACTCATGCAATTTTGCCATTGCGACTGCGGACTTGTGCGCCGGTGCGTTGTCCTGGTGAAAAAGTACTTTTTTCTTCGCCAAATGCGGCCGTTTTTGCTTCAAATCGGCTTGAAATCGATCCAGCAGCTCTACATAATATGCGCCGGTGATCGTTTTACCCTTTTCAAGGTAATCGATGTGAATAACACCCACCGCGCGCATCCCAAAAAACTATCGCCATGACCTTGTTTGCTGACAAACCCGCCTTGGCCTTCTTCGGCTTCGATTCACCAGGAGAAGTCCATTGTTTTAACTGCTCCTTGGTTTCTGGTGTGTTGTGGTGAATCTAGGTTTCATCCACGGTTACGAAACGGAGCAAAAACTCAGCCGAATTTTTCTGGAACATCGCCAAACACACCTTTGAAGTTGTCAAACGAATGCGTTTATTGTCGATTGTGAGCATACGCGGCACCAATATTGCGGAAAGTTTTTTCATGTCCAAATATTTATGTAAAATCAAAATCACTGAGGCATGTGATAAGCAGGTCACAGGCTCAAGCTTGTGCACTTTCACTCGCCGATCGTCCATTATCAAACCATGAATTTTGTCGACCATTTCTGGTGTGGTGACCTCAATTGGGAGACCAGAACTTTCGGCGTACCTTGTGCTTGAACGTCCGCACGGAAATTGAGTAAACCAGTGGTAAATGGTTCCAATCGATGGTGAAGAGTCCCCATAATATTTGTCAAGCTTTTGTTTGGTTTGCGTGACAGTTTTTTCTCGCAAAAAATAGTTTTTAATGAGCACTCGAAATTCACTTTTTTCCATTTTAACGAAAATGCTAGTAGGCGTCTATATAAAATGGCTGCCACAACAAAACTATTTGACAGATTTGTTTGAAAATTTGGGTGCGTTCTTTTGAAAGATGATTCTTGACAAAAAGAAATTAAATTTAAGGTGACGACACAATTTGTGTTAATTTTCAGGGACTTATTGACCCACTCTCGTACATAGATACAGGTACATAAAAATGCAATATTAAAACTACATTAAAAAGCTAAACCTCTACATTTGTTTGAATTTTAAACTTAAGGGAGATCCTATTATTCGGAGGTGAAATTTTTGTATGAGGTGTTTGTAGAGTTTATTGTTAAATTGTCTCGTCAAAATGTAACACTTTTGCTACTAGTAATCGTTCAGTAAGTATAGCATTAAAAGTGATGACACCTACTGATACCATTTGTTCACCCTTAGAGTGGGTTGCTATAACTCTAACGGTTAAAGCTACGTGAGATTTGAAAAAATTATTTAATACATAAAATGACATGCCTCAAACGTGTTTAACAAACAGTTCACAAGATAGAGGGGCTCGAATTAAATAAAATAAAGGGCACGATTAGGCCGCGCGTACTTGCTCCATATGTGCTGTGCGTTCGTATATTGTTCAAATTTAAAGTTTATGCAAACTCGAAAAGAGGCGACTTTGAATGAATTTGAATTTTTGAAAAATGTGTTAAAAGTCTAATAAAATTTGAACCATATGTTCAAAATTTTAATGCCGTGGTTTCTACCTTAAACTTTTAAGATTTTAAACTATGCCATTTCCATTGTTCCGTTGATATATATTTATCTCTGTCTGTCCTTTTGACAGATCTTTTAGATTTTCATTATCGTCACTACTTGGTGGTACCTCTTCAAGGCTAGACATGTTCTAGAAAACTAAAGAAAATTAATCCTAAGTAATTTTTGTAATCGTTGTACATTTCAATAAAAAGTGAATTACAACATATTGGCGACAAGGACAAGGAACGAGCGTTGCAAATATGGATCCTGCAGAACTCGAAGCTATTTTGCAAAGTCTGCAAAATGCTAACCAACAATTCATGAAAAGCATGTGGCAGCAAAAAAATGTAAAACCCGCTGTAATTTCATCATTTAAAAGTTTCGAAAAATCTAAGGAAAGCTGGGCCACATATAACCTTCAACTTGAGTAACATTTTATCGCAAACAACGTGCAGGAGGATGATACTAAGCGCGTATGTCTTCTCAGTTGGATCGGCGGTGTCTTTGTAACTTCTTCAGAAATTGTTTGATACAAATGTCGCTGAAATGTCATTTAAGGAATTAATAGAAAAACTTAATGGGCATTTCAACAAAAAACCTCACACGCTAGCATCTAGGTTCAAATTCTACAGAACGTTCATGCAACCTAACCACACTTATGCAGAATGGGTTGCGAATCTCTGAGGTATCGCAAAAGAATGCATGTTCGTGTGTGGGAAAATAGGTTTTGGAGAATCATATGTAGACTCAAAGATTAGGGACATGATTATTCTATATACCCCACCCGACAAAGTGCGGTCCGCTGCGTTACAAAAAGAAAATCCCACTCTCGACGAGGTTCTTCAAATTGTGCAACTCTATGAGGAAACAACGAAGATGTGCAGCGAATTGAAAGGGGAACAGAATAATGACGGAGAGGTGAATGCAGTCCATCACGCATCCAATCGATCCAGAGGTAAGCGAATGGGTAACAGCAGTGGCAGTATAGGTGCAGCAAGGTCCAGGGTGTGCAATTTCTCATCAGCGATCTCGTGAATTACAACACCGTGTTATCACATATGCATGTCTAAAATAGTTAACTAATTTACGGAAGTCCGCTAGTAATTACAGTACCATTGTTCGAAAAACTTAAGTAAGCAGTCTTATTGTAAACATCCATATTACCTCAGCTATGAATTTTTATCGAAATCGTAAGAGTGGTTTCCGAGGAAATTGCAGTTTTTCAAAATGGGATTTGAGTAAATTAACGTTAATTTTGAGGTTAGAATATAAATTCCGATTCCGCCTCGATTTATGACCCTACAGACCCCAGATACGAACTTTAAAATAAATCCATCCAATCGTGTTTTAATTTGTTTGTATCAATGATGAAATTTAGATCTACAAACGCCTCATGCAAAGTTATTATCTCCATATGACGGGAATGTGCCTATAAGTCATTATTTGTTAACAGGAAGTTAAGAAAAATTTTAAATTGGGAAAATAGGAAACCAATATATTTTTGCATCCAGGGCTGCGAAATTTTACATTTGAAGTCTTTTCTAAACAAAAAAGTTACTTGTCTTAATGATTTTTGAATGATGATTATCAAAAATCGGCTCCATTCTGTTTTACAAATTTTGGTTATTTCCTTTAGTATCGCATCTATTTAAGTGAGTATTTTTGAAAATTATTTCACAATTACACTGTAAATAATTTGAAGAAAATAAAATTGTATCAAAGATACTGTTTCCCGATTGAGGTAAATTTACCTAAGTGTGGTAATTTCCGACGACTTTTTAATAAAGCGGTAAAAAATGTAATTTTTTATTGAAAAGAGGTAAATTGTTCAGAACATTAAGAAATTTGAATTTTTACTAAATTAATTTACTGCCAAAAAATTCTCCATCAAAAAGTCAATCCTTGCAGATAGAGCAAGCTTTGGTCTCATCGTTTTGTTTTATATTCAAAGAAACTAATTCACTTATGAAACAAAGAGAGATCTGATAACCAGAGATAAATTATAAAGAGATAGTCGACTTCGGGGGCCTCTTTCAATTCGCCCTCAAACTTTTTGTTTGCCCGAATGGCCATAGCTATTGCAATTACCCATCTGTTAAAGTGATTGTGATCATCTAGAGATGAAAAATTCGATAAGATTGTACTTTTTTTTTCAATACTATCGATATAAAAAAGATACACAAGTACAATTCTTCAAAATTAGTGTATCAACTTCCATTACTTTTTCATTTTATGTCACACAATTGGTATTTTCTTTTAGAATTATTTAAAAGTGTTAAGAAATAAAAATTGATTTTTTTTTTTTTTCAAAATCTCAGAGCACTCAGATTCAATTTTAAATTTGTTCGGTATACCAGAAGCATCTATTTCGTTTACGACCAAAGCTTTCTGAAATTCGGCCAGATCTAGTACCCAATTTTTTTCAAATTGTTTTTACCTTTGACTTTGATGACGATTTTTACACAAGAGCCGAAGAGCTCTCTCTTTCAGCATCAGCAGGGCATTGCAGGTAGTTTGTCGCTCTAAAATTTGTTTCTGCTGAACCAAACAAAATGAGTTTAAGATAGAAAACTTAGAAATGTTGGTTGAGAGTTGTTGACAATTTTAAGAGTTATTTATATATCCTTCATATTTTGCTTTTAGTACATTTTCTGTAGTTTTAACAGCACATTTTCATTTCAGGTGCATTTTTATTCACTGCTACGCTACACCTTCATCGGGGAATAAGCTTTACGATGTTGAAAACCTCTCCAAAATCCGTTTAGTGGTTACTGAGATCAAGGCGTTCATACAGGCGGGCTGACTTCAATTTATACTATACGTAATGTGACTCTTTGGAGGAAAGATACTTAAAGTGGTATCCGTCTAGCAACAGTAATCTAAGACAAGAAATAACAAGAGTTATGAGGTTGCAAAGCACGAGAGCATTTTTAATCCATCTTTACTTAGAAAGTAACTTTCTAATATGGCTATACTCGTACATATGCGATCTGAATCTGCTTGCCATTAGCAGAATCTCAAACAAATTCACTGAATTATGAAATAAATCAGTTATCTACTTAAAAAAAATTCAAATTTGTATTGATTTGTTGGGTTCCATCCACCAAAAATTCGTTTTAGTTATGAGGATGTATTCTCTTAAATACAGTTTTGCGCGAAATTCATTAGCGCTTGAATCAATATGAGCACGGATTTGAAATCAGCATTAATTTTAGATCATTATAAACTATTTCGTCTAATCTTAGGGAAATATGGATTCAATCAGAATTCACTTCACCGATATTCTCTCATTCCTTATTTGTTCTATTTGTGCAATCCTTAATTATTCCCTATACTTTTTCCTTTCGCTCCAACACTGGGTTTTACGAGTTTCAAAGAATACATTCACACAGAAATATATGTGATTAAGTACCTTCCAAGAGTATCTTTTCAAATTCCGATCTTCATTCAGTTATTCCTATCGTTTTAACCATGTCCCGATATGAACACGCTCTGTAGTAAATTCAAAGAGCACATGGATTTTTTATGAGACATGTATAGACGTTACCTAGTCAACCTTTATTATTAAAAGATCTCCCATAAGAGTGACTCTTCCACAGTCAATTTTAATGCTTTCATCCACATAGAGATTGATATAAGCAAACCTTCTTAAAGCCAACCCATTCAAGTGCCATTTAATGCGCTACTACTGCTGCCTCTGCTATAGTTGAATGACGTGTGGCATAAGAAAAATGCGAACACACAGATAGCGAATGCTCGTTTTCCTGTTTATATTTATGTTGGTCGCTTAGTTTGTTTATATGACTCAGCACAGATGTGAGGAAAATCTGTAATAATGCTTCAAATATGCGAGATACAAAATTGCTAATTTTACTATCTTCTGCAAGCGATCGCAACAAGTGTTTGCATCTTTTCAAGGCATCTCTAATGCGAGTCTGAATTATAGTCTGAGGTGCAATGACGTCATTTTGTGAAACCCACATAACTTCTCATAGATTCCAACGAAGTATACGGGGGCGCACGTATGTACATATGTGCACAGAAATGTTGCAGTTGAGTAAACCAATGACATCATAACGTGTTGAACGTGACTTATATTATAGTATATCTGTGAATCTACAACAAGCATCTTGAGATACTTCTGCAGTATCTGCAGATACTTTTCAAGTGAAAAATAAATTGAATTCTTTGCCCACTTGGTCGATAACAAGTTAATGTCTTATTTTATGCAACATTCAATACTTGAGATAGTACACCCATTTATCACTGGCCGTTGGCAGTTGCAATTAGTGTATTGTAATTCATGTAATCGTTTTGGCCATTCACTGCCAACCACTGTCAGCGTTGAAAGTGAATTCGATGCAACATTTTTTTGTTTTTTTTTTACGAAAGTATTTGACTAATTCACGTTTTGGTCAGAGATCAGCATTAGTCATGATTGCTGTAAATAAAGCGGAACAGAGACAGTGATGATAAAAAATAAAGGATTATCATCTCTGCGTCGATGATTAATAGCATCAAGCATTTTAGAGATTTGCGCCTTGATTCATAAGTAGGACAGGGAATAGTACTCTCTTTTTTTGTTTTTACTATTTGTAAAGTTTGGCGGACAAATGCATACAATTTTCATACACACATACCTATGCAATGCGAACTAAATTTTGAAATTTTGCCAAAATTGTAAAGTAGAATATTTACGAACAGCCAAATGGCGAAATTTATTAGATGGCTTTCCGTCGTTTAAAAATATATTCATCGTCTTTTGTTTGGTACACGTTGAGAGATATGACTAAATTATTCTGTTTATTTAAGGTTAAATATTTTGAATGTACGAGTACACTTTGTAATGTGTTTTTATGGCTAAGATATTTTCAGGTAAAAGATTTTGAGAATTCGTTTTTTATTTATGTCGGCCGTCCATTCGTCAGAAATGGTGCAGCGTTGAAAGAAATGAGCTCTTTTGCACTTTTGGTGTCTCTTTTGTATCCTCGCTAACATTATCCACATCATGATGATTGACATTGTTTGCTGTTCCGTCAAGGTCGGCAATGAGCTCACCGATACCTTCAGTTTCAGAAAATGTGGTATACGTAAATATACATATGAGTAACCCATGAAGCAAAATAAAATCGATCTTGTAGATTAAGTGAAAATACTCCAAGCAATCGGATCAATATAATGGACAACAAAATGGTATTTAGGGTTTATACGAATTAAAACAAGACAAAGTACCGACAACAGAAAGAAAAAACAGACAAACTTTGTTAAAATGTTTTTTGTGGGAGTTTCAAATGAGTTCTAGATACATGATGCCTATGTACTTATACTCGTATCTTTGGATTGATATGAAATTATGGATACAGAGTACATTCTTTAAGATGTCGTGTCGTTAGAAGAACACCTTACTTGGGAATATTATATGTACATAGATTTGACAGACAAATTCTTCAGATAGTTCAACGATAGAGCGAGCGTAGTTAGTTTCGGTAGTGCATAGCTATCTATGTATATCAAAACAGCATCAGAGTCACAGTTAAGAAGATAAGTATTGTACCTTTTACCAGAAGAACAAATCTGAACCTTCTCATTCACCATTAATTTATGGCGAAACTGTCAAATTCTACCTTGAAGCAAAGTACTGCAACCCACACTAATCGAGCACTATTGATCTGTCGCCACATCTGCGCCAGGAACTTGGGATTAAATCTCAGGCAGCCTGCAAGTGAGAAACAGACAGATCACCGCGACAACACACAAACATGTCGGGGAAAACTTAAAGTTGGCCGCGACCATCTGTACAGAACAGCGACTGGAGTGTGACATAAATACTTTCCAGAGGATTAAATCGATAAATGTGGATGGCTTCATCTCGAAAAAAAGCATACCACTCATCCCAAATCCTTCAAACATGGAGTAAGCTGTGGATAATTATATCAGAACGGAAGTGCTTAATAAAATGCCTTTGCGCTTTTTCTGGATACAGAAAAGGCCTTTGATAACACCTCACATGAAGCTGTCACGACATTCCTGGCAAAGAGGTGGTAAACTGCACGATAGCAAAATAGATTTATGAGATTTTAAGTACGAGAACTATCGAAACATTAGTTGGACAAAACACCATTACAATTAGTACGAGTCATATTACCTTTAATGTGGAGCCTAGTAGCAGACGAACTTCTCGATAGGCTAACAATTTGTGGAGTAGACTACGCTGCCAAAATCGTGTTAAAAGCTAGAGGCAAGTTCGAGGATACACGCAGTAATATAATACAGAAAGGATTAAAGACATAAGGGACACGGTTACCATTTTCTAGCGCTCGTGGTGTGCCTAGCAGGTATTTTACGGTGAATATACATCATGCTGATGAGACCAATCATAAAGCGATATGAATACCTTTATGCTAATTTTTTGGAACACGGGCGTTTTTTTATGAAAAGGCGAAGACACAGAGAGAAAGACAGATTGGTGTAGTTGGTTTGAAACTCAGGTGGTAGTTAAGTTTCAGTTTGAGTGAACTCCAAAGGTGGCTGTCCAGATAACTGGGGAGTATTTTGTTTGTTTTTTCGCTATTATTGTTGTTGCTTATGATTCACAGTATTTTTCTCCGTCCTCCTGATGTCATCATCATGATCAAGTTGCATTTTAGCCATATGCCCACCCTATTGCCAGTGTTATGCCTTCACAGTAGAGTTGACTTAGCTTTTGCAAGTGATCGACTTTTTTATTTATTTCATGCGAAATAAATAGATGATTCTTGACATCAGGATTCGAACCGTGAATCAACAGCGTGACAAGCGATGATGTTACCACTACACCACGGCCACCCTAAGAAAAAACTCGAGAAAATTACTTACATAAATACTTATCAGGGGAAATAAGGTCGTGCGGAACAGCGGCGACGTAGGTGATTCTCGATCTTTCACCTGTACATCTAGTAACTGAAAAAGTAGCAAATGGAGCAATGTTGAAGATCAGAAGAGATGCAAAAGTCAAAATTCATCTGACTCAGAGACCTCCAAAGTAGCACTTCTACTGCAAATCTCCAGACATATGTATATAAGAGCTTCATTACAAAATTAAGCACAACAAATAATAGATCAGCGAATGTGCAATGCATTCCATTAATAGTTACACCATAAAATGGTATACATACATACGGATCGGGGCAGGAGTGTTCGGGCCAAGAGCCATAAACACTCGGAACCAATCGCCTAATTTTCCAGCATATTCCCGGCGGCATTTTTTATTCCCCGTTCGTGAAACACTTTTATAATGTTATAATTAATAACACGGAAAACTGAAGTGTTCTTTTCAAGCACTGAAGTAAGTTGTGCAGAGAAAATATTATGAAATTAAAAAGAAAACTGAAAATAAACCATTAAAGCTACCTACTTTGCATTTGCCATGATTTTTGAACTTTTTTGTTTAAAATAAAATATATATATATATATATTTATAATGCACTTCCATTTTCCTGGGACAGCTAAGTATATAATGCACTTGCATGTCCCGAAAACTAAAGTTTGGGTAGGGAACATTAAAAATTACGTTGAAGTGAAAAAATTCCATTTGAAATATTCTAAGATTTTAAGCAGTGAACAACTTGTGTTCCACACCGTAATTTTAATTGTATCCCAATTCTGTTTCCTCGTTAATCCACAGAAAAAGCTAAAGTTGTGATCGTATTTCAAAGGGTGATTTGAAAATTATAAAACTCGGATAAAGTGGAAGCAAGATATTTTAAGTATTTTTCTTTGACTCAAGAACCATGTAACCAAATTTGGTGCACGACTGGGTCTGTTCATTTGCAAATAACTCAGATTTGAAATTTAAGCGGACAAGGGTGGATTGAAAAGTTTGCTTGGAAGTTTTTTTTATTTTTAAACGTAATCTTCTTTAAGCTCAATACACTTCTTTCATCTGGTCTCTAGGGCCATTACTTTAGTTTTAAAAAATACTTCCTCAACGCCTTCAAAATATAAATTTACGTTGAAAATCTCTGTCCTCCCAAATGTGTTTTTCAGTCACTCTTAGAATGTTGCGAAATAAAAGGGAGGATTAAAATTTAGAATTAAAACTATTTTTATGGTAGGCCGAGACCTTTTCAATCATCGATAACATTTTTTTTAATTGCTTTAAAAATCAAAAAACTTATTTTGACTTGCATTTTCGAAGGGTAATTTTTGCTATTGAGAGAAGCTTCTCATGACAATTTTACTCTCGGATGTTTGTCAGACGTCCGCGGGAGGACTGTGAGAAAACTTTTTTTGTGTCTTCTGGGAACCTTAAACCTACCGCTCAATGATCGCGTACTTAACCTCTAAGCTCGGCGGCCACCTAAAGTACAATTATATGCTAATTTTGTTGAACTCCCCCTTTTCCCTGACGCCCGTGCCCTGAAACAGTTTAAGGGTATTCATATCCCCTTTGGCGCGTGCAGATTATAAAAAAAAAAAAATATGAAATTTGATCAAAATCGTTTTCGGGAAAATGGATTTTTTTTTCAATATCTGTCAGTAAAGTGTCGAACTCGAAATTAATAATTGCCCCATACATACGAGTACCTATAGGTGGAAATGAAAAATATATTTGTTGTACATAATAGTCCAGATTATATACAAATGCCATCGATCCACAAATTTACGTAACCTAGACTTTGGCCTTTAACACTCGGAACTAATAGGTTTTCTAGAATACGACAAATGGCGCTTTTTAAAGAAATGTCAACATGTCATTTTAAAATACTACATTTTATTGTCCCATCAAATTTGCCGCTTAGGAATTCCACGAAATTTGGCAGTGATAAAATTCATCCATTCCATCTCCATTATGGATGGACTAAAATAAATAAAAAGGTTGTAATTAGACGGATGATGAGACACGAACATTGTGCTACGAAAATCAATCGAAGCCCGCCAGATGGCGGTTTAGAAGGTAACAGTGACAATTATGGAAGGATAGATGGTGATCAATGCGCTATTTGTTGCAAACTTAAAGTCCTTAGACTTAATTTTAGTGTAGGTCCGGACCAAATTCGGTATATATATGTATATTATAGGTTTTCACTTTTAGGCTGTAAAAAATGTTAAAAGTCCCCAAAGTTAACATGTTCGCATAAGTTTTTGTAGCTTTTAAAAGATATTAAGAATGTGTTTCCACAAATATCTTGTTATGTATTGATCTCATTACAAAATTCTCCCTACAACATTTTTTTTATTAATATACATATGTATGTATATTACTGTTTGCATGCATCACCGCTTAATATTTGACAACCTCTTCGCACTAAACACTAAAGTATTTTATTCCTTAAATCACCAGATAAAAATGAGGATGTCATAAAATATTCAATGCCTTAAACTATAAAGACTTTGCGCGACGCCGACGACGCAGCAGCACCCACAGTTCATTAGCGGGTGTATTTTAGAAACTTAAACTTGTTCGCCTGCACACGGTTTCAGTAGTGGCTAACATTCGGATAAGGGAGAATTGACAAACATTATATCGACGTAACTTTACATTTTGGCTATTTATATTTCTTTTTTTTTTTAAGATACAATCTCCAGAATAAATCCTATACACACATATTTCATATGTACATATTTTAAAAGTTTACGCTGTCATGCTTCGTGATCAATTATCATTATTCATGAAAAACAGCCAACTTAAAATCAGAACAAATAGTGTGCCCCAAATTGACAGTGCTGTCAGTTTTTTGTTTGAAATACTAAGACAATAGCCAAAATGGCAGAATGAATAAACTTTAAAAAAAAAAAAAAAAACCGATACATAATTTAATTTCTTTTATTTTCTTGTTGTACGAAAAAGGAAATCAAAAACGTTTCTCAATTGGAACATTGTAAGAAAACCATCTACAAATAAGGAAATCACAAGATTTACACTCACAACAAGTTAATAGTTGTTCGCCCATGCGTGCGATTTTCAAATAACATCAGATATAACAACAAGAACCAGTTTAAGATATTTTATTAGTTTCTTACGTTGCAGATAGATAATTAACGAAATGTGTAATTCAAAAAAAAGAAGAAATATCGAAGAAATACAAAAACGTAGGTAGTGTCGAGAACCTAATAAAATCTAATAAATTCCAACGACAAAAGCAACGTGCAATCAACTTTTCTCAGTTTAGTGTGTGTGCCAAATGCAATCTATTATGCAGCCGTCTGGCGTGATATTTATGTACCACATTATGACGTTCTTAGATTTCTTTCTAAAATAGAACGATTAAACTGTACCATGGCGCCAAGGACACTAGGTAATGAGATAACTTTGCAACACAAACAGCTTCCAATTAACGACCCACAAATCCAACCGAGCAACTTGTCTCGCAGAGTACCTACGCCTTTGTAAGATTCTACTTACGAGTAACCACAAATCAAATCTCCATTGACATTAGAATTCCGGCCTATTATACCACATATGTGCATATAGATATTATGTTTCTCAATCCCACAACGGTAGGCATTGAAAAGTAAAAAAAAAAAAAGAGTACTCACTCAGTATTGCTAGTGCTTCGATGAAATCCATCCAAAGTATTCGATCTCTTGAACGGGTCATTGTAATAGTTATGATATCCATTGGATGCAACTGGTTGCTTGTCACTTATCGAGTACTTTTCGCTCATCACCTTTTCGCGTCGCTCCCGGAGCATCTCTTCGAAATCGTTACGCGTTGGTGTCTTCCGCAGCGTACTATACTCGCTAGCGGCTCCAACACTGCTTCCACCAAAAGTTTTACGCACCAGCATTGGACTGGTGAGTCCCGATTGAGCCTTAATCATTCTAGGATCTTTCTGCTGATTGTCCGGACCGGAAACTTCGTTTAAATGTACTCCGTTCGACGGAAGGTTGCCGTAGGTGAAAGGTTGTGAGTGTTCACGCGCGTGATACGGTATATTATCTTCGTCTTCAGATGTGTTAACGCCAATCGGATGCGATTCGTTAGACGTCCGCACCACTCGCTGATATATCGCAGACTGATGTTGCGAATTTGTTTGCGGAGATTGTGGATTCACCTGAGCATGTTGCGAAGACATTGTTCCACTTGTATCTCGGCGTGGTTGTTGACGCGATTGCACCAATGAAATGTTGCTAGTGCTGCTATGGTAACCGCTAAACAGGTTTGGCGTGTCACGACCACTTTCACTTGGTGGCGGTGTCAATGTGGTTGTTGTACTAGCTGTATCGTATGGATCGAACCGATCTTGTTTGTATGAATTCGAGTTTGAATGCCGTTGCACGTTCTCTTGCGACACGTATGAATGCGTTCCATGCACTATTTCGCGATTTGTACTGTGCGCGGGCGGATTTGGTATTGGTAACGTATATACGGGGGACGATGCGGAGGCGGTGGCAGAAACGTGGGACACGACACTTTGACTACGACCGTATTGGTTGACCGAATGCGTACTTGGTTTACGATTTTGGAAGTCAGGTATATCTTGAACTGTTAAAAGCATGTCACTCAGAATGTCATCAAGTTCACGATGGCGGTCTTCTATAAATAGATTTAAAAAAAAAAATATTTGCACATTAGTGAATGCAACTAATTGGATGATTTAAAATGGTGAATGCTATTAGCCTACAAATATATGGCAGTGAGCAGTTGGACTCTGGAAGCTAAAATGATTTCCTTTACAAGGTCTGATGTAAAATTGTGGGTATACATACTTATTTAAATAAAGTGCACAACGGAGTCGCGCGTACTTGTACCTTTTTTTTGGTGAAAACTGTTAAAATTAAACAAATCTATCGAACAAAATCGATAGAGCCACAGCTGAAAAATAGTAAATTTTAAGAACCAGCTAATAAATAAAGTACCGTTATACGTTTTTTTTTTGGCGAAAACGTGGTACGCGAGCTGATAGCATATGTCCACCATAACTCAAATATCGAATTTGATCAAAAGTTGGAGCCGTTTTCGAGAAAATCATTTTTTATAAAAATCGGCCATTAGTAAAGTACCGTTAATTTTGGGGTTAAAATGCAAATTCCGATTTCGGCTTGAATTATGATTTGACCTCAGATATGAAGTGTGGAAAAAACCCGTCCAGCCGTTTAGGCTGCAGTCGTGCGTACAGACAGACAAACATACGAGTAGTAATGTCAAGTTTGATCAAAATCTCCCGATCGACAATTTTCAGGAAACCAATACTTGACCTCATTGGTGCAAGTAAAAAAAGGGGGATGTATGATAAGATTGGATTTTTAGGATTCAATTCTGACAGAAAATTAAATGAGTTTGGCTCTTCACTTGGAAACTGAAGTTTTTCATTTAAAGCGATATCCACAAGATTTGTGGATAAATTTAGAGCGTTTGAATTCGATTACTTATTGTTTATAAATGTAATCGGAAGGATCGTTTAGGTTTAAAGTTTAGAAGTTTAAAATAACTGAAGGCTTAAATCGAGATTTGATTTCCGCAATTTAGCGCAATAATAGGTAGGGTTGTAACGATAAGGTATTGGTGCCTACTTACCTACTCATTTCAGTAGTATCGAATCAGAGAACCTACCGTATGGTAAGACTCACTCTTTCGTTCTTATCGAATTGAAAGATCGAGTTGAAAACTAATCGCAGTAAGATTGAATTTCACACTTCTTACTGAGTGAATGGAGTTAGATATGCCAGGCGGTTTACCCTCGTCGCCATTTGAGTTTCATAACGTCAGTCGATAAGTTTGTAAGTGTATTAATTTAGTCTCTCTGACGTACCTGCAAAAAAAAAACATTTCCTTCATTTCTATCAAACACGATCTTTTCGATTCGCATTTATTACGTGCAAACACCTGCAAACATTTTTGTGATTGAATATCAATTCTGCTTCAACTCAAATTGAGTTTGCAAGGAATTCAATTAGAAATGAATCCGGATTCTACTCGCCATTTAAATGGTTTGTGTCTATTCGATATCGAGTAGTATTAATTTCAAACGTACTTTGTATCGAATATTGAAAGCTTCTCACGTAATGTAACAAACTGAAGCGTTACAATATCTTTGGAATGAACGTTATGATACCCTATTCCTCATCTTTTAACCAAACCCAAATAAAGTGGGAGTGGCATTATAAAATGTTTCATTTAAATAATATGTACTCGTACCTACATACATATATACTGCTGCTTGTGTCGTCGAATTGTAAAAGACTTTTAGAGAAAACATGTGTGGTTATCACCATCCAGGGTTTATGATAAGATTTTCAAAAAAAAGTTTATTCCTAACGCTAAATTGCTTTTAAATAATAAAATTGTGGTTTTTGTAGAAAAGCGCCCCTAAAAAATGGGCCGTTACCTGTATAATGTATTGGTGAAATATAGAGCAGGTTAATGTCCATACATTTTTTAAATACATACAATATTTTCCGATTTCTATTAAAAAATATTGAAAACAGATCAATTTTACTAACGGGGACGTTGTTATGAGTGAATTTAAAAAAAAAAAAAATTTTACACTTTCACTGCTCCGGATTCTAACAAAGGTTATACACCAAATTTCATCTCCCTAGCTACTAAACTTTTTTTTCTTAGCCTGAAATTTAGGTCCCAAAAATTGGTGATATACAGACATACAGTGGTTCGAACAAAACATAATCGTGTATACCTGAAACTGCGATAACTACAGTTCTGTCAAGTTGATGTCACACACCATGAAGATCGTTGAGCGGGTATTAGATGGCCGACTGAGGAAAATAATACGGCTATCTGATGACCAGTGCGGGTTTGTCTCAGGTAAATCAACAACAGATGCAATCCAAAGTATAAGGAACATAATGGAAAAACATCTTGATTACTTAAAGGACTTGCATATGGTGTTGGTTGATTTTGAAAAAGCCTTTGATAGACAACCAAGAGATCTCTTATGGGTGGCGCTAAGACATCGAGGAGTTCCAGAAACCTACGTGCGCATGATCATGGACATGAAAGAGTGTGAGGGAGCAAGGACAAGAGTAAGATGATTATCTGCTTGAAGAAAAAGTGACGGACCACAAAGTGCATCAGTTATTCTTTGCTGACGATGGAGCTATCATAAGTGAAGATCAAAGGCCCCTGCAACGAGCACTTGATGTATGGGTGGATGTTTTGGAAGGAAATGGGTACAGTATTATGTAGTTAAAAAAAGACAGAGCATCTGTGCTGCCCGTTCTCTGATCCACACCGGCCTACATATTCCAGACATTTACTTGAATGGAAAAGTTCTTCCCAAGTGCGAAAAGTTAAAATATCTGGGATCTACGAGGGCACGGTGAAAAGTTTTCGGCCTGCCAATGAAAGACTGCGATTTTCAGTTAAAAAATGATTTTATTTTTCTACATAATCTCCCTTGACTTCAACACACTTGATCCAGCGTTTCTCCAACATCAGTATTCCTTCTCGGAAGTCAGAGTCTGGAAAGCTGTGAAAATATTCATTTACGGCCCTCTCAACTTCTGCATTGGATGCGAAGCGCTTCACAGAAACAAATTTTTTCAAGTTTGGGAACAGATGGAAGTCTGAGGATGCCAAATCAGGTGAATAGGGGGGATGGCCGAGCAAATCGTACCCCAAATCCCGCAGTTTTCCCATCGCCAACGCAGATGATTTTTTTCTCCTTCAAGACAGGCCTCTTCTCGCGAATTTTGGCATCCATTTCGTCAAGAAGGTTGGAGTAATATTCGCCTGTAATTGTTCTGCCTTTCTCAAGGTAATCAATTAACAGGATCCCTTTCGCATCCCAAAACACACTGGCCATGAAATTTCCGGCAGATGCGATCGACTTCGCTTTCTTTGGCGCTGAACTACCGGCTTCCACCCACTGCTTCGACTGCTGTTTCGTTTCTGGCGTGTAGTGGTGGACCCATGTCTCATCCATGGTGACAAATCGCCGCACAAAATCGGTCGGATCCCTATTGAATCGGTCCAAAGATTGCCGCGAATCGAAATCGTTTGCGCATTTGCTTTTGATCGGCATTCAGCAAATGCGGCACCCATCTTGCGCAGAGCTTTCGCATCCCTAAGTTTTTGAGCAAGATGTTTCGCACCCTCTCTTCCGATATACACACAGTCTCAGCTATCTCACTCACCTTCACTCGCCTATCGTCCAACACGATATCATGCACTTTTTCGATGGTTTCGGGTGTGGTTGCGGTTTTTGGCCGTCCTTCAGGTGGGTCATCTTCGAAGGACGTGCGACCACGTTTAAATTCAGCTGCCCACTTTTTAACGGTTGACATGGAAGGAGCAGAGTCCCCGTAAACTTTTGTCAACTTTGGATGAATTTCCTTAGGGGTTAACCCATCCAAACCGAAGAATTAAAAAAAAAAAAAACACGACTAATGTCAAAAAAACTGACTTTGGTTTCAGATATATAATGCGGGTATTCTCCGCAATTCGAGCTGAATTTCTAATGATCAGCTTTATTCGAAAATGGCAAGGTGTGATTATATATAAAATAAAAGTGATATTGGAATGCAGCCTGCAAAGACACGGATAAATAAGAAGCGACATCCACAAAATTTGGCTCAAGATGGTAGAGAATGATCTCAGTAGGTAGGGAGGAGCTGAGACACATCGCTATAATCTTAGATCCGTAAGGGAATACAGCATTTAAATAAAACATAACAACTTATTTACTTAGTGGTAGATGTTCTGAGATCCCTAAGGGAATGAAAGACTAAAAAGCAAAATTACTTAATACTCTTATGAGGCTTAGGCCGAGGAGGGTTTTAATGCGACCAATTAGAACCCTCCAATATAAATTAAAAATAATGCCAATTCGATTTGTCTGTACGTGGGCTGTTCTGCAGCGAGCACAGATTTTCGTCAAGTAATAATTAGGAATTCGAGGTGAGATCGCAGTTTGAATTCTAACACCAGAATTAACGTACATGCTTAACTAATGGTCGATTTAAAAAAAAAAAAAAATTTGTCGGAAACGGCTCTAAAGATTTCGTGTAAGGTCAGTATTTGGGTTAAGTTAAATATATGTACAATACATACGACTATGTCACTAGGTGGGCTTCCAAGTTTTTACAAAAAAATTCGTATAATAGTATTTTACCTATTATTAGTGTCAAAAGAAGTGGCTAAAGCATTTAAGAAAATACTTTTAACAGTTTCGCTTGAGTTTCAAATCTGAGTGAAATCAACAGATGTACTCTGCCTGTCATAAGTCTAAGAGCGCATCAGGTATCAACATATTTTCCACATGGAGCCTAGATTGTTTGAAAATACATTTTATTTTTTACTTGAATTATTGTAGAAATCCCGCGAAGTAATAATACATATATGGGTTTTATCTATGCATTTGATAATAGTGGGCGATTGGTTTGAATTGGTGGAAAAAATGTCTATTTTGGGTTTTTATAACGCCGGGTACCCGGTGTGCGTAGCTGCGTCTAATAAAAAGAAATACATGTTTTTTTTTATAGCAAACTTGATTTTGACCAAACACAGGAACACTCTCGGGCCAATACCGAAGATTGCCTGAAAATTTAAGCTCAATCGGGTCGGTGGTTCCGGAGTCCATAGCATACATACAAACATAGGTAATTGAGTTTTATATACATATATTGAAGATTGCAGTTTTGTATTATTTCTCAGTTTTATTACTTTTTTATTATGTAGGCATGTTCTAGGTCAATAATTACTTATTTTGGGTGAAAGGCCTTAGTATAAAACCCATCACTTAGCTAAATAATAGTTAGTCTAATTGTTTTGATCTTAAAGCTGTGGAAAAAGTCGACGAAATTAGTGTTGAAAAACGGTATGAAATAATAACTCTTCTTAACAACGAAGGGAAATTTGAGCGCAAGAAATTTGAAATTATCGAAGTCTGGGGTTCACCTCACTATTGAGCTGCATCGTCAAACTGAGAGTCTTCACGACAAATCTCGGTCAGAAAAACCGAAAGCTACAACCAGCAGAAAGGATATTCTGATAAAAACAATCAGCAAGCTGAATAGAAGAAAAGCGACACTGGAAATCTGCTTAGAGGTCAAAAGAGCAAACCTTTATCATTTAATAAAGTACAAAGGCGGTTGAGAAAAGCTGGACTCTTTGCATGAGTAGCAATAACGATGAAACCCTTGATTCGACCTGCTAATAAGCAGAAGTCTATAAAATGGGCTCTGAAACATCGGTGCTGGACAGAAGAAGACTTTAAAAGAGTGCTCTGAACTGACGAATCGAAGTTTGAGTTTTCGTCCGACGCAACTTTGGAGAACAAATTCTGTCAGACTGTGTAGTGCAAGGTCAAGCTCTGTTATGGTCTGGGAATATTTCTCTGCAAATGGAGTATGAGACTTGGTGCGTATCGAGGGAAGTATAAAAAAGGAGGACTACAAATTGATTTTAGAAGACTAAGTGTTATCGAACTTGGCAGCACTCGCCTAAGTGGTACATGGGTAAATGGCAGGACAGTGGTACATGGACAAATGGCAGCACTGCGATACATGAGCAAGTAGCACGAGGGTAGGTAAGTGACTAGCAGCGATTTCCGGGCGGACGATCTGTCTGACGGCCATTGAAGAGACGATCTTTGGAGAACGAAGTGACGACCACGAGCAATCCAAGAAGGACAAAGGAAAAGAAGAAGCGTATGTATAAGTAGTATTATACATTGCAACATATTAATTATAAGAATAATTGTATTAGGTATTTAAGTTCCGTTTATTTCGAGAATGAAATAAATAACAGCTAAGAGAGCGAAATTTTCTTTTCTTGCCTCTGGCGTCAACACTAAGGATCATGTAATGCAGCAGGACAATGACCCAAACCACCACAAAATTATGCAGGGAATTCCTAGAACAGAAAAAAAGCCGAAGAAGTGCACAATCACATGATCTTAGCCCCATTAAGCTTCTATTGGACAAGTTGGAAAGACGAGCCCGAGACCGATGTTCATCGTCAAAAGAAGAAATGTAAAGCACATTGCTGGATTATTTGAATTCCCTATTACTCGTAAAAGATACAATCCAAAAATGAATTGTAAGAATGCCTCGTTTAATAAAAAAAGCAATAGAATGTAATGGTGGCTCTTTTTGTCATGAAAAATCAGTTTGGGCAGAGATATTAATAAATAAGTAAGGTTAGGTTAGCTAGATGGGTGCACTGTGACAACAGTCACTACTCACTTACGAGTAGACCAACAATGGGGTCAATTGTTCCCACTTTCGTATACCCTAAGAACCTGAAAAGAAAAACCGAGATATAAATCACAGAAGATTCTCAGGTCAACGTTATATAAGTCTTCCAGCTCCTCGAAGAAGTGACTGTCAAGATTAAATTTAGATTCAATGACGCAATGCATAGTGAGGATGCCAGAAACGACGCATGCGTCTTTGCGATTAAGCTTAATCAGAAAGAGGGATCTCTTCTTATTAAAAACCGGCCAAGGGAAAGGGTAAAAGAAAGGTCACATTCCGAACTTTTTCTTGCAAGCTCATGAGCTTTTTTATACCCCGAGATATTTTCATGCCCTAGTATCCAACATAGGGTCACCGTATGTATTGGTATTTCAGTTAGTTGACCCTTGCAGAGTTTCACTAGCCTTGATGTAACTGTTGGCGACACCAGAGCTTTAACGGCCCCCCGACTGTCAACGTACACAGTTATGGTCTTCCTGACTATATTGGCGTCCTTGATTTATTTCGCGACCAGTAAACAAAACTAGAAAAAAAACTAGGAAGGGAAGACGTCTTTAGTAGCGTGGTCGGAAAGCACAGCCTACACGACATCACATTCGACAACGGATTCACGCTAGTCGACTTTGCGGCGGAACGAAATGTTGTCGTAGCTAGTACGTGGTTCCCACGTCTTGATATCCATAAGGGGATATCAAGACGTGGCTATCTTTTGATCAAAAAACCGTTAACCAAATCGATCACATCGCGATTGACGCCAGACACTCTTCTAGTATTCTGGGTGTTCGGGCTTCCGGGGAGTCAATGTGAACTCCGATCACTACCTAGTAGTAGACAATGTACGGATGCGGATATCCACAACAGAGCGAAATCAACGAAATACTGTGAGGAAGTTTGACGTCGGACGGCTACAATCGCAAGAGACCGCCAGAGCCTTTGCCGATCGAGTCTCCTTTAATCTTAATCTAAGTCCTATGTCGCCAGCAGCAAATGCGGAAGATCAGTGGCAGTATTGCCAACAAGCCATCAGAGATGCCGCCTCTGATGTGCTGGGTTTCTCCCGGCCAACACAACGAAACCCCTGGTTTGATGAGGAATGCCGGCAAGCACATGCAGCAAAACAAGAGACGTACAAGGCGGCGCTGCATAGAAGGACTAGAGCTGCTCGTGAGTTATACGAGCGGAGAAGAAAAGAGGAACATCATCTTTTCAGAAAAAAGAAAAAGGAGCATGAGAAGCCCTCGATCGAGGAGATTTAGAGACTTTATTGCAGGAATGATGTTCGAAAATTTTACCAAAAGGTTAAAAGGACATGCCAGGGTTTCAAAGCCAGAACAGAAGCCTGCAGGGACGAAAATGGTAACATAGTAGTAGAATCGCAGTCGGTGCTGAGGATATGGAAGGAACATTTCTACAGACTGTTAAACGGCGGCGATGACCAACATACCGCTGTCAGGCGGAAGGATCCATTCAATAGTGACGATGATAGTCAAGATTCCCGTCAACCCGATCAGAATGAAGTGAGGATAGCTATATCTAAACTTAAATCCAACAAAGCTGCTGAAGACGACGGCCTTGCAGCCGAACTTTCCGAGGCAGGAGGAGATGAGTTGGTAAGGAGCATGCACCAGCTCATCTGTAGAATCTGGTCAGACGAAAATATGCCCGATGAATGGAACCTCAGCATCGTTTGCCCGATCTTGAAGAAAGGAGACCCTCTGAACTGCGCCAACTACAGAGGTATAAGTCTTCTCGACATCGCATATAAGATCCTGTCTGCCGTATTATGTGAACGCCTAAAACCAATCGTCAGCAACCTGATAGGTCCTTATCAGTGCGGTTTCAGGCCCGGTAAGTCCACCATCGACCAAATATTCACTCTACGGCAGATCTTGGAAAAAACCCATGAATATGAAATCGATACGCACCACCTTTTCATCGATTTCAAAGTTGCATATGATAGCGTGTATAGAGACGAGTTATAAAGAGCCATGTCGAGTCTTGCCATCCCTGCCAAACTTGTCCGTTTATGCAGGATGACGATGGAGAACTCTCGCTGCTCCACAAAAGTCGGAAAGAACACCACCGATGTCAGGAAAGGTCTTAGACAAGGTGACGTGCTATCATGCGATCTCTTTAACATAGTACTTGAAAGAATTGTACGAAATTCACAAATCAACACCAAAGGTACAATCTTTTACAAGTTTGTACAACTACTCGCCGCCTACGCCGATGACATTGACATAGTTGGAAGAACTTAGCGGGCCGTCAGTGGGGCGTTTTCGAGTATTGAGATCCAGACAGCAAAGATGGGTTTAGCGGTCAATGAAAGCAAAACAAAATACATGCTGTCTACAAAAAAGGACACCCAACATCGGCGTCTTGGACAGAACGCCACGACAGATATAAGTTTGAGGTAGTAAAAGACTTTGTCTACCTAGGCTCTATGGTGAACTCCGCAAATGACACCAGTGGGGAGATCAAACGAAGAATTACTCTTGCCAATCGGTGTTCCTACGGGCTAAGAAGGCAATTGAGTAGCAAAGCCCTATCCAGAACTACCAAGGTAACTCTCTATAAGACACTAATCATCCCTGTCCTGCTGTATGGCGCAGAGGCATGGACTTTATAAAAATCGGATGAAGATGCCCTTGGTTACTTCGAGAGAAAAGTTCTTCGAGTGATCTTTGGTCCCGTCTGCATAGACGGCGAGTGGAGGAGAAGATACAATGCCGAATTATACGGCCTTTATAATGACATCGACTTAGCCAGAAGAGTTTACATACAACGACTAAGATGGCTGGGTCATGTAGAGCGGATGGAGTCCAACGATCCAGCCAAGAAAGTCTTCGAATCCACCCCGGACGGACGGAGCAGTAGAGGACGATCTCGTGGTAGGTGGCGCAAACAAGTGGAGGGGGACCTCAACCAACTTGGCGTGCGCAACTGGAGGCAGCTGGCTCATAACTGGAGGTTTTTGTTGGTTGAGCCCCAGGTCCACCCCAGACCGTAGCGCCACCTAAGTAAGTAAACAAAACTAGATCTTTATTATTGGTGACCATCTAATTTCTCCAGTCATTTCTATCAGGACAAAAGTCATTTCTTTAACAAAAAGAAGTACCGAAGATAGGAAGCAGTGGTGTTCATAGTGTTTAGAGCCCCTACCATTATAGCACAGAGGAATAACCGTAGAATGCCGTTGATCTCTGGCCTGCTTCCTTTAGCCTGCGTACAGTCTTGACGGCACTGCTACCACAGTAGAGATCCAGATGGATGAGATTTAGCATGGTCTTGAATGTTGTTTTGGGGGTGTATTTTATAGAGAGAGAGGTGGCACTTCTTTATAAACATTGGTATTTCTATTTGCATTGCTTTAATTTCAATCTTTTTTTTGCACTTTCTTAGGCTTAACAGTGGTGTTGACTTTGTTTGAATGAACTTGAGGGGATCTCAAGCTTATGACCGGCAGTGTATGTCACTAGATGGCCAAGTTTTTATAAAAAAAGGCGTATAACGGTATTTATTTTTATTATTAGTGTCAAAGCAAGTTTTGTTTTGTTTTTCAAAGCACTTTACAAAAAAGAACTCTTAACAGTTTCACTAGAGTCTGAGTGATATGCAAATCAATAGCAGTAGGCGGAAGTACATTTGATTTTGATGACAATTAAACTATCGGAGGTTTGTTAGACATACGCAAAAGATGGTGCCGTGAAAAAACGTTTCAGTGATTTTTCTACGATTCGAATATGTACCTAAATTCATCAAGAGAGGGAACAGGATTGCGATTTAAAATCACATGCTGGGGTACTAGTATTTAGTGCCTAGTATATCTTCAAGATTTTAATATAATTTCGTGTTATTACTATAAAACAGTTACCTTGAGGGCTCACTTGACTAGGAAAACTTGATGGCGACACACTTGATGCTAACGCAGGTCCTGTAAAGATTTTTGTTTTGTTTTTAAATTTTAAAAATTGTTTAACTAAATGTTTACATAATTTTTGTTTTTGTTTTTTTTTTCTACAAATTTTGTTAGTATAAAAAGTTGTTTGTAACTTTGTTAAAGTACAATAGCATGGCCACACATTTTTAATACACACACACAGGCATTATGTACGTAAGGAAAAGGCAAAGCTAAGCTATTACCTATTACCAGTACGCTTATAAGGTAGACTACAGTTCAAACTACTATAGATACGATTAGAATAAACAATTTACGAAAGTTTGTGGCAACAAAATCATCATATTGATCTATTCTTCATTGCACTCTCCTCCCCCAGGCAGATGCAATTAGAACAACAAAAAAGACAACAAAAAAAAAAAAAAAAAAGGATACAACAGACGAAGGTAAAGAACTCTTCTTTTACTTTCGAATAAATTTACTTACTATTTAGTACACCGCTACTCGAGATTCCTGAATCCATAGACAGTGTAAGCGGACTGCGTACGAATTCCCTTGAACCATTTTGACTGATCCGATTATCAGGGGATTGAATTGTGTTAACAATAGTGGAGGCTGTTTGGTGATGCGACGTGGATGCCGGATGTCCTGAATGATGACGGTAATTCGATTGTGATGTTCCAGGACGACTGTCTATGTGTGTGTTGTAATCAGAACGCAGCAATGGTACTGATGCTTCTCGAAATGAGGTTCTTTCGGAAACGATTTCCGTGCGCGAAGAGTTCTTAATTGGAGTGCTAGTGTTAATCGGTTTACAGTCAATAATTGAATCAAAACTTTTATCGAAACCAAACTGATTATTCGTCTGTGCTACAGCAATGGATTTTACAGATTGATCGCTGAGATTAGTGAGACAGTGTGATGACTTTGGCGATTTTAGAATAGTTGCATATAAGGATCCATCCAAAGGACCTTGTGTATGACAAGAGTCTATAGTTGAAGAAAAGTTGAAGAACTTAGTTTACGCAGAGGTTGTGAAAAATATATTATCAAATACTTAAGGCTTAAATATTGAAGTGCAGATTGAAATCTCAACCAGTTGAGCTTGAGAAAGAGAAATAATAAATATATTTGTTGGAGTGATTCTTTTTCGATGGATTCGTCGAAGTCATTATAACAACGGAAGGGGTCTTCCAATGCAACCAAGAAGCTTTGGAATGAGTGGTAATTTACTTATACGAGTAGGTATGCGAAAAATATGATTCATAACAAATTGTAATAAAATTAATTAGCAATAACGAAGAGCGAATCGATAAATCATTCCAAAAAAAAGTATCTTTCTTTTTAATCACACAATATAAATACCGACTATTTTATTACACGCAACTCTGAAATTTAGAAATCAGGTTAGTGGCTAGTCGGGGAACTTATGTAACTACAAAATTCTTTCTCTAGTTGACCCGGTGGTTTGTGTTTGATCGCTAGCTAATTAAAAAACCACCCGAGTTAAATTCAGTCCCTTCTTAATGAAGGCTATCGTTGATAATCTTTCGAAGGTGATTTCGGGGCGTATTTGGAAGGTATGTTCTGGTACAGTCCTAGCATATGAAGAAAGTCTGCTAATACTGCTAGTAATGCTCTCTATACCGTTTTGCTTCAAATTAATGTTAAGAGAAGACGTACATATGTATGTAAGTAATATTTTAAGCAATAGACATCTTGATATGTTCAAAGAAAGAAGCTGACGAGAACTATGTAAATCACACTTCCACAATCAGTTAACTGCAATAAATTGGATATATTATCAAAAATTAATATTCCATAAAAGAAAAAGAATATGACAAATACTATAAATAATAGTATCAAAACAGTTGGATGAAAACACGCCAAGGACATAATGTATAGAACTGGTAAGGCACTGAATTGATTCAGAAGGGTGGCATGTAAGGTGCACAAATTTGGATGCAAACTTTCGGGTCGACGTGAAAATAAGTATTTGATTTTCACAAAACTGTTCAGAAACCTAGGCCACGGTGTAGTGGGTAGTGTGTTTGATTGTGACCCAAGGGGAATAGCAACCAACAGCCATCGGGAATAAGAAATGAACAAAATCTAAGTTTCTCCAACCACTTAACTAAAAGGGTCTTCGCAGGCAATAAAATGGACTTGAAAATTTTCTTTTATTAAAAAAAAAAAAAAAAAAAAATTGCCAGCGGACATACCTTCTGATCAAAAAGTACCCGGAATTTCCCATTCAAACAAACCGCGCTTGAGATATACGTATTGTCAAAAGCTTTTTTTTTAGGTTGGTACATCTGTCATCTGAAGCTCAAAGATCTGTTTGTGCGCCATTTGCCGGGAGTTTGTGCGTGATAGCTTTGTAAACAAGTCAGTGTTTGTTGTGTTCTGCAAATTTCGCAGAAGTTGTTGCAGAAACAGTATCGCATTGATGTCGCTAAAGAAATGCTTTCTTTGAGCCAAATTGTTATCGATGGCATCCTTACCGGTGACGAGACATAGGTCTATGAATGTGGCATCGAAACTAACCAACAATCATCGTAATGGCGCTTCTCAGACGAGCCAAAACCCAAAAAACCTCGAGAGAGTCGATCCAAAATCAAAGCATTGTTAACCGTTTTCTTTGATTGCCGCAGTGTGGTTCACTCCGAATTTCTTCCGCCAGGCCAGACAGTAAATAAAGAGTGTTACGTGAGCGTATTAAAGCGTTTGAGGGAAAATGTTCGTCGCAAGAGACCAGAATTGTATAGAAACAACTCGTGATTTCTTCACCACGACAAAGCACCGGATCACGCATCTCATCTTGTACGCGACTATTTGATCAAAAACAACGTTCATACCGTTCCGCAAGCTCCGTATTCCTTGTGACTTTTTCCTATTTCCACGACTCAAGTTACCACTTCGTGGAAAGCGTTTTGAGACGATTGAGGCGATAAAGGAGAATTCGCAAGGCGGTTCCAAAATCGGCCAATGAAAAGTCTTTTGAAGATTGGAGGAAGCGTTGGAATATGTGTATTGCTTGCAATGAAGATAACTTTGAAAGAAATAAAATGAATATCGATGAATAATTGAACCACTTTCGTTTATTGAAGAATTCCGGGAACTTTTTGATTAGAAGGTACATACATAACAAACCAAACTATTGGGGCAAAAAGGAGCATTATGAAACATTTGGTGATCCTGACGAGAGAAAGTACTTTGACAGCTGCAACGATCCTTTTTGTGGAGGTCTAAGTACATCTACCTACATATGTACATACATTATGTGTAAAATTTTAGCACTTTAAAGAAACCTGGATCAAAATATCTGCAAATTAAAAAATTCGTTGCTTAAAAAATTGCACTTTTCAAAGAAAAAAAAAAACGATTCATACGAGCAAGCACAAACATTTTGCCCATCCATCTCATGTACAAGTAAATTGTATGTACAACCGTTTTTAGTACCTTAACTTTTTAATACATATTGTTTAGTTTGATCGTTCTATAAAAAAACATGATATATAAAAATGACCTTACATTCCAATCCATCCGCTTGCGAAAAACATCACTTTTGGCTGCCCTTACTTATTAACGACTTCATAGCAGGGATCTTATTAACACTGAATGACTGCCGAACTCAATAACACATTCATTGACTGCACTGCAATTCCGAATCTGTCAGGTAGATTTTTCCCTTTTATTTATTCCTTTAGAAAAATGCAGGCGGGAAAATAGGGTGCTGACTGACGCCAACTACAATCTAAAAACAAATCATGAACTGGGAGTAAAAACATACAGAAAAGTTTCGATCCGTCTGGACCGGATGATACCATATCCCTAATCTCCTAATCCATTCCTAATAAAGTGGGCGTGGCATTGTGAACCTTTTGATTCAAATGCAATGAAATCTTTTTACTCGGAGAATACGAGTATTCTCTCGATTTTGAAGAGATTTTACCACATAATTTGTGGCTAGGGTTTTTTTCTTTGAAAAAAGTTGGCGTGGTGGTCATCATTTGTGACCGAACTTCAATGATTCTGGTAAAATATTCACAATAAAACTTAATCATCACCGTAAATAGCTTTGAGAAGAAACCGCACCCCAAAAGTGGGCGTGGAATTGTATAATGTATGGACAAATTGTAGAAAACATAAACGTCTATATATTTCGTTCAAGCGATATTTCTCAGTATCTAATCTAAAAAAATTTAAATCATTAAAGGCATTTTTTTTTTAAAAAAGTACTAATGAAGCCGTACTTCTTCCTACAAGGTTAAAATTTAAGGCCTACAATGTGGTGATATACGAATGGATGGACGGACAAGGCTAGATCGACACAACTTTTGATGCTGATCACAAATATATGTATTTAGTTTTGTGGGTCTACCGTTATTATTTCTGTATGTTACAAACCGTGTATCAAACTTAATACATCCCATGGGATAGGGTATAAAAACAAATTAAGTTAAATCCGTAAAAAAAAAACTAGAGCTGTCTTTAGGATATGTAAATATTTTTTTCTCTTTTAAAAGTTTTGCTTTGATCTACAGCTTATATTTAGCAATGAAAAACATTTAAGAAGACATACAGGAAAATTACAATCCGTCTGGAACGGATCGTATAATACCCTCTCCTTCATGTTCTAACACAACACTAATATGAGTAAAGTGTGACATCTCTCTACTCAGAGAACCTTTTTCTCAATTTTTTTTAAAGATTTAACCAGAAAAACTGCTGCTACGAACTTTTTCTTAATAGAAAGTGAAGTGTTCACGAATTCTAATGAGATATTCACAATAAGACTTAACCATCAACATAAATAGCTTTTAGAAAGTAAAATATAGTTTTTTTATGAAAACGTTTCCAAAAAGAGGTTACGTATAATGTACGGATGACTTGTAGAGAAAGTCAACGTCTACGTATTTTCTCGAGGCAATATTTTAAAATAACACTTCATGTTATCATTTGTTATGTACTTTAATTAATTTTGAAGAGGGTGGCCGTGGTGTAGTGGTAATATCATCGCTTGTCACAGTTTTGATTCACGGTTCGAATCCTGATGTCAAGAATCATCTATTTATTTCGCATGAAATAAATAAAAAAGACGATCACTTGCTAAAGCTAAGTCAACTCTACTGTGAAGGCATAACACTGGCAGTAGGGTGGTCATATGGCTAAAATGCAACTTGATCGTGGTGATGACATCAGGTGGACGGAAAAAAATACTGTGAATCATAAGCAACGACAACAATAGCGAAAAAACAAACAAAATACTCCCCAGTTATCTGGACAGCCACCCTTGGAGTTTACAGAAACTTAATACCACCTGAGCTTCAAACTACACCACTCTGTCTTTCTCTCTGTCTCTTCCTCTTCCGCAAAACGCACTTGTTCTAAAAATTAGTTTAAGGGTATTCATATCCCCTTTACGTGTTAAAGGGGATATGATTATATAAAAAAAAAAAAAAAAATTTTTTTAGCTCAAAAATTAAAGCTCAAAAACTGATGACAGACGGACATAGCTAAAGCGACAAAACGTTCGATATTAATCATAAGTACCGCCAAGTGATAGTAGACTACATATTTGAAAAAAGTTTCTGGAAGCACATTCCAAAGTCCTATGTCCAATTTTTAGTTTATATCTTTTACATGGCAGGACAAACTTAGAATCCTAATTTTATTAAAATTCGCATAGATTGTGGAACATGTCACGAACTGCTACCAATAACGCCAACCATCAGAGTCAACTATTTTCCTTTCAAGTAAATGTTCAAGTTTTTTGCAGTGCGTTTTTAGTTATTGGCCTACAAGATTCTTTTCAATCATATTCACCTTAGAAAGAATGTTTACTTAGCCATGAGAATTTCGAGCTAATCGGAAATCTTTTCGGAAAAAGCAGCAAATCGGGTCTCAATTTGGGTCCAGAGTCTTATTTTCTTGTAAACCGATCTCTGCGAAGTGACTCAGTACTCTCACCAACTCTACTTCGCAAACTTTTGAACTTTTTTCGTTTTGTTTTTAAATGTTTATTTTAGGAATCACGAAATATACACAAGCGGCATTTGCATGATACTTCAAACAAAAGTGATGTGTTATTTTTATTAACCATAAATTTGGAAAATTTATATGTGGGTCTACTTTTGTATGTACTCGTATGTATATATATTTGAAAAAAAGCGAGGAGCAAAAAAAAAAAAAAAACACTTAAGCTGTCTACTTTTGTCCATGGACATTGTCCATTTCTGGTTCCAGAAATGATCACATTGAAAACAAAAAATATACGACTCTACTTTGCAAATTTAATTAATTTTATGTGTGGAGGACAAGTTGCAAGAAGCATTAAATATGATAAATGAATGGACTGGACACAAACTTGGCGAATTGCGTTCAATGAAGCCAAATTTATTCATGTAAATTTTACATATGAAAAAGTAAATAATTTTGTCAATTATGTTCGAATTCCTCTTTCATACGAGGCTAAATATTTCGGGATGACACTTGACGCAGAATTGAAGTGGAAGCCGCACCTGAAAAAGAAATGCAAAGAACTCGAAAATAAACACAGAGAAATGTACTGGTTACTTGAAAAATATTCCAAGTTTAACGCAGATAACAAACTGCTTTTATACAAGTTAGTGCTTAAACCGGTGTGGGCATATGGTATACAACTTTAGGGTTGTACCAAAAAAACAATTTCAATATTTTACAAACTTTTGAACATAAAGTGTTAAGAGGAATTGTCAGCGCACCATGGTACATAAGAAACAATAGAGATCGGAATTGTCACTGTGGAAGACGAAATTAAAAACTTCACGCAAAAACACAAAAACCGATTAGAAGGACACGCGAACAATAAAAATTCTAAATGCAATTTATTGCGCCATCTAAAAAGAACGAAGCCATTGGAATTAACTCGATAAATCACAACCGCGTTAAAATTGCGGAATAAGCAGAAACTTTCGATGGAAAGATACCTTTGTGGAGCATGGATACATTTTCCTACGAAAGGAGAACTGTCCCTTTCAACGGTATACAATACTATTTAACTCCGCCTTCTTAGAACTTCAACATCAATTTTCCATAGCATTTTTCAACTTATCAGACATTACTACTTCCATACAAATTCCTAAAGACAACGCTGACGAAATTAGGAAGAAATTAGATGTATCACAGTAATGACTCACTCGCGAAACGGTGATAAACTGCTTAAAAATGTTGTTAACAAAACAATTTGGTGGGGACGATCTAAAATCTTCTTCTTTTTGCAAGAAAATTGCTCATCTTGAAGAATTGTTGTCATAATCCGAGATTAAAAGTGCACATGTTGGTGAATAAGATTACGAGTACTTTGAATTCTTTATAGACCTCAGAAGTGTCTAATGACCTTACAGATTTAGCTTCAGCTGTCATGAAAAAATCAACTAAAAGCTATCGACTCAAGAAAAAAAATATCTGCCAAGTGATGGCTTAGCGCGTTTTTCAGATCCCATCTCCAAATTTTATCTGCACTATTTTGATGATCTCCATGTCAGAGCAAACTAATGAACCAAATGTCAATAAAATCCTACTAAATCCAATTTGATTGATTTTAATATGGAACTGCATATCTACACGCCATTTCAAACGAACGAACCAAATTTCATCAAAATGTATTCGATGGTTCTCAAGGTAGGCGTGCGCCGGAATCGATTTTTATTTTTGCAGATTTTTTCTGTCTCACTCTGCATATCTCACTATCACTATATCCGATTTTAACAATTATCATATGGAACCGTCTGCTCATCTGACCGAACCAAAGATCAAAATTCAATAAAAATCTATTATAAGTGGTTCTTGAGTTAGTCACATTACAAGATTTTTGGGGCTCTACCACCCACATTTTAACTCCACTTTATTAAATGTTGATAAGACAGAACCATCTGCACGCAAATCAAACTAATAAGCCAAATATTATTAAAATTCATCCAGTGGCTTTTAAAATACGCGTGTGAGAAAAAATTAATTGATAATCAGAATATTTAATGACTTGTAGCATTCAAGCCGCTATACTTTAGCTTCGGTGAAAGTGTGTAGCAAATGCGTACTTTTTTTCTAAAAATGTGTCAAATTTGCTACGATAGTAGTAAAATGGCAGCGTTGGTCACTAGTCACCCAGTCCAACCACCGAATAGCGAGAAAGCAATAGAATAAAAATAGATTTAATAGCGTTGTACTGCTAAAAACAACAACATGAGCAAAGTTAATATATTATAAACAGAATTAGAATGTGAGTACATTGAATGAAAAGCAGTATTGTACTTCAGTTCTGAGATTAATTTGAAAACGGATCGGGAGTGAGAATAAGAAGGAACTTAATCGTCAATCCGCAAGTCGTCAGTTGCATACTCACTAGGCGTTGCATTATCGTTAACAGTAACAGTGTCTCGGGGGAACCCACCCCACAATGACTTTTGAAGAAACTGTAGCGATGAAGAAGAAATTGAATCTGTTCGCCACCTGTTTTGTGCATGTCACGCATTGATCAGCAGAAGGTTGGACACTCATTAGAGACGCTTCTTTGATGAGCTGGGGGTTTTCCGTAACACTTAGTTTAGAGACCTCCTGATCTTGACTTGGAGGTCTGTTTACAGGTTCCAATGATACTATTATTATGGGCACAATGGAACCGATTTTTGATCGATGTGAACATTCACTTAACCTAGTCTAAGATATTTCTCCGCACTTCTTAATCAAAACACAACAAAATCCAAACCCCAGTATAGTAAATGTAATCTTATTAACTAATCACATTCTTAATAGTTTTGAGAATCGTTTACAAGTTGATGTACTCTACACAGATCTTACAAAAAAGCCTTTGATAAAATGCACCACACCACATTACTTTTAGCAAAGCTAAAATCATTGAGGTTTCATTCCTCAATGCTGAAGTGGTTTTATAATTATTTAACTAACAGAAGCCAAATGGTAAAGGTCGATAGTTTGACATCTCGTGTAATAGAAGTAATTTCTGATATCCCACAAGGTAGTTATCTGGGTCCGTTGTCATTTATTTTATGAAATATATATGTATATCCTTAAAGCTTTATACAGCTCGTTGGTCTGACCGGATTTAGGATATATGTATAATCAACATTTGGGATTCAACATATGGAATTCATGGGCTTAGATTGGAAAGAGTTAAAAAACAAAAACATCACGAGATACTATATGCTATTCTCAAATTAAATATTAATTGAATTAATTTTTGTTCGTTTCGAGTAGAATTTGAAAGCAAAGTATACTCATTTGTTTCTGATTAAAATATTAGGTGCGCAACTTTTTGATGAAAATGCAACTTTATTGTGGAAAAAATGGTTACAAATGCATCATTCAAAGTATTGCCCATCGCTAGCTACAACTTTTCCCCATATTCCTGGCAGAGCTCGAATACCGTTACGGTAAAAGTGTTCATCTTTTGAGGCTATCCACGAATCAAGCCATTTTTTGATGTCTTCATATGAGCGGAACTGCTGATCAGCCAGACCATGTGCCATCGAACGGAACAAGTAATAATCGGATGGCGCAATATCTGGGGAATATGGCGGGTGGGGTTGGACTTCCCATTTGAGCGTTTCCAGGTAGGTATTAACGGGTTTGGCAACGTGAGGCCGAGCCTTGTCATGCCGTAGAATCACTTTTTCGTGCCTGTGCCTCTTATTGTGGCAGTTTTCGCGCAGTGCTCGGCTCAATCGCATCAATTGAAGTCGATACTGTTCCCCAGTGATGGTTTCGTTGGGTTTCGACAGTTCATAATAAATCACACCGACCTGGTCCCACCAAATACACAGCACAATCTTCGCAGCGTGAATATTCGGCCGAGCCGGCGACGTAGAAACATGACCGGGCAGACCCCATGACTTTCTCGCTGTAATGAATCCATTTTTCATCACCCGTCATGATGCGATGAAGAAAACCCTTCCTTTTTTGCCCCTGGAGCAGTTGTTCACAGGCGTAAAAACGACGCTCAACGTCCCTTGGCTTCAAATCATAAGGAACCCAAGTTCCACGTTTCTGAATCATTCCAAATGCATGCAATCGCTTGGAAATGGTTTGACGGGTAACTCCTAATGCTGAAGCAAGCTGTTCTTGCGTTTGGCACATGCCTCCAATTCAGCGTCTTCGAAGGATTTTGGCCTTCCTTCACGCGGACGGTCGTCAACATCGAAATCACCGTCTTTGAAGCGACGGAACCAATCACGGTACGTTGTTTCACTTAGAGCAGCATCTCCGTAAACTTTGTGGAGCTCTCGAAGCGCTTCAGCCGCCGTTTTATTCAAATGAAAGAACAAAATCAAGACTTCCCGCAAATGACGATTATTTGTCACAAAACCAGACATTTTCATACAACCAAAAGTATATGACGCCAAAACAAAATCACTAATGTGTCAAAACAGTTTGTTTACCATATATTTAAGCTCGGTTCATGACGTTTTGGATATGTCAAAATCGACCAGCACTTACTGCTGGAGCCATCTATTGACAAACAGCGAGAACTTAGGTGCGCACCTAATATTATTGTTTGTTTGAAGTAGTCCATAAGATTGAAATTGAAGATCGGTAGATGTCGCGCAACAAATAACAGTTGTATAGTATTGTAACATGCGAGCTACGGCTCGAGTAGATAAAACGATATTCTGTGAAATTTATTTCTTTATTTTCTACTCTATAGAACGATTCAAGTTCACACTATATTATTCTTCGCAAATTCTTTTCTTACAAGGTCTCTTTCCTCTCAAATCACTTTATCTCCTTTCAATTACTTAATTCACAAATCCAAACTAATTACTTTTTCTTGTTCACTCTCAACTTTCAATTTATCACCAAATTACAACTTCGCCCATTATCACTTTTCCAATCTCTTCGCCACGGTTCTAAACTAACTGTCTTTTTTTTTATCGCCATCTGTCCTTATATAGCAGAAGTTTCTGATAGCCAGAAACTTCTAGCAAATTCTTCGACCACTGGAACAAGAGAAATAATTCTTGCAGTTATAATTCCCTTTTATCCCTGATATTATTCGTCTCTTTCGTTGACATGAGCTGTGGAGACTTCGTCCCAGACACGAACCTCGAATGAAAGGACAGTTCGAACCAAAATTCTGCCAGAATGGAAAGTCACTTCGGAATTTGCTGCATAGACATAGGAGCGTAGTTATTATTATGCTACAGTATTCTGTGTTCTCTGTGATGGAAAAAAAAACCCATAATTTACGAGTCTAGATGCCTTAGTACCACGAAAAATATTTGTACATAATAACATTTCAACACATTCGAAAAATTATTGAAATTAGTGACACGGTCTCATTTAATCATTAATCACTGCGTACATTTGATTCATGGTTTCTAACATAGAGAAATAGACCTTCAAGAGTATATAGTGATCAGCTTCGAAATTAATGTCTATCTAGCCTCAGTGCGTCACCATTTTTTTGGGATTTAACTTTTAGATATAAGCTTACGAGTATTGAAATCTGATGCATTGCAGTACACAAATTTCTGAGGAAGATTGAAGAAGACTGAAAAACTCACATAATTTATTATCATGCTGTATAAGGAGTAGCAGCGATAGGTTTGGAATACTGTTCAAAGCACTGGAAAATGTACCGACTTTAATGGTTAAAGTTAAAAAATATGATTGAAATTTACGATACAGATATAGTTGTATATTATAGCTATTACATTTATATACATATCTACAGCAGAAATTTTGGAAATACATATAACAAATACATAATAAAGTAGTTGCTAGCTAGTAAACTGTTAAAACAAATCACAAATTATAAAAGCAAAAACATTGTTACTATAAATTCATCAACAAATTTGAACAATTGAATGCTCTATTTACCTTTTTTTTTAAAGAATTGTAAATATTGTTTCAAAAATTCTTCAACACAAGACGATTATATTCATACGTAGGTATGCTACGTGAGCTTTAGCCTACTTTATCAAAAAACAGATAACCGCAATTAGTTTCCCAAGATAAGATTAACCATTCACGCGACACTGACGACTAGACGTGTACCTGTAGATACATACTATGATCTCACTGAACCATTAAAATTTTGCCTAAAATACAATCTTGGCATTTCCAAACAGCAACATTTCACTTTGATGAAATCCTACACAAATTAATAAATTTCTTCATCAGCTTCACTTATTTTCCATTCGGCACTAAATCTGCGACGATTTGTTAAATCCACAGAAAAATAAACCAATCCGAACACCGAAACAATACGACATTGACTAAAAGCGAAATCTATATCCAGAAGGCAGAACCATTGGATGAACCGAACATAGAATATTGTGAAATATATTGAGACTTTTAATGCTTTTAGATTTAGATACCGCAGGCACCCTGCCTGCATAAAGTTGTTTTGGTACAGATATAATATTCTCCAAATACACTTTTTGCAGAATGATTTTGGCAATTCAAATTTATGTGTTCATAATATTTTCTATCTGTGAGCTGCGCTACCTTTTGTTCGTTTTCGATTCTAATTAATTATGGCAAGGCAGAAAACAAACAACTCTTGGCGTTTCCGCCAAGAAAAAGGATTTTCCTAAAATTATTCTCCTAAGAAAAAAACCTCCGAATATTTGTTTAATTAAATAATCTAAATATAGAAATAGAAAATAAAAAAAAAACTGCTTGTGTGTATTTATGTAGATACAAGAGTTTGCGGTTGTATTTCAGTGCCAAAAATTTAAAAGAAAAAAAAAAATAAAATTCATTTTATTTTTACATTATTTATGACCACTTTCTTCTTCATCTTGACTTTGTAGCGCGTCGAGTATAACATTTTATTTCAGTTTAATTTCAAAACTAGTAGGTAGCCGCGGAAATTTTTTTAATGTAAATGATAAATTACAATTTAATGACGTCATAAAATGATTAAGTGCCTCTGCCGAGTCAAAGATTCACTGTAGCTTCTACAGGTAGTGGAGAAAAACTAAAATTAGACAATGCTCTAAGACAGCTTTTATGTTGGAATGAAAACGAAACATTGCATAGTTCTAAGCAGTCAAAGTTTATTGTACAAAGGTTTATTTCTCTGTGGATTTAACAAAAAGCTTGAAAGCTTTTTAGCAAAATCTCAAATAAGGAGTGTCTGAAACTAACTACTGCTTTTGATAAATGAGCAAAAACTGTTATCTTGAAAGATATATTTTAAAAAATAAAAAAAAATAAATAAAAATACATATTATGAAGACTGCTTGTGAAAAAATCCTTGCAGCATCTAAGGCGCACGGCTTAGTCGTTCTTAGCACAATGTTCATTATGCAACAGAGGCATCTCATCACATACTACTGTGGTGGACATGATGAAATACAAGGTACGAGACTGCAAGGTGATTCTAGGAGACAGCATGGTCTACTTGTTGCGGAATTCGCTGCAGAACCAAAGAAGATTCAAAAAACTTCTAATAAGGTGAGCTTTTTATAAACCAAACAAGGGAAGTACTTCAAAATGTGAGCAAATGCGCAAAAGGACACACAACAATTGAATGCAATATTGTATCGTGTACGAGTAGTGGTAACATCATTGCTTGTCATGCTGCATGTTCACGGTTCAAATCCTGATGTCAAGAATCATCATCTATTTATTTCACATGAAATAAATAAAAAATTCGATCAATTGTCAACTCTACTGCGAAGGCATAACACTGGCAGTGGGGTAATATGGCTGAAAATGCAACTTGACCGTGATTATAACATCAGGAGGACTGAAAAAAAAAATACTGTGAATCATAAGCAATGACAATAACAATAAAACAAAAATACCCCCAGTTATCTGGACACCACCCTTGGAGTTTACTGAAATTTAATACCACCTGAGTTTCAAACCCACTACACCAATCTTTCTTTCTCTCTCTCTCTCACTTTCTACAAAAGGCTGTGCCCTGAAATAAATAATTTAAAACTAATGCAGGGTAGCGTCCTTAGCTCTTTACTTTTTTTTTAAATAATGTCAACGAACCAAACGTAACCTCGATATTATATGTGGATAATGCAGTTATCTCAAGCGGATTTACGAAAAGCACTTAATAAATGGAAAGTTGCCCTGAAAGAAAAGGTACTCAGAATTAGTCGTTCAAAGATAGACCACTTCACTTGTTTGTTCTCCGATCCACTTAGGCGTGCAATAGATATTTTTTGGACGGAATAGTTCTTTCTAAGTTCTCAAATTTTATATATTTGGGTTTCAAGGTAAACTAAGAACCAAACTGTGATGACGATGTAAGGCATAGAGTAACCGTAGGCTGGATGAAATGGCCAGAAAACTTACGACAGAAAAATACCGCTGAAGTTAAAAAGGAAACAGCAGCAATGCAGTCAAAATCGGAAACTCGTTATGCATAAATTCGTATAATGAGGAAAAGGCTTACAAAAAGGAAACAAAGAATATTTAAAAAATGATAGCTCATTGTTTGACGTTAGATTAACTTCAATACACATCCACTTTTGACGCGGATTTCCATTTTAAACAATTCTTTAATCTCAAAAGTACTAAAGGGTGGCTAAGTTTTAAGGGCCGATGTTGATTTTGAATAAAACACAAATTATTTAGGAAATTACTGTCATTTCTTTTTATTGTGATAATTTGGTATGGTTCAATTATGTGTGGAACAAAATATCGGGCAAATGGCCGCCGCGACCTCGGCGGCACACCTCCATCCGATGGTCCAAATTTTCGATGACGCTGAGGCATAATTGAGGTTCTATGCCGTTAATGTGCCGAATTATCTCATCCTTTAGCTCTTGAATTGTTGCTGGCTAATCGACGTACACCTTTTCTTTCAAATAACCCCAAAGAAAGTCCAACGGTGTCAAATCACATGATCTTGGCGGCCAATTGACATCGCCACCACGTGAGATAACACGGCCATTGAATTTGTCGCGCAAAAGAGCCATTGTTTCGTTAGCTGTGTGGCAAGTGGCATCATCCTGTTGAAACCACATATCGTCCACATCCATATCTTCCAATTCGGGCCATAAAAAGTTTGTTATCATCTCACGATAGCGAACACCATTCACAGTAACTGCCTGACCGGCCTCATTTTGGAAAAAATACGGCCCGATGATGCCGCCAGCCCATAAACCGCAGCAAACAGTCACTCTTTGTGGGTGCATTGGTTTTGCGACAATCACTCTTGGATTATCATTCGCCCAAATGCGGCAATTCTGTTTATTGACGAATCCACTGAGGTGTAAATGTGCCTCATCACTGAAGATGATTTTCTTCGAAAATTGATCATCAACTGTTGCCATTTCTTGCCACCATTGTGACCATTGACGACGCTTGAAATGGTCAAGAGGCTTTAGTTCTTGAGTCAATTGCACCTTGTAAGCGCATAAATGCAAGTCTTTATGCATAATGTTCATCAACGACGAGCGTGAGAGGTGCAATTGTTGGGCACGACGACGAGTTGAGGTGGACGGCTCTTCAGCCACACTATCGCGAACAGCAGCAATATTTTCTGCAGTACGAGCTGTACGAGCATGCACTGGTGTTTTCACATCTCCTACAGACCCGGTTTGCACAAATTTTTGCACAATTTTTCCGATTGTACGCACATTTGGACGATTAAATTGACCGAAAGAATCACGAAATGCACGATATGTATTTTGATTTGAATGCCCATTTTCATAATAAGCCTGAATAACTTTAACGCGTTGCTCGATTGTGTATCTTTCCATGGTTCAAATTGAGTAAGTCTGAAATTGAGAAATGTCAAATGAAATGCAGAAAAAAACTTGACGTTTAGGTGTGGTTCACATTCAACATCGGCCCTTAAAATTTAACCACCCACAGGAACATACAAAAGAACAAACAAAATATTATATCCATTTTGATCTGGAAATTTGTTTAGCCATTAACTTTATAAGATTTTTAAAGTCAGTTTTTTAAGTAAAAATTTACATTTTTTACTTATTCTGAAAATGATATCGCCTTTGAATGAACACACTCCTTAAATATCAGCATTTGGATTTGATTTAAAAATTCCGAATTTGGGAATTCCACGAATTATGGAACGTGGTACGGCCTTTAGATATAAAGGTTAGCTATAAATAAGTATGTACATATTTACAAATAAACAGTCTCGAACTGGCAGCAGTATATTGGATAGGTGGGGAAGACTTTGAAGCTTGACTTCGCAATTTCCTAAAAAAAAAAATCACCCACTACGCAGAGTCTGACCGAAAATGGGCATACGAACAGCGTATTTTTGCAGGATAAGTGCGGCTGAAATTACGAACTCTCCACACACAAGAATAGCATCACATTTTTAATCTGACAAAATTTATCCTTTACTCTCTATACTTTAATAAACTTTAAAAGGTTAATAAACTTTAAAAGAAATAGTCGTAAGTGATGCAGAATATTTTTATTTTTTTTTAAAGTGATTATTTTGGGGACCTATTTGTCTTTTTAAAATCTTCTATCACGAAAGATTGGAACAAACAAAAAATTTACATCGCGACATCGATCGAATCAAAGCGCCAGATTACTTAAGTTTCAGAAATAGTTTAGTTTAGACCCGAAAATTACGGATACTAGAAAAAATTTGTGGAAATTCGGAACTTTACATGAAAATGTGTAAATTGGGATATCAAGAAACATAAACTAAAAGTATCCTACTCGTAGGACCATAGCATAACCGCCCACCTCCTTTTAAATGGCGGGATACACTATTTTCAGCAATAACTAATTTTTCTTCAATTTTAAAGAAGAACACGCAAGGTAAACGCTTTTCTAAACTAGGTTTTCTATTGAAATGCTTTTCGTCTGCATTTATATGTATATTTAATTTAAAAAGTAAAAAAAAAAAAAATCATCAAGTGCGAGTTGGACTATTTTGACTGTATCTTCACCCAAAAACCACTAAAGAGATCTTGAAGAAATTTGCTTTTGTTTATTTGAATACATAAAAGAGCCTTGGTTGGTTTTTGCGTTTATTTGTTAAATTAAATTTAACAGGGAAAATATTTCAATGTTTTGGAACTACAGACTTTATTTGATATGTCACAAGTTGCCACCCCTCGAACATTTGAGTGCTTAAAAGTTAAATTTTCTTTAACGACCTTCAGTGGATAATGATTGGGTACGATGAAAGAAACATCAGCGTAGTCTGCGGTCTGCCTGATTCTCAAGGAGACTTTCTGAACTGCGCCAGCTGCAGATACAAAGGCATAAGACTCATCAACAAGATCTTGTCTGCCATATATGAATGACTTAGATTTTTTTTTGACAATTTAATTGGCCCATACATTGCGGTTTTAGGCCAAACAAAGTCTAGCAAATCGAAATGCTTAGCATCATTAAATTGATTTTAAAGTCGGGTGTATAGAGTCATGATCAGCTTCGGTATCCCTATCTTTCATATTCGTACATCTGTGCAGGATGATGATGAATATTCATCAAGGTCAGTAATGATATCACCGAAACATTTGACATCAAAAAAGGCCTAGGACAAGGCGATGCACTGTCATGTTATTTCTTTAACATCACTTGAACAAATTGTATAAAACTCTCATGTCATGTGTTTAGACAGATCATACTTGAACGGATTATACAAAATTCCCAAACCAACATAAGATTCGTAAAACAACACCCGACCAGAGATCAAAAAGTGAAGAATTACTCTTGTTAACAGTTGTTTCTTTAAGCTAATAAAGGCAAATAAGTAGCAAATCTTGAGGTTATATCTCGACCATGACTCGAGAGACATCCTATTCGTTTCAGTATGATATGCACTTCATGCTTTCTTGTATGTTTATGATAGCCCTAATGAATGAATGTGCTTTTGACACCAGTGTTCAGGATGGTACTTGCGTACATCTCATCCACAGGATAATAAAACCGTATGATTCCTTTGGGATTTAGCGACGATCCTCTATTAGCCCAGGTATCACTACTATCATTACTCTCAAATCTTAGAAATGAAGATAACAAACTATACCAAATCATAGAAACTTGGGTATAAAATCGTAGGTCGTGCTGTGCGTGTCCTACGAAATGATACCATGAGAACAATATATACAAAATTGAGGTACGAGTAAGGGAGACCATTTGTCACTTCGAATATGGGAATAAGTGTGATTGGTGTCTATGGCAGCAGTAGCATGACAGCTGTGATTCCAAGACACGCTAATCCTTGTATTAGTGATCATAGTCAGGCCGCAGGTTCTCCCATATGGCGACAGACCCAGAAGGCGTTCGCCGCTTTAAGGTTATGTTTTTAACGTGAGTGCTCCAATTTAGCCTACTATCCAAAATTACAACTTAAATATTTGAATTCATTGGAGAGCTCGGTAGCTGTACTTTTTTGGGTACCTGTGCCAAGGCATAGCTTTCTTATACATACTACGAGGATGTCAGACTGATAGGACGGTAGGATTTAGCAAGTTCGAGAGGCTTAGAGATTAAAACCACATTGATTTTCCTCCAAGTCTGTGTATCTCCATCCGCCATGATTAATTGCATGTATTCGAGAACGTTTTGTATTAAAGTCGGAAATACATCATCCTGGTGCCTTAAAAGATTTAAAAGACCCTACGGTTGGACAGTTTCTCAGACAGGCTATTTGTACTTCTTATTCATACATTATGTGCCATGTCCATAGTTGGTAAATTCATAGTTGGTAAAATTCAGAGACAGTCGACTCTGGGAAATGCGCTTTGAGAAAAATCTGTAGCGTTTCCCGCCGACTGGATGTGAAGTAGCCTTTAATTTAAACTGCGTTATGCCTATCTTTAGAGAAAGCTGTTTGAAATCGAGTTGCTGATTCGAATTCATTGCCTAAGATGACTGGAACGTGGAGCGAATAGATATCAATGGTCGGGCCGGACTCCTCGAAACCGTTAGAGATGACTGCAGTAAAGGAAGATCTCACATAAGGTTGAGCGCGTAAATGAAAAGGGATTTGTTGCATAAAACTGGAAGCAGATAGCTAAATATCGAACTAGCCTGAGATACTTTTTGGTTGAGGCCTAGATCCAATTCGTACTGTGATGCCACTTAAAAAAAAAATAATACTAATTTATATTCTTACTTTTGCGATAAGTTATGCCTGTCGTATGAAATGACTTTAATTCATCCAGAGGAAGTAACCTACGCCCCCTATACAGTGAGTTTATAGTTGAAAGGCGAAACTAAAAGTATGTGTGGTACAGGGACCCACCCCCTTATAGCTCTGTGAAATACCTCCACATCTCGTTATAGGCTCCGCAAAGTAGCCTGAGCTTTGGCAGATGGGCTGATTCGACAGATTCTCATGCTGTGGTCTAAATAAAACACATAGTGACCGTATTTTAAAAAGGACCACAGTCAGACTGGATTCGGGGTCCATGAGGCATACAGATTTAACGGGGATATGAAAAAAAGACCTATATAAGTGACCTTTTTCTTTCTTGACATAAGTCGTGGTCGAAACAAAATAACATTCCATACCATACCATAAAATCGCAAAGCCCAAACCAATGTAATACCGAACAAATATGAAAATATTAGCCAACAATGAATATAACTAAATACTTGTGAACTTGCATCTATCGGCCTATATAACATTCAAACCCGCTAATGAATTGTGATTGTTTAAGAACTCAAATTTTAACAGAAAGGCTTCGCATTTGCTAAGGACTATACATATTATTTTGCATCTCAAACGCGACATACTATTACACTAAAGCTAAAAAAAGGCTTTTTATTCTAAAAATCTAATCAGTTCTATGAAAAACTAAACAAATGTCTGGATATTAAGACTCAACTTACTCAAATCCAAATGTTCAATACTATTGGCTCTGGCCAAGTCATGTGCACGTTCCGTTCTTATAAGTGGACTTTGAAACAAAAAGTTATTATTCGTGCCTGAGTTGAAGTGAAATGAAACCTTACAGTCATTTGGAAATCGGGGATCTGAAAAGATTTCAAACGTATTTTAGTTTAAAATAATAAATAAAATATTTAAATTATTACCACCATGAGCATAATCCAAATCTTCTTTCCCAAAAACAACATCATCTGTTTTAATGGCACAAGTATGGAATTGAACCGAAAACATCAGCTTCCTTGATTCACGACTGTAACTACCATCTGAAGAACTTATCTGATAGCACCTGATTAATATATCACCACGAAGACGTAGATTTCCAATTTGATACAGGAATTGTCTTGTTGTTATTGGAATGATGTGTATATCTGCAATAAAAAAAATTTGTTAATATGAGATTATATCTTCAGATGGACATAAGTGACAAGCTTACCGGAAGTATATACGCACTGTAACCCTTCATAGATTTTTATGAAACTATTCCATTCACTTTTCGAGGACACACCATTGTATTGCAGCCACGATGGTGGTGACTCAATACTAACGTAGTTCAAATGCAAAGCTGCTGAGTTTAATTTAATTTGACCAGACAGCAAGCCGGAAAAATATCTGATGTATCGCTTGTATGATGGAATTCGTAATGGTTCAATATTGCCCTCAAGGAATTTTTTCATAGAAAACATGTCCAGATTCATCCAATTTCTTGTTATTGTATTCTGAGCTTGTGCATCTTCGTTTAAGCTGATGTTTCGAGTTTGGTAGTTGGAAGCACATATTCGAAGGTATTCTAGAAAGGCGACTATAGTTGCACCCAATCGCTGGCAATCCTCTCTGTAGAAATAATAAAACAAATATATTATTAGCCGACACTCGTGTTATAAGGTTGTGGCAATTTATTTATCATCGAATTTCTGCGGTTTTTGTAATGAATATCAAGAGAAAAAGTAGAAAATGCTTTTGATTTGTTATGCAGGCGTATGTTATGTATACTTGTGTTATGGATTTCTGACATATAATTTAAGAGGAAGGGACTATCCTGAGCACAAAGTCAACAACAAAAATAGTAACTGGATATCGCTAGGAACACAGATACAAATTAATTCAAATGGAACTACTGTCATCGGTATACCCAGTCTCTTATTCTTGGGTTATTGACAATTGATGCCTCAATTTCGTCTATAGAAGCGCGTAATCCAACAGAAAAGTTTTCAAACGGTGTCATCACGGTCAAATTGTCATGAGAAGCTTCTTTCAATGGAACAAATTGTCCTTTGAAAACGGCATGAAACTATAGACGAGCCCGCAGTTCCAGTTAGGCTGAACTACTTGGTGAACACCTTATATGGGCTGCTTCGACGTAATCTGATCATAGATTGGACGGCCAAGTGGTCCAGCAAATGGTCTGACCCTCCAAGTTAGGCGGAAGCCCTGGACGTAAATATAACCGCCATCCACGAAATGCGATGGAATGGGTCGGGTAAAAGGAGGATGAACAACTGTGACATATACTTATTTGGCTGCAGATATTTTATAGGCGGCAGACTTAGGCAAGAAGTCTTCAGCTTTCAACATGCAAGTGAAAGCAATTCGTATAACAATTCGTATGAAGGCTAAATTCGCAAACGTTATCCTAATATCCGCCCACGCCCCCAAAGAGGAAAAAGACGACGCTTCCAAAAGGTGTATCTATGAGCTCCTTGAAAAAACGTGTGAGCATTGCTCTAACTATGACATTCAAATCGTATTAGACGACTTTAACGCCAAAATAGGAAAGGGGACATTTTCGGTAATAAGATCGGTAGGCACATGACACCAAGCCTGGAAATGTACTTAGGCTAATTAACTTTGCTGCGGGACGGAACGTCACTATAGCCAGTATGTGGTTTCCCCACCTTGATATTCACAAGGGAACATTGCAGTCTTTTGACCGACAAACTGTCAACCAAATTTACCACGTTGCGATAGACACAAGACACGCGTCCAGTATTCTGGATATCCGAGCTTTCCGAGCGGTCAACATAGACTCAGACACTACCTTGTTTCAGCCAACAACGATGAAGAACTACAGCGAGTATATATGAATATACCTTTGCCAATCGTGTATTGCGTAATCTCTCGAGAAATCCAATGCCGCCAGTACTAAGTGCCGAAAACCAGTGGCAACGATGCCAAAAAGCCATCAAGGCAACCGCAACTGATGTGCCGGGTTTCACAATGAACCATTCAATCTAGACGATGATAGCGAAAATTTTCGATCACCTGGCCAAAATTAAGTGAGGATAGCAATATCCAAACTTAACTCCAACAAGGCTGCTGGGCCTGACAGCTTACCTGCCGAGCTATTTAAAGCACCTGGAAATGATTTGGTAGAGAGCATCTATCAACTCATTTCAACAATTTAGTCAGATGAGTGTATGCCTGATAATTGGAATCTCAAAATCATTTGTACGATCCACAAGAAAGGAGACCTCCTCAACTGCGTCAACTACAGATGCATTAGTCTTCTCAGCATCGCGTACAAGATCTTGCCTGTCGTATTGTATGAACGCCTGAAACCTTTCGCCAACAACGTCATCGGCCCCTATCAGTGCGATGTTAGGCCAGGAAAGTCCACAATCGACCAAATTTTTCACATACGGTCGATACTAGAAAAACCCAAGCTCCAAATCGATACCCACCATCTCTTTATTGATTTCAAAGCCGCCTATGATAGCATTTATAGAGGATGACGATAACAAATTTTCGTTGCTCCATCAAGGTCAGTAACGACTTCACCTAGACCTTTGATGTCAAGAAAGGATTTACACAAGATGACACTATGTCATGTGATCTCTTCAATGTGCTTGGCAGAACTCAATGGGCTATCAACGGTGCTTTTGCGAGTATAGAGACAGAAGCAGCTAAAATATTTTAACGTTAAACGAGGGCAAAACTAAGTATTTATAAGCTGACAATAAGAAGGGACACCCAACATCGACGTATTAAACAGAACGACATAGTGCGCAGCTATAACTTCGAGGTAGTAAGGGACTTTGCCTATCTCGGCTCTGCTATTGCTTCTAACAACATCAGCGCAGAAATCAAACGAAGAATAACTTTTGCCAATCGCTGTTTTTTCGAGATAAGAAGGCAATTTTGTTTAGTAAGGCCCTGTTCCTATCATTCAAGTCCTGATATATTGCGATAAAACATGGACTTTATCGAAGGCGGATGAAGAAATCTTTGGTTGTTTCGAGCTAAAAAATTTTCGTACGATATTCGGTACCATTTGCGTTGACGGGCTTTGGAGGAGAAGATTCAACGAGAAACTATACGGGCTGCACAGCGACATCGCTTAGCCAGAAAGATTCGAATTCATTGTCTCATATGGCTAGGACATGTAGAGGACAACGCACAAGTGCAAGGGGGCCTCAACCAACTTGGAGAGCTCAACTGGGAGCAGTTAGCTAAGAACCGGGCTAGCTGGAGAGGCTTGTTGGTTCACGTCCAGGATCACTCCGAACTGTAGTGCGGTCTAACTAAGTAAGAAGCTTCTCACCACAATTTTACTATCGAATGTTTGTCAGACGTTCGTAACAATAATTTTTGTTTGTGCTTTCCGAGATTCTAACCTTGAATCTCCCACTCAGTGATTAATGGACTCTTAAGTAATCGTTGTTGACTCTAAGATCCCTCTAGAATTTCGTAGAAATGAAGCAACTTATTAGTTGACTTAATCTTTAATTCTCATCTTTTTTAATTTCTCTACATAATTATCGTCTTCTTAAGCCGTCTTTTTGAAGCTTTCGACATTCATAACACTCTTCCCTTAAATTTATTTATATTTTTGGGAACAGCCAGAAATTACATGGCTCCAGGTCTGTGTGTGTATCATTTATTAGTTACCGTCCGACCAACCGGGATAAGAACGATCATTTTCGGCCCGGTAAAGTAAAACGGAACCATCAATTTGGTTTCTGATTTAACAACAAACTGGGGGATCTGTACTTTATGGGCTTCATACTATGGACTATTATTCGGTTTCCCGGTCGTACTTACAGAATCAAGATTAAAGGAGCTCGAATCTCGATTTTAAATTTTTTTTCAGAAAATATCGGGCAAAACGATTACGTGCCTTTTTTGTTCGTCATTTAGAATTCGTTGAACCCATCGAGCTGATTTCTTCGAGTACTGGAATCTTTGAAACCCCTTGGAAACAGTCACAAGGGATTATACATTCACTTCATATGCATTTTGGCATTCTTGGAGAAAATTCACTGGCTTGCGTTGATGTCGAAATCTGAAGAGAATAAAAAGCGAATTTCTTGTTGTGTTGGCGGTGAAATTTTTAACGACCTTATATTTAATTTTACGTTTACATGTCTCCATTCTTACCAACTTTCCTGAAATCTGAAACTAAATATCATAAGGCTATAACAAATCGACAACTAACTAAAGCCAAATTAGTGAAGTTTCGTTAGACCCTTCGAACAATTGCAATTCTGAAGCATCTGTTCAAATGGGGCTAATTAGATTTTGCATGATTTTAAAGTTTTTTTTTTTTTTTTTTTCTATTGGAGTCAAAACCCTGAGTTTTATGTGTCACGGATCACAGAATGGGTCACTTGAAAAGTAAAAAATCTTGATCAACATCGTTTTATGTGCTATTTCTAAGAAAAAAAGTAACTTCATATTAAAAAGTCCCCCTTTGCAGGAACGCCCGTTGGAGTCCCAAATGGGATACATTCGAGATCTGAGATAGAATGTATTAGGTCATTACATATGAAATTGCCGACCCACCGATCATTCCTAAAGTGATCGTTGTGGCGTGAAGTTGTGCAGAGAAATTGAAAATACAGTTTTTTTTTAAGAAAAGTGTGCATTTTAATCTTGCTAACGGTAAAAATGAATTTACCCTATTAGCTCATTAAGTTGACTTTTTTCCTTACATAGAAAATGCTTTCACCAACAAATTTAAGGGCAATTTTCCTTTTTCAATTTAAAAAAAACATGAACGCAGCCGCAGCGACTAGAGAAATTAACGGTGCTTTTGGTTTGGGTACGTTCGCTCGAATGTCATTAATAATGAAGAACTTGCAGCAGCTGTTGAAGAAAATCCAGCTACGGCTGTTCTTAGCCTTGCTACAAGGTTCAAAGTGTCAACTGCAACCATAAGTTCCGCCATCGGAAAGGCAAAAAAAAACTAGAGAGATGGGTGCCCCACGTCCTAACACCAGCGAATATACTACGACGTCTGGAGGTTGCAATATCTTTGACCAACAGACACCGTATGGATCCTTTTTGCATCGCATCGTCACCTGCGACGAAAAGTGGATTCTGTACGATAATCGGAAGAGGTCGGGAGAATGGGTAGACGTGGGTGAGATTCCCAGTGGACTTGGCAAGGCAGACTTACACCCCAAAAAGGTAATGGTGACAGTATAGTGGACGAGTGAGGGAGTTGTCCATTATTCCTTTCTCAAACGCGGAGAAACAATCACGGCCGAGTTGTACTGTAGAGAAATCGACATAATGCACAACAAATTGCTCCAAAAACAGCCGTCACTGGTCACCGTTGCTTGACAACGCAAGACCACATACCGCACAGTCGACGTTCCTGAAGCTGGCGGAGTTGGGTTATGAAGTTTTGCCTCATCCGCCTTACTCACCAGTATTATCCCCGACCGATTACCACCTTTTCCGAAGTTTGGGCAATCACCTCCACAATAAACAATTCATAAGCCCAGATGCCATAACACAGGACTTCTTAGCCCGAAAGGATTAGGACTTTTTCAAAAGAGGCATTTTTGCTTTGGTGGAACGCTGAAAAAGTGTCACAGATATAAAAGGAGATTCTTTGTTGGAATAAACTTTTTTCATTTTTGAAATAGCGTTGTTTAACTTTCCACATAAAAATCGGCAACTTCATATGTAACGACCTAATATGTATGTAAACTGCCGTCCATAATTTTCCAGACAAACCATTTTTTTCCACAATTACACGTTTATCCATCTGTGCAGGACTCAAATGTATAAAATTCTTTCAAATTCTGTTTGGTTCGATAGTAGACATTATTACAACTCAAAACAGGTTAAAGGTTTTAAGAAAAAGGAGCGAAATTAAGGCATTAACCGATGTAGGGGCTAATAAAACAAACTGAAATAATTTGTTTTTTTTTGTACAAAATGTTCCCAAAAAACTGGAATTCAGGTATTTTTGAGAAAACTGAGTTGTTGTTTAACTACAAAAGGAGGTTCCGAATTCTTTCAGTGCCATTTAGTCTTGATACATCAATATTTAAAGTTAGGGTAACTTTTGACAACTTCAAATGGGAAGAAACAAGGGAAAAAGTGAAGTTGAACGTTTTGGCATAATAACCTTGCACTCTATTTAGAGTGCACGATACCATTCGTCGCTTTAAAGAATCATCGACTCTTAGGCCAGGAAAAGAAGCGGAAGGCCCAAATTAACATTAAAACAGGAGCACCAAACTATAAAATTAATAAGCAGGAGGGGTCGATGACTTTCAGCTCCAGAAATATATGCAAAGTTTAACCGCTCGCACTCAAACCAGATATCAGTAACAACGATAAAAGGGCGTTTAGCTGCCGTAGGCCTTCACGGTCGAGTAGCAGTACAAAAACCTTTGCTACGACTTCAAAACAAAGCCAAGCGACTAGATTGGAGAAGAGAGTACCATGATTGGATAACCAACCGACTGGTTGAAAGTTTTATGGACGAACGAGTCCAAATTTGAAGTTTTGGACAAAAAGAATAGTTTACCTTCGGTTGTCTGCTGAAGAAAAGATGCTCTCTAGCTGAGAGTATGGTGGTTCAATAATGGTCTGGGGATGTTTAAAATGTCCGATTAAAATGCATGAGTTAAAATATGAGATAAGGCGATTAAAAGACAAAATACCTCCAGGTTTTGACTTGATCACCACAGGAAAGAAACTGCATCGTCGCCACGTTTGCGGACGATACGGCGATATTGACAACGGGCGATACAATTGAAGCTGCAACTAAAAAGCTGCAACATGCTATTAATAAAGTCCACGCTTGGTCGAATTCTTGGCGTATTGTGCTGAATGAAAGCAAATCTACTCATGTCAACTTTACCTACAAAAAAGTGGACAGATTACCTGTATATTTAAACTCGGCTCAAATACCGTACGCGTATGAAGCAAAATATCTAGGAATGACTCTAGATGTTAAGCTTAAATGGAAATCGCACGTAAAAAAGAAACGCGAGTCTCGTAAGCGAAAATATAACTGCTGGATAAGCGTCGGCTTAGTTGTAGTATTAATCTTGAAGAGTGGTGTTTTTAGTGAGTAAAAATCTCACACTACCATAAGCACGCGCGGTCGGGCCTTATGGTGTCTTTAGAAGATTTTCACCCTCTCGGCCAAAAAAAAATAAGAAAAAAAATGCGGAAGTCCTGAAGCGACTGCCAAACAAAGGGTTAGATAAACTCTTGCGGTTAATGAATAAAACAATTAGCCTTGAGTATGTACCAAGTGTCTGGAAAGTAGCTATAAGGACCTCACGAGGTATCCTCATATAGACCAATATCTCTACTTCCTTCAACATCAAAGTTGTTTGCAAGATTGATTTTTAAGCGTCTCAAACCAATCGTAGAGTCAAGAAACCTAATCCCAAGTCACCAGAGTGGCTTTCGAAGCAAACACTCCACAATAGAACAAGTTCACAGAATAACAACTGAAATCGAAAGAGGACTAGAAGAAAAAAAAATATGTTATGCGGCGTATAAAACTGAATTCGAGTAAATCTGTACATATTGACTTCACAAATAAGTCTATCTCGTACTCCCCTATAGCAATATCAGGCACGACAATACCATATGCAAATACAGTGAAGTATCTATGTATGACTTCCAAGCTTCGTTGGAAAGAGCATATTAAAACCAAAAGACTAGAATTAGGCATTAAATGGCGAAAATTAGAACGGCTTATAGGCAGGAAGTCAGGACTATCAATTAATAATAAAATTCTTTTATATAACCAGATCCTAAAACCAGTGTGAAACTAGGGCGCTCAACTCTGGGGATGTGCCAGCCAGACCAATATTGCAGTCATCCAACGATTCCAGAATAAAGTCCTTGTGAATGGTACATCAGAAACAGCGACCTCCATCGGGACCTAGGCATTCCTACTGTTCTTGAAGAGATCAACTCTAGGGCCAAAGCACACGAGAAAAGACTTCAGGAGCATATTAACGAGGAAGCAACAATTCTTCTAAACGTATATGGCGTGAGACGACTGCAACGTATAAGACCGTCAGATCTTGCAAGGCAACCGTGACAGGACTTACCACGTACTCTACTAGATAGTAACAGAGCGACAACAACGAGCGAAAAGATGCGCTCGGAGTGAACTTAACCTCCAACGCTTTGGATGGGTTAAATCCCATCTATGCTCTTGTTACTGTCATTAAAAATTAACATACAACAAATTACAATTATAATGTACCTTAAACATAGTAAACTGTTAGCCATTTACTTTTCTCCCGTAATAATACGGAAAAGCAAACTGGTCGTTAGTTTCATAACTAGTCGCAGTGTAAACAAACATTTGTAATTCCTTGTAGTTTATTTTGTTTGAAATAAAAAAAAAAAAAAAAAAAAAAAAAAAAAAAAAAAAAAAAAAAAAAATGAAATAGCCTACACAATCACCCGACCTCAATCCAATTGAGCTGCTTTGGGACGAACTTGACAGAAAGGCTCGAATACAGTGTCCAACATCGAAAGACAAATTTTGAGAGATGCTTCAGGTAGCCTAGAGATCAATAACATTAGAAACTATTAAGAAGCTGATCGATAGAATGCCTAGCCAAAGTGGTGCAAGTATGAGGTGGATTTTACGACGAAAAAGAGGACTAACTCTATTTTATTACCCAAGTCTTTTTATTTATTAGGTTCAATTAATTTGTTCATTTGACTAGACAAATATAATATTAATGAAGCTATTTACAATAAATTTTGATTATTAAATTAAAAGGACAAAAAGTTTTATATGAATTTTTCTGAATGTATTATTCGGAAACTTATGGACGGCAGTATATACAGTCACTGGCAAAATTATTTACACAATATAATACTTACACCATATCCTTTCAATAAAGTTCTACAGCTTTTGAAAAATTCAATATTTCACTTATGTTTTTGTTTATTATTAATCTTTTAAATTATCTTGAAACAGTAAATAAAAAAACAAAATCAAATTTCTAACAGTAAAGGTTAAAAGCATGAGAGAAAGAAAATGGCAAAAAAAAATGGTACCTATGTAGGTGTAAAGCTATACCTATGAGTATATACCTATTCAGCCCAAGTCGCAGTTAAGGAAGAATCACGATCATTTGCAAGCATGGTCGTTTTTAGTACATACTATGTGTGACGGGCTGACACAGGCCCTAATAAATAACCTGTTGTTGTTGGTTACAAGTGCGGAGTTTCGCAATGAATCATTCTGCAATCATGTTGCGGTTAAATTATTTTTTCCTAATCACCTAAGAACTTGTCCGATTTGATTTCCGGTTGATCGATTTGGAATACGGTGATAACTATGTTATCATATTTTTCAAACCCACGGTCATTGGTGGAAGAGGTGTCTTGGATACAATGTGTCTTGTCAAAAAAGTTATCTTTAGTGATTACAAATATTTATATTGAAAACCACTGCGTTCGGCAGCAGTTAAGTAGGATGAAATAACCTTTCTTAAGTCTTTCTACGTACTTGTTAAATATATGTATACATTATGTAGATGACCATGGTGGGAATCACACTTTGGTGAAGAACATTGCTTTTACAACATCTCAATGATCAGAGCTGCAAACAATGTAAATAAGAATGATTTTTTAACAATAAAACCCTAATGTAGCTAATATTATCTTGGTTTCTTTACGACAAACTTCAAAAGCTCAATAGGGCCATTAACAATTAATAGGATTATTAAATATCGAAACCCATTCAAAGAAAAAAAAAAACAGAAAAGAAAAGAAACTCATGACCTTGATGCAAGTCACGTTCACGGTCGATAGGGTAAAAACACGTTATTTGTCTCATAACCACTTAATACATGTCTATGAATACGCTAGTGAGTTCAGCTTGATTTAAGAAAAAAATCAATAAAGTGAAGTCCCAAAGGGGGAACTAAATGTTTGTAAGTTCAGCTGGGATTGTCAATGAAAGTATACCGACAACATGACACGCGAGAGATTGTTTGGGTAATTAGTGGTTGTAATATCAAAATAATCGAATACAAATCAAAAATCAAGAAACTAATTGATATGCGTAGTTAATGGCTTGCCAGTTTACGTGATGTTTTTGAAATCAATTTGGGCTGTACCTCTGAATGAATGAGTTTGTAATGTAAGCGTCGGACTTGTTTGCTTCCTATATTTGGTTGCTTGTGTTTTCTTTACTTTCGTAGGATTTTAGTGGTTTAAATCAATAGAGATCAGTTAATGGAGCTTGTCTGACATTGGAATTTTCTAGATTGAACTTAGTTTAGGTAATATTTTATTTTTGAACATATGCCGCAATACCTAGCTTTGTTAGCATTGGGTTGAGTTAAACAAATTGTGAATATTGGTTGTGAGGGGTTTCTTTTCCATTATACTACAAACCACAAATTGAAATTACCTGTAGAAAGAGTACGAGGGTGGGTCAATAAGTCCCTGGAAAATGAAATAAGGAACACTCTTACTCGGTATAAAAACATTTTATTTTTCAACATAGTCTCCTTTTAGCTCTATACACTTCATCCAACGTTTCTCCAATTTGTTGATGCCCTCCAAATAATACGATTTCTCGAGCCACTCAAAATAAGCGTTTGTTTCAGCGATGACCTCTTCATTCGACCTAAATCTCTTACCACCGAGCCATTTCTTCATGTTTGGAAACAAGAAATAGTCGCAGGGGACTAAATCTGCGGAACATGCTGGATGAGGGAGGAGTTCGTAGCCTAACTCATGCAATTTTGCCATTGCGACTGCGGACTTGTGCGCCGATGCGTTGTCCTGGTAAAAAATAACTTTTTTCTTCGCCAAATGCGGCCGTTTTTGCTTCAAATCGGCTTGGAATCGATCCAGCAGCTCTGCGTAATATGCGCCGGTGATCGTTTTACCCTTTTCAAGGTAATCGATGTGAATAACATCGCGCACATCACAAAAAACTGTCGCCATGACCTTGTTTGCTGGCCTTCTTCGGCTTCGATTCATCAGGATGAGTCCATTGTTTTGAATCCAGGTTTCATCCACGGTTACGAAACGCAAAAACTCAGCCGAATTTTTCTGGAACATCGCCAAACACACCTTTGAAGTTGTCAAACGAATGCGTTTGTTGTCGATTGTGAGCAAACGCGGCACCCATCTTGTGGAAAGTTTTTTCACGTCCAAATATTTAAGAAAAATCGAAATCACTGAGCCATGTGATAGTTTTTTCTCGCAAAAAATAGTGTTTAATGAACACTCGAAATTCACTTTTTTCCATTTTAACGAAAATGTTAGTAGGCGTCTCTATAACATGGCTGCCACAACAAAACTATTTGACAGATCTGTCTGAAAATTTGGGTGCGTTCTTTTGAAAGATGATTCTTGACAAAAAAAAAAAATTTAATTTAAGGTGACGACACAATTTGTGTTAATTTTAAGGGACTTATTGACCGACCCACCCTCGTACACTGGAAGGAAAAGATCAAATATTCGGAGATTTCCCACTAAAAATGTTTTATTGTTTCACCATCAAGGCTGTACATAGGATGTCCTTGGTACACAGATCAATATTAAATATTGTTATCAGCCGTTCGTAAAAGGGTATTAATGGTTATAACAATGAAGAAAACTCAAGTCTAGTCGTCAGCGAAGTATTTAGCAATTCAATATACCTAAGTAGTCTGAATCTTGTCATAAAAACTATTGCAAAACTTTTAGGGGAGACCTTAGCAAAATCTGCGGTTTATATGGAGTAGAGCAGTGATTACCTTACACTGGGTAGGAATAACATTGAAATTATATCAAGCAAACAAATTGATATTAAAACACTTAGCTCTTAGTACTAGAAGTTAAAAACTACTCGTATGCACCAGAACTGACATCTATTCTTTGTAGACTTTTTCTATAGTTTATGCTAAAAAACTGGGTGCGTTCAACCGATTCCAGAAAAAATAAAAAAAAGTGTTTGCCGCAAAACTATCGTCCATCTGGTGGGACATGGATTAATAAGTGACCGGCAGTACGGTTTTCACGGCAACCGTTCAACTCAACTATATGTAAACTCAAAAAACACCTTAAGAAGCTTGGCCTAAAAAGGGGCAGCACTTACTGTTTATGCTAGTTGGCTGCCATGCTTAAATAAAGGACACTCTTAAACCAAACGGGTATGTCCATAGTGATTCTACTTATAAATACTGGATTATCAGCATCAGGAACTTTACATAATGATTTCCTCTTTTTAAGGTAAACAAATTCCGCTATGGTATTAACCCATTCAATTCGATGATTCCCCGTTTATGTTCGGAGTAAGTTAGATGCAGAGACTTTATATACGTCGAGTCCAGGTAAGTCGCTTCGGTCTTCGTAGAAGTACTCGACTGTGGTTTTTCTTCGTAATGTTTATGGGGAAGTGCACAAAAGACGAGTTATCGTTTCCTCCTTCTGCAGAAATTATTGGGGAGAATACCAATTCTCCTCCTGGTGTGTCTTCATATCAGGCAATGCCCTTGAGGCATGACAGAGGTTTTCGTCTTCTCTAAATCCGGGCAGGGCAGATCTGCTTCGACGAAGAACGTTGATATTCAACCTCCACTATGCTTTTTTGTATTTATAGGTTCTATGTCTGTCTGTCTGCGTGTGTGAATGGCCAACTGCAGTGGGCTCACAATTTAAGTCGAAATCGGAATTTTCATTCTAACCCTAAAATTAACGGTACTTTAACAAACGGGAGACAAGGTTGAATTTTGAAAAAAATTTATGGCGTATCAGGCTTTTGTCAAAAAATACGAGAGTGTATTTCTGTCCCTTTATACCTTTCAAAACTTGTGCATATGCGCTACTATGTCGTAAGCTTTTAGAACAGCCATTTTAGTATAATAGATTGCGCAGTATATGCGTTTACGGATTGGCCCATACTTTAAAGCGCTACAGCTCCATCTTCTATAAAAAGGACAAGTTAGACCAGGACTTGAGTATTGTTCTCAAAAACATTCTCTTCATTTATTCCGAAGACCTCTATGGAATGATCCATAAAAATGCGACATTTGAAGGTTCTACTAGGGCCCGTTATCTTTATGTTCACCTGGCAACCGCGCAAACTTCCCTTTATCAAAACTCCTTCTGCTACAGGACAAGTAAACTCTGGAATTCATTCGCAGGAGACTTTCACTCCCGAAGACTTTAATATCCAATCAAAAGCGGAATCAACAGGCATATTGGAGCGTAATATTTATATTTATATAGCGTTGCAGAAAACTCCTGCTTTCATAACGCTGTTTTAGATATGTTTGTGTGTGTATCTCTATCTCTAGCTTCTGCTAGGAATTATCGTTTTTTATTTGAAATTGAAGCTAATATATTGGGCGGTATAGTGATAGTCAGTTCTACTAGGAATAGTATTTTTACCGTTCAGAATCCTAGAGTGGTACATTTTAGCGATAACCAGCTATGAGGATTCTCTTAGCCTTAATGCTGCTTTAGAGACGAGGAAGTAAGTGGAGTTTCAATGTAGGGCTGGGAGTTGTTTTTAAAGAGCCCGTTACGTAGACGCACGATAACCTTTTAATTCTCTCCAGAAATTTTATGTTACTTTATTGCCACTTCTGTCTGGGCTGAGCTGATGGCCGAGACCCATTTTGCAGGTATATAGAGCAATTGAAGCCTTCCTGGCACGGTCTTGAATATTCATTCTCATGGTCAACATGGCATGGTTAGAGAATTAAAGTTCGCTTTAGTTTTGGGAGAATAAAACTGAGTGCGGGGCAGTGATTCTTAATAGAATAAGCTATCTATTAGCCTATCAGATAGACGATGGATGAGATGCTTTAATTAGAAAATAATTTGACTTTATTTTTAAACTAGGCATAAACATTAGTTTTGTATTGCTTCTTCGCTATTGGGAGAAATGATGATATGGTTTTGGATGCGGATTGTGGCAGGAGTTAACATGGGTTGCCCGCCAGATGGCGTTCTTCCTTCACTGTTATTGTACGTCGTGGTTGATTCTCTATTAAACACTCTTAAAAGCTCTAACGTCTACGCTCAGGCATATGTGAATGATGTTGATGGGGTCAAGCGCAGATTGCCCTAGACGTGAATGGTGCACTAGGAATGAGCATTAGGTTTATCCTCTCAAAACGGAGGTTGTTCTCTTTGCGAGAAAGATGAAATTGATCGGTCTAATTCAGGCACTGCTCAAAGGCGTCACCATCCGAATCTCAAATGAATTTAACTTAGGAGTAATCTGGATAGTACATTTCTCTGGTTAAAATATGTTGGCTTATCATCATCAGGATCCCATGGATCTACGTGGCAATGATAGATAATTTCTTTCTTAGCATATGCAACAGTTAATGGGTAGAAAAAGCGTTTACCAAAATATGTCACTGCTTCTTTTACTGCACTCCAAAGAGCAGTTAATCTTGGCTACACGGGGCCTTCTTTAGCACACCTGGCTCTATTCTAGATGCATTGTTGACCCTCCCTCCTCATAATATTTATATCGAGGCAGGATTATTTATTCTTGCACCAGATTAAATTTTCGAGTACCACGCATCATCGTCCAAAAATATTATTGAGCGTCAAACTTAATATTTAGGCACCAAAATCAGGGCCTACCAATAATACTTCTGGAGTACCAATCATTTTAATGGGGCCAAATAATAAATAAATTACCTGAAAATGCTGTAGGAAAACTATAACATATAACAAGCGTAACCCTTCAATATCTCTAACTCCAATATTATCAGAACTGTTTGAAAAGGTTCTACTAAGAAGACTACAACCAATTATCGACGCAAGAAATCTGATTGCTTCACTTCAATTCGTACAATTCCACACAAACAAAACATAAAAAAAAATCTGCTCTGCCTTTTTCCTGGATGTTGCACAAGCGTTCGACAAGGTGTGGCACCGGGAACTCCTAAATAAATTGCAAAGATTTCTACCAAAGCAATATTACTTCATAATGAAGTCATATACGAGTACATATCTTCGAAAGGCATAAGGCGGTACTCTAAATTACGAAAAATAAATAATGTACCTGCTATATACGAGTGATCTCCCAACCCCATCCGGAGCAAGTATGGCTACTTGGCGCCCTGTTAAATATAAAATATAGCCCCTATGAGTATAAAAACAATCTTACGCCATAAACGAGGTGGCCTTTGTTACAAAAAGCACTGGACCTTCCATGCCCTTGCGTGATACTTATCTTTCGACTTTTGTCTTATGGATATACCGCCTGACGCAATGACACCAAAGCTCTAACTGTTACGTAAATTTAAAGCCGACTTTCTTCGCGCTCAGTACTGGCTTTGACCTGAATCTATTCCAGGAAGAAATTGTAGTAAAATGTTCACGAATAGCTCCAAAACTAATCAAAGCTTCTAGTGGAGGACGACAACATTATGCTCAACTTCTCGTTAGGCAAACATGCATCTGTCTTTCAAGCGGAGACTTACGAGTATGCTATCCTTATGGCTATAAACTAAATTTTAAGGAATAGTGTTGCCTTCGAAAACGAACCAGAAGCTTCGACCTATTCGTTCACTCCGCTTCATTATGTTTTCCACCGTTTTTGCCCTTTACCCTTCATTTTTAAAATATAGTCCTCCTAGAGTAGTGGTTTAGCGGAGAATTATTTATGTTTGAGCTCTTCTGACTCAACACTCTTGCTTCCATATACTGTGAGGGTATTACAAAGCAGGTACCCCAGTACCAGTGAGACGAAAAGAACCCACATTCCAGAGCCAGTTAGACTGTCTGGAAACTCTGATGACTTCGAATTTTGAACGGACGAACCGCCCGAGGCCTAACTCCAAGATGGCCATAGAAGGCTGCCCGCCCTCCGTAGTCTATCATTTTTTGCATCTCCACCGATGATTTTTGTAACCCCCAGTAAAAAAAAAACAAAAAAATTGCGAAGGATAGCTTTGAATGCGAAACAGTTTACCCTTCCACCTTATGAGCAATAATTCACAGTTTAGTCAGCTTTTAGCCGGGGTGGTGATGTGAGCCCAAGCAGTCACTAGTTTATTAAATCGAACAGATCAATGTTCTGGTGAATATATTATGGTGAACTATTTGAATATTTCGTGACAGAGTCTATAGTAAGGTAGGCTGTTAGAACTCTGGATGTGACTCCCTTTGTTCTGGCAGCTGAATCAACTAGATAGCACTGTCGAACGAAATCAGCCACCAACACCATCAAGTCTTTCCCCCTAAACACGACTGTGCGGCAGGAAGACCTTATTTTTATTCAAATCCGCGTAAAAGCTAATCCAAAAAATCTTAATTAAAAAAGCTAAAATAAGTGTGCATTAAAATCTGATGTGTTAAATAATCTCTTAAGATTACATATATTTTAAGAAAAACAAAAATGGCTGAATTTGTCTCACGCGTGAATGCCCGTGGGTGTGTGTGTGTGAGAGAGTTTTAGAAATTAGTTCACAATAGAAGAAAATTTAAATTGAATAGAAAAAATCTAATTGCGTAAAAGATTTAGAAAGTGTGCGACAGTGGTGAAGAATTAAGTCACTTTTTGTTGTCGATTTAGTTCTTAATATTTACGAGTACTGCACTTCGATTGAGGTTATCCTTCTTACCTCGGCTGCAGCAAATTTCGATGGCTTTCAGGTAAACTCATCTATACGTCCGACTTAATTAAAAACCCAAATGTCAACTAAATCCATTAAGTGGTTCAGAGTTATTCATGTAAGAATTACAATTAAAAGATTTATGAAACGACTTAACATCCGATTAATTAATTTTCAAGTGGTACTACGAACGTGTTAGTCAAAACTTGCAAGTCAAATTTCATTAAAATCCGTTCAGGAGTTCTTGATTTAGATTATATCGGAACAAACATACAAACCAAATTTGATCAAATAGTCTTTAGTGGATCCTGAGTAAGCCGTGTGAGAACAAATAGCAGATGTGGAACACAAAGTTATTCTTCGGATTAACAGGGAAGTGATATTAGGAAAAACTTAAAATGATGCCACGGAACACTAACAACGCGAGCCCCGCGACTAGCAATTGACGAAATGCTAAAAAGTTGTAAACATGTTTATTTAAAACGAAATGAAAAATCCATAAGGCAGCAGAATCGAAAATGATATTGAAGGCTACCCTTGTTCGGGCAAATATTAGCATCGGGACAAAAGTAAAACTTATTAAATAAGTAAGAAAAGGACTTACACATGCAAACAAAGTGAAACAATCAATTTTAATTTTTATTGTCTTTAAATAAACTGGTTAAAACCGCATTCGACCTCAATTAGCAAAACATAATGGTATTGTTTTCCATCAACACAAGGTGAGAGCAACTGTGTCATTACCCTGCGCCGGCTTCCAAATTGTGGTTTACAGTTCCAATCACTGAATGCCAGGGCAAATTACCATGTTCTACATTGAATGCGGAAGGTGTCTGTAACAGTCTTTAATGTCAAAGAAAAAGTTTCTTTAATATTTCCCCAACTTCGAATTAACTTTTAATTTAGTCCAATAAATCCAAATTTTGGACACACATAGCTCTTTAATTAGAATGTCAGTGTCACTGTGTTTAAGTGGATGACCTTGTAACACGATATGATCATCAAAAATCTCAAATTTTAATGCACTTTCAGATATAATTAACACTTTGTTCAGCCTTTCACGATATTGTGATTGCCGGTGGTGACTGCTGACTAGTAAATATGATAATCACACAAAATTACAGTTGCTATTCAAAAATGTCAGATTAAATTGAATATAATTAGATTTAATAGACCTCGCACGAATGCGATGATGCGATCCGAATTTTTTGCTCGTTTATTTACCCAAAAGGAGAGGCCAAAAGTGCAAAATTTTAAATGAAATTCAAATTGGCGACATTACGACCCACACCACGTTTTTGCCTAGTCACAGTGGATTCTTTGCATATAAAATCACCGAAATACTCGTAAAGTGATCAAATTCAGACGTAGTAACTCTCTCGAAAGAGAAATGCCCAAAGCTAAACTTGATACCAAAAATGTCGAAGGTTCAAGCCTCGAGTGACTGTATTCATGTGTGTGCGCAGGCAGACAACATCAGCAAACAAATTTAACAAGTTTAGGATTTTTGATGAAGTTGGGAATTTCCCTCTTTTTGGCATTTCATGTATTTAGGTTGGGCCACTTTCGCACATAGAAATGAGACAGACTTTACGACGCTGGAAAAGTTAACAAGCTTTTTTTTTTTTTTTTTTGCTATAATTCTGCTTATTACGAAAATTTTAATTTAAATACAACTTACCTATCTTGTAGAACGACCACTTTCTCCTGGCCACTCCCTAGCCATTTGTCTATGTGCTTACAGAGTTCACAGATTCTTTCCAAAGTTATTATAGATATACACGTTTCTAGGTTAAAGAGCTGATAGTTCTGTAAAATAAAAAAAAAACAAAAAAAATAATAATCGGTACTTTTAACTGCTTTACCTTAGTTGTTGAGTCAATTTACTTACCTTTCCGTGCTTCTGTTCTAGCATTGGTATCACTTCTTTTTCGTATTGATCGTGTGCACCCAAATAGTTTCCATTTTGCGTTGGTAATATGTAGGCCAAAATTCGTTCAGTGACATAGTGAAGTCGTAAGCTGGAAGGGGAAGCACCTTTTTGATGTTGACTTGGTGGCGGCGGTGTTTGAATGGGCCACTGAAGTGGAGAAAAAATTATTTTCATATGTAAGTTATAAGAAATCAAGACTATAATAAGAAGGAAAGTACTTTGAAATGAATCTGGGTATGTTCTTTTCTGGCTCCAATTCATGATTAGGAGCTAGATAGGGGAGCTTTACTAAAAATAATGCCTTAAAAATCCCTATAAAGAAGTAAATGTTCTTGAGACCTTCAAAAATTGTAAGACAAAAACATAGAAAAAGTGATCAGAAAGAACGCTATGTATGACGAAATCCTACGCCTACCGATTCCAAGAGAAACGTCAATCATCTGCATTGCGGACGACATCGTGGTCGGACGGCACGAAGTAGTTTCTCAACCGTTTATTAAGTACCTTGGAGTGATTATTGATGCTCGTTTAAGTTTTTTCCTTGAGTATACATACGAAAAATTTTCAATAGCTATTAGTGCACTTTCAAGTCTAATGAGTAATATCGGAGGCCCAAAGCAGAATAAAAGACTTCTACTTGCAGCAGCTGCCAGTTTTATATATATGTACGCAGCAGAAATATGGTTAAGTACCGCGAAAGGTAAGTTGTACGTGAGTAGAGTTAAATCCATTCACTGTCTTAGCGCATTAAGGGTAGCCAGTGCGTTTCGAACTGTCTCGAACGATGCTATACTCGTCGTATCTTCAATGCTACCCATCGACTTACTCGATGAAGAAAAGGCAAGACCAAAAAGCGAACGAGTGCGAAATGGCCGGGTAGACAACGAAAGAAGATAATATGCAAGATCCCGCAGTATTGCTACCTGGCAACAACAGTGTAATATATCCGTAAAGGGGAGATGGACGTATCGCCTTATACCAGCTATCGATTTATGGATAAAACGAAAACACGGAGAAACGAACTTTTATCTGACTCAGTTTATGACGGGACATGGCTATTTCAGAGAATACCTCTTCAAAGGCGGACATGAAACTATCCCAAACTGTCCACATTGTGAAAATGTCTCGGAAAACGTGGAACACGTGTTTTTTCATTGCCCGCCGTATGAAACCGAGAGGATCGTACTTCGGGTCCAATCGGGACATTCCCGAGAATGTTGTAAATTACATGCCTCAGAATGACAAAAACTAGACCATCGTAAGTAATGTGGCGGTACGCACACCCAGCGACCTTAGGCGCATAGAGCGCCAACGTAACGCGAATAATCCGAACAGTGGAGGGCCAATCACCTAAGAACACAATAGGCGTAGAAGAGAACGTAGCCTAAAAGGCTAACCAGCCCCGCGAAGTAATACCTAACGGCAGTCCCGTGGGGAGAGTGGTTCGAAGTGTGTAGGGCGTAGTTTACTACGTAGGCGTATTCCTGGCCTCGATCCTTCAGCTTTGCGAAACGTGCATGCTAGTACCCCGAGCTACTGTTATCTATGAAGACTACACACTCTTTGGTGCAACCATACAAAAAAAATTCATATTTCGTGGAAAGACAAGAATGCGCTTCAGTGATGAGGAACTTAGGTGATCAGCCCTCACTCTCAGTTCCAAAAATCTGTCTCTATACGAGCGAAAGCAGGAAATGTTCTACAGTGTCATCACCCTTTCCATATTTACAACAGATGATGGTGCCGCTTAATCGTAGCACATTGAGGTGCAATTTCCCATAAAAAAAAGTAAGTTGTCTGCAGTCTTTTTTGCTGAGAGACAGCAAGAATGCTGAGAATTTTGTACATCCGAAATCATTCTGCATGGTTGTGTTCATGTTAAGTACAACCGGAAGCTCTTACCAGATCTTGAAAATTCATTATTTAAATTTTTTCCAGCCAGTTTGTAGAAGATCTCATTTCCCATAATCCAATTGTGACCTGCAACCCACACAAGACTCGGTAAGTTTAGCGTTGCGACCGAATTTAAAGCGGTTTTGCATTTTCGAACTATTTGAACGTCATTAGAGAGTTAGCAATGCTTTAAGTGCAGCCTGGTCGTCACCCCTTCCCCCTGTTCTTTACAATTTACAAGTTCATGTGTGCTTAACGAGAAGTGAAGCCTAATTGTTGTCACCTTCCACGAAGACACCAGCACCAGACTCTTGACTGGTTTAGGAGCTATCCATGAAAATTCGACTACAATTCTTTCTTGGCACAAATTCTGACCAGAGATAGTTAGGTCAGGTTAACCAGTCAAAGCCGAAGCCGCCGAAATATCATCGTTATCAAAACTATAGTGAGTGTCATAGTATTGAAAGGGCTTCCTATGGTATAAATATCAAATAATGGGAGGTTCATCAATAAATCTTGAGGTATCCTCTGGCCCCTTCTCTTGTATCTTTTCATACATAGTCTAGTTCAGTCATTGCAAAATCAAATAATCGACGTATTGCTATAGGTTTATCAGTTCACAAGTTTAAAAGCATCGACTCACAGGTATTGCACGTCTCTCTATCAAACTAAACGAAAAAAGAAACACTTGGTCCCTTCTACAAATAGGTAAGAACCTATCCATGCTGATGCTTTTTCTCTCCCAGGGAAAACTGGGAAATACGAGTATTCAAGCCACACCCGTCACAGCATTACTTTGTCTGATACACGGATGGATTCAGGAAACGGATCTGGAATTCTCGGGGAATTACACTGCACAAATCTCTAAGTCAATCTCGGCAAGCACTTCCAGTTAGAATTGTTTGCCATCAACAAGTGCGTATAACCAATTGATGTGAAGTCATATCATTCATATTGAAAGCCAGAGTCGTCCTGAAAACGTACAAGAAACAGCCTCAGATTCATGATCGGAACAAATTTATTGTCACTATGTTCAGAAAAAAAAAAAAAACACTTATACCACCTGCCTTGGAGAAGACGAAACATGTCTCCAGATCCTTACGGAACGTCCAGCTCTTCTCCACCTTAGAAAGACAATTACCGGAGAGGAGATTGTTTCAAAGCGAGCCTTGCTGCCTTCAACCCTGAGAAAATTCTTGACCTCCCGACTTCCTCTGCAGTAAAAGATATACTCCAGAAAACTTAATGAGATGGTACAATAGCCTCTTTAAAAAGACCCAGTGCCTGAGCTACTTAGACGAACTACAGTTCCATTAAAACAGAAGGGGTGCAATATCGACTGAAACCAAGGAAGAACGACAGCTTAATTGGAGAGCCGCATTGAAGAGCTTTGAGCACTGATCGAGTCCGATCGATCATTTTAATCCTTTTCGCCAAGAGAACAATCTCAGTTCTGAGTGGATTATCCGACAGCCCATTCTTAGTGCACCATTCGTCGATCATGTCTAGGGCTTCGTGCACCTTAGAGCAGACAGCCTGAGCGTAGATGATAGAATATCGAGCTCATCAATGAAGTCGATAAATATGCAGCTTACTCGTAGCAGGAGGCCACTTATTCTTTAACTGAAAATACATCAGCTGTTCAATATTTTTGTTTCACTATTCAATTTAGAGGTGAACGCTTTGACGGTTAATTGACACATAAGTCGACATTGAATATAAAATATTTATAACGCTTGTACAGTGGAGTTCCAAAAAGAGTTTTTCAGTTCATGTACTCATGAGGTGGTGTTACATATTTATTATCTTTACTGGTGATAGCTTATGAAAAAGGTAGTAAAAATATGTAGAATTTTATTGAGCCAAATAGAGCAGAAAATAAAAAAGAAACACAAACAGCTGAGGACAATATTTACAAAAAAAAAAGTTTAAAGTCGTCAATAAAAGATCAAGAAGATCATTATGTGATGGATCAGTGCTTATTATACCAACGTCGCAGCTGCAGAAACCGCCTTTTACCCAACTACTTAATGATATTCTCTCACATCTGTAAAGGGGTAAACTGGAACATAAATACTAAAATAAATATTACTATTCAAATCGACTAAGAAATATTAAAGAAAAGCACCTTTCAAAACTATGAGTTTCGTTCTTCGTTTCTTTTACAGCCACTTGAAAGAAAATTAAATTTGTTATTTCATTACCACCCTCTACTACTGCAAAGTCTTCGTCTTTTATTGCAAACCATTGAAGTGAGCATTACTATTATTTTTATTTATTTTTAATGATTTTGTAGAATAGGGACTCTGTGATTTTGAATTGTAAGTACATAATAATCTAGAATATTGTGCATTCAAATCGTTGTAGTGCACAAGTGTGGGAGTTGATAGCCAACGGGTACCCTGAAAGGATTACCATCATAGCGTTGGAGAAGCGGTAGAAATGCAATATATAAGCGTTATACTAAGCAAGCCACAAGGGCCATCACCTCTATGTCCACAAAGGAACAGCGCGAATATCCTTTTATCATAACTTCCTTCTGCTACAGGACAAGTAAACTTTGGAATTTACTCCTAGGAGGCATATTCCATAAACCTTTCAACAGGCATTGGCGTTATAGGTTCGCCGCCTCTCCTGAAACGATTATCCTACAGTATTTCATTTTTTACATTGACATTAACTCATTGAAAATAATGGCGCAAAATTATAGTCATTTGATTTTAAAGAATGTTAGTAGCCACTAAGTAGCAGCCCTTTAACTTTAAAGCTAGTGCTTAACTTTGAATTGAATTATAAACAATTTTTAACCTACCTACAACTAGTATCGACCTTAGAACTGACTTACAGCAAATGTTAGTCAAACAAACCCAAAAATTTAAAGTTTGAGAACAAAAACGCAGTTTAAGGGATAATGTTGCAACAAATTTAAATGAATTTGACAGATCGAACAGCCATCGAACACATTTGTTGACTGATTACATCCGTTGGTTAGCTGAAATTTGAATTTGAAAAAAAGACAGATGACAGATTGTTAAAAGCCCATTCTAAAAGTTAAAAGGGACTTTTGGTGATTTTAAAGTTAGCGCGAGCTGATACTCGTAACTATAAAGTGGATTTATGTCGACTATAAATAGAAAAACAGTAATCTTTACTTTGTTACGTGCTAAAATCTTTTTAAAATGTACTTTATGCGACTATAATTTTGCGCCAATGACTTGTATGACTGATTTGTTTATATGATTAGTAATAGAAATAAAAAAAAAATAACAATATATAAAAAAATCATCCGTACCGACGAGATTTGAGCTTGCAACTCTCGAACCAAGTTCGAATAGTCAACACAAGCGTTAGCCTATCCAGCTACGCCGGTGTTGTTCATGGCATGTTTAAAAGCACGCGATGCACTTAATAAGCAAGTAATCATAAAGAAAATAAACATTGAACAGCAACATCATGATATATAACATTGTACCGACACTTTAATGAATTGAAGTGATATACATATGAACATTTTCTTTCACATAAAACTGCCGATAGTAAGAAGAGAGGTTTAAAAAGTAATCTTTAAAATATGTACTACCAATAAACACAACATTAAATTGTTTATAATTATGTTACCTATATACATATGTTCATTTGCTTGTAATCTAGGATAGGTTAGGTTAGATTAGGTGGCAAGGACACACTTAGACCAAGGGTAGGTCCATTGTGATACCACAAGAAGAACACTTTTTTTTTTATAATTTTCACGTGTGAAAGGGGATATGAATACCCTTATACTAATTTTTTTTAGGACACGAGCGTTTTTGTGGAAAGGGACAGAGAGAAAGACAGGTTGGTGTAGTTGGTTCGAAACTCAGGTGGTATTAATTTTCAGTGAACTCCAAGGGTGGCGTCCAGATAACTGGGGAATATTTTTGTTTTGCTGTTATTGTCGTTGCTTATGATTCACAGTATTTTTTTCCGTCCTCCTGATGTCATCATCACAACAAGTTGCATTTCAGCCATATGACCACCCTACTCCCAGTGTTATGCCTTCGCAGTAGAGTTGACATAAGCTTTCACAATTGATCGACTTTTTTATTTATTTCGTTCGAAATAAATGGATGATTCTTGACATCAGGATTCGAACCATGAACCTGCAGCGTGACAAGCGATGATGTTACCACTACACCATGGCCACCCATTAACACATGACTAGTTACTAAAAGATAAAAACATGGAAGTATTCCCCTAGGGTTTTCCTTCTCAACATTGATAAACCAGGACAGATGCACAAAAGATGAGTAATAGTTTCCTCCTAATATTATACTAATACGTTTCCTATTTATGGACAGAAGTCTCCCCGTTTTCTTCAGATCGAGGTTAGGCCAGATTTGTTTGGACGAAAGACAATTCCACCTGCTATTTGCAATTTATCTGACTTTAGTATCAAAGCGGAACTTTATCGATTCGAAAGGAGCAAACGGTATCCTCTTTATTTCCAGTAAAGTTCCGACCCACACCCTCTTTTGCCATCTGATCCGCTCTGTAGTTGCCCGGAAAGTCATCTTGTTAAGAGATCTGCGGCATTGCTTTACCTACTTGGATCGTAGTGCCGGCGATTCCAGGGCTTTTATCGCTGTCTGACTCTCTATATATAGTACAATAGCGCTACTCTCTACCGCGTTAACTAAAATTCAAGCCGCAGCTTCACGGATTGCCTTAATTTCCACTTGAAATAAACTACAGTGATTCGGTAGTCGTCTGGTAATGTTTACATCAGGTGCACGGATTAGAACTGCTATCGCATAATCGTTAAGGGTTTCCCCAGATTCTCAAGAACTTCTGCTAGGAATTCTGGTCTTGTATCTGACATCAAAGTCAATGTGAGGAACAATATAGTCCGTCTTACTAGGAATACTACGACTATTCTTGCCGATAAGGATCCTGGAATGGCCAAGTTAACCAACTGTGAGGATTCCCTAAGCCTTATTGCTGCTTTCGCCGTCATTTGCTTCGCAAATACGAGTATATCAACAGGAAGCAAATGAAACATTGTATTTAGCGTAGAGGTAGGAGTTGTTTCTAAAGCACCCGTTGATGATGTATGATAACCTCTGAACTTTCCTTAGAAGACCAGCATATGTTTTCTTGTTTAGTACTGTACACTAAACTAGTACTCAAGGAAGTCCTCAAGGGATGTGTGTGTATAAAAACCACTTTGACCCTCCTCCAGGAACTGAGGGTGTAGCCAAAGATTAGATAGGCCCTATACATTAAGTGTAACCAGGGCGACTGAAAAAATTCCATTGAGTCCAGGTGATTTGTAAGGATAGAAACTGTACACTGCCCAGTATTCTCTGGCACCGATAGTTCGACTCTTCTATGGCTTTCGTCAGAGTAGCCTATCTCTGTTTAACTATCCGGAAAATGAGTATGGTCCAGTTTTCATCTGAATTTTTTATCAACCTATGTGTTTGTGAATCTTTGGACAAGATTTGCTTTATCCGAGAAGAGTCGCTCGTATTTCTTTGAGCTTTCCCTATATCCAACTTTCTTATATAATGCCCAATCTTCAGGGTCCCTTGAATATATTGCTTTGTTAAAAAGGTTTCTGCCATAGCGCCTAAACGCTCAGTGTACCATTACACTACTGAGGCGTATCCCAATTCTTGTGTATACTAACTGGGCAGGTTTTGCGTAGGGCCTTATTCATTGCATCGTTTGGTGCGTCAATACAGAATTATATGTAACACTGAGCTGAAAAAGACGCTTTTCTAGATACCATCCAGTTTTTGACGGTTAAGGATCTTGACAAAGGTCACATTAAAAACTTCTTGCCTATGGTACCCTATTACTCATGTTCTAACCAATCCCTAATAAAGTAGGTGTGGCGTTTTGGATTTTGTGATTCAAATCCAATGAGATCTTGCTGCGCTTCAGATATTTCCTAAATTTTTTTTATTTTTTTTTTCAGAAAAATTGTCGTAATGACTTTTCCTTAGGATAAAGTGGTGTGTCTGTCACCATTTGTAACGCGTGTTTCTGGGCGGAGGTTCTGTAGTAGTTTAGGCTGGAATTGGTTACGGGAGGACCGAAATAAAATTTACCAGCAGCAGAATTAACATTATCAGATATACTGAACTTATTAAAGAACAAATTGAGAGGTTTACTTCAATTATTGACAAGGAAAACATTATTTTTCAACAAGATAATGCGACAATCCATTCTTTCCGCCATGCCAAGGAGTACTTTAGCTCAAAAAACATATCCCTTCTTAACCCTAGAATACAAATCTAATGTGAAGTGTTGTGATACTTAGGCAGTATCACAAATCCAAATTGTTTATTGGGGTATATGTTATTATCACAGATATGCCGTAAGATTTTGTCCTTTAATACTTTTTCAAGAATTTGCGCTCAAACTACTTAGCAAGCTAATTGGCCTATAACTCTCTGGACTTTCAGGTGGCTTACCAGCCTTGAAAATGGGAACGACTTTAGCTATTTTCCAGTTTTCAGGAAAATATTCCATTTTTAGACATGCATTTATAAGAAAAGTTAAGTATATAATATCCGATCTAGGCAAATGCTTTAGGTACGTATTTTTTATATTATTTAGATCTTTAATTATAAATGCCACATCTTCCTCCGTTACAAAACCTCCGTGTAAAATGACTACTATTATCAAAATAAGATTACTTATTTTACTTTAGGTATCGCTACAGTCCGGGGTGGACCTGGGCCTCAACCAATACGCCTCTCCAGTTAGCGCGATCTTTGGCTAACTGCCTCCAGTTGCGCACTCCAAGTTGGTTGAAGTCCCCTTCCACTTGTGCGCGCCACCTAAGGCGAGGTCTTCCTCTACTGCGTTGTCCCTCCGGGCTGGAATCGAAGACTCTTCGAGCCGGAGCGTTGGTGTCCATTCGCTCTACATGTCATAGCCATCTTAGACGACTGATGCGCACTTTTCTGACCAGGTCGATGTCGCTGTACAGTTCGTAGAGTTCGTTGTTAAATCTTCTCCTCCAAAGCCCGTCAACGCAAACGGGACCAAAAATCACTCGAAGAATTTTGCGTTCGAAACGACCAAGAACGTCTTCATCCGCTTTTGCTAGGGTCCATGCTTCTGCGCCATAGAGCAGGACAGGGATGATAAGGGTCTTATATAGAGTCTCCTTAGTGTTTCTTGACAAGGCCTTACTAATCAATTGCCGTCTTAGGCCAAAGAAACAGCGGTTGGCAAGTGTAATTCTTCGCTTGATTTCTGCTGAGGTGTCATTATCAGAGTTTACAGCGGAGCCGAGGTAGACAAAGTCCCTAACTACCTCAAAATTGTAGCTGTCTATCGTGATGTTCTGTCCGATTCGTCGATGTTGTGTGTCCCTTCTTGTTGACAGCATATATTTTGTTTTACCCTCATTCACCACCAAACCCATTTTTGCCGCTTCTGCACTAATACTTGCAAACGCACCAGTGACAGCTCGCTGTGTTCTGCCAATAATGTCAATGTCATCAGCGTATGCAAGAAGTTGCACAGACTTTTGGAAAATGATGCCCCTGGTGTTGGCTTGTGAGTTTCGCACAATTTTCTTGAGAATGATGTTGAAGAAGTCACATGACAGCGCGTCACCTTGTCTAAATCCTTTTTTGACATCAAAGGTCTCGGTGAGATTGTTTCCAACCTTTATGGAGCAGCGAGTGTTCTCCATCGTCATTCTGCACAATCTGACAAGTTTGGCAGGGATGCCAAAACTAGACACGGCTCTGTATAGCTCGTCTCTATAAATGCTGTCATATACGGCCTTAAAATCGATAAAAAGATGATGAGTATCGATCTGGACTTCTTGGGTTTTCTCCAGGATCTGCCGTAGTGTGAATATTTGATCGGTCGTGGACTTACCGAGCCTAAAACCGCACTGATAGGGACCTATCAGATCGTTGACGAATGGTTTCAGGCGCTCACACAGTACAGCAGACATGATCTTATACGCAATGTTCAGGAGACTAATGCCTCTATAGTTGGCGCAGTTTAGAGGGTCTCCTTTCTTGTGGCTCGGGCAAAATAAGATTGCATGGTATTATTTACTTGGTTCTCAGTTTCGGCATCACCAAGATTAGATGAAATGCTATGATTTTTTAAGAAATTTAGAGCAAGAGCATTTGCTTTTTCGACGTCAGAAAAATACGTTTTTGTATTATCCTTTAAAAAAGGAAGTTGCTTCTTTTTATTTTTGACTATCTTGACAATCTTCCAAAATGGTTTACTATTTTTGTCAAGTGTACTTAGTTTCGTATTCCATTCCTTATTACGATGCTGTGAGATATTGATGGTTATAAGTTTATTCATGTAAGATACTTGATGTCTGAGAAAAGGTAGACGATATCTTTGCCAGTCTCTTCTGTATTTATTTCTTATTCTGATAAGCTCTAATATATTAGAAGGTAGCTTAACACAATATTCTTTTTTAGGTTTTTTTGGAATAGAATTTTCACCGGGGTTTAATACATTCGATGTAAATTGATTTACAATTTCATCAACAATATAAGCACTAGAAACACTTCCTATATTAACTGAAGTGTTTCGTAGCCTTGTATTTATTTCTGACCGAAAACGTGACCAATTAAGAAAATTAAGGCTTTTTTTCAGAATTTATTTTAGGTTTTGTTGCGTAATGATTCAAACAGATTTGGTAAATTTTATGCACACGGTTTAAAAACCAACTTTTTTGTGTTTCTTTATTATGGTAATATTAAGACTGATCAATAACAATGGCAATGGCACTCAGCTGAGTGGAATATTTATTGTATTTTTTGTGTTTCTAGTTTAAAAGTTCATCAATCAGCTTCAGTATAATCCTAAATGAAACTTGAACTTGAACTAGATTTTTTTTACATCTTATGTGTATAAAAACTTTTCTTCATTTTAGAAAAATTGAAGCATTCGCCTATACCCTATATAAAACACAGTGATAGAAAAAGCCATCAATGCCGAAATTGTCAGATCTAGAGGGACACGGACTAATAATCACTGACTCTCTTGTGCTGGGTTATCTAATCCACCTATGGACATCGTATTGAGCAAAACCTGTAATAAAGAAACGTTGCCCTAGAAATCTCAAAAGCATTCTTTCGAATCTGGCTTTGTTAATCACATAGCATCCTATAGACTAGCGGAACAACTCTGCGGTAGGATAAAAAATGAATGCAAACACCTCACATATCGGTCAGATGGGCTCATTAAAAGATCTGCAAAAAATCTTGTAGTGAGGAAAAGAAAACATAGTTCACTTAATTATGAAAAAAAAAACCCAATTCACCGCCTTTTTCAGGAAGAACACATCTACTGTACCACAGTTTCAAATCGACAGCCAAGTTATCAAAACCATTCATATTCTTTGTATCACAGTCAATTATGATGTTACAATAGCACGACCACGTGAAATGAAGTTGCGCTACCTGCTTAGAGCAAACGAATGCTGCTTAGCTCGTCAAAGGCCAGTTGCAGACTTATGGCTATACTACAGATACTACCATGGCAGATGTAGGTTTAAGTTGTTTTGGAGTTAGGGCCGGTATAAATGAAATAACTTTTCGAATCTCATAGGAAAAATTCAAATGATTTGCGAATCAAAAGAAATCGTTATTAGTTCTTAAAAGATTCAATAAAATTTACGTGTTTACCTCGACACTATGTGCAGCTCAATTAAAATGGTACGTGGTATCCGTATATGTACCTAGTCCTGCCATAAGTTCTGTTACACAATTTCCAGCGCTTATCGTTCAAAACTTCTTCCGGGAATAGAACCATTAACTTTTTTTTCAGAACACATGCACTGATCAGTGAAGAATATTAGTCAGTTTGGTTTCAGTTTGCAAACTATTAACATGGAGTGGGGCGTTAAAGAGAATCGAGTCGCGGTAATAGCGTTGCATAAGTGCGGAAAGAGTGCGGGCCAAATTTTCGAGTTGCTAAAACCACTCGGAATATCGAGAATATTCGTTTATCGGGCTACTGCTCGCTTCGGCGAATTGTCTGGAGTAGAGGACAGGCCAACAAGTGGTCGCCCGCCCGTAGTCTGTACGAGTGCGGTAGTAAAGGCAGTGTGTGAAGAAATTCGGAGAAATCCCCTTGGATATATCAATCAGATCCATGTCTAGGCTGATTCGGGATGATCTGCATATGAAAGCCTATCGTCGGTCCACGGGTCATCTTCTAACTCCTCAACTTAAAAAAAATTAGGTTGGAAAGATTCAAGAGACTTTTGCAGTGGCACGCGGACAATGGGCATGAAAACATTATGTTTACGGATGAGGAAATTTTTACCGTGGAAGAAGTTTTCAACAAACAAAATGACAGAATTTATCCCACTTCATCTAAGGAAGCGAAAAAAGTTGCTTCAACGGTTCAACGTGGCCATCATATCGCTTCCGTAATGGTTTGGTGGGGGGTCTGTCTCTCACCATGGTGTTACATCCCTCCATTTCTGTGAAAAAGGCGTTAAAACCGGTGCAAAGGTTTACCAAGAAGATGTGCTAGAGGACGTTGTCAAGGGTTTGACCATACCCTTTTCAATGGATACAGATGGATCTTCCAACAGGACTCTGCTCCAGCGCACAAAGCCAAAACCACGCAGGAGTGGCTCAGAGTTAATATTACAGGCTTTATAGCAGCAGAAGATTGGCCGTCGGTGAGTCCAGACCTGAATCCACTGGATTATGGTTTGTGGTCAAAATTGGAGAACGTGGCCTGCAAGACTCCCCACAGAAATTTGGAAAGCCTTAGAACAGCATTAACCAGAGCAGCGTCCACGATCTCCATCGAAACCGTACCAGAACTTATGGCAGGACTAGGTACTTATGTTATTACGAGTATTAGTTCTAAGTACTCGTATGTATTGCCGCTCTATAAGCGATCCTCTCCATTATGTTTTTACCCTTAAAGGTTCCTTGTAATAGGATGCCTAAATACAGAGGGGCGATGAAATTAATACTGTCATTCGCCCTTATTCTCATAGTCGTATCACCCGAAAATAAGGTGACAGGTATTCCCACAAGTCCATTCAAGTGCAGCCTTGAGCCTCAAATATAGAAATAAGTGAGGCTACAAAAGGTCTAATATCGTACTGAAAGTTCGTCGAATTTCACACGAATACGTACGAGAACAGGCCTAAAATTAAGTGAGACGACAATATTTTTAGTACAGAAAGTATGCCTAAGCGAATGTTAGGAGTTGTAGAAAATAAAGAAGTCAGCACACATTACTATTCAAATAAAATATTGAAATTCGTACGAGGGTGGGCCAATAAGTCCCTGAAAATTAACACAAATTGTGCCGTCACCTTAATTTTTTTTTTTTTTGTCAAGAATCATCCTTCAAAAGAACGCACCCAAATTTTCAGACAGATCTGTCAAATAGTTTTGTTGTGGCAGCCATTTTATATAGACGCCTACTAGCATTTTCGTTAAAATGGAAAAAATTGAATTTCGAGTGCTCATTAAACACTATTTTTTGCGAGAAAAAACTATCACGCAAACCAAACAAAAGCTTGATAAATATTATGGGGACTCTTCACCATCGATTGGAACCATTCACCACTGGCTTACTCAATTTCGGTGCGGTCGTTCAAGCACAAGTGACGCCGAACGTTCTCGTCGCCCATTTGAGGTCACCACACCAGAAATGGTCGACAAAATCCATGGTTTGATAATGGACGATCGGCGAGTGAAAGTGCACAAGCTTGAGCCTGTGGCCTGCTTATCACATGCCTCAGTGATTTTGATTTTACATAAATATTTGGACATGAAAAAGCTTTCCGGAAGATGGGTGCCGTGTTTGCTCACAATCGACAACAAATGCATTCATTTTACAACTTCAAAGGTGTGTTTAGCGATGTTCCAGAAAAATTCGGCTGAGTTTTTGCTCCGTTTCGTAACCGTGGATGAAACCTGGATTCACCACAACACACCAGAAACCAAGGAACAGTCAAAACAATGGACTTCTCCTGGTGAATCGAAGCCGAAGAAGGCCAAGGCGGGTTTGTCAGCAAACAAGGTCATGGCGACAGTTTTTTGGGATGCGCGCGGTGTTATTCACATTGATTACCTTGAAAAGGGTAAAATGATCACCGGCGCATATTACGCAGAGCTGATGGATCGATTCCAAGCCGATTTGAAGCAAAAACGGCCGCATTTGGCGTAGTAAAAAGTTCTTTTTCACCAGGACAACGGCGCACAAGTCCGCAGTCGCAATGGCAAAATTGCATGAGTTAGGCTACGAACTCCTCCCTCATCCAGCATACTAGTATTCCCCAGATTTAGCCCCCTGCGACTATTTCTTGTTTCCAAACATGAAGAAATGGCTCGGAGGTAAGAGATTTGGGTCGAATGAATGAGCTCGAGAAATCGTATTATTTGAAGGGCATCAAAAAATTGGAGAAACGTTGGATGAAGTGTATGTAGCTTAAAGGAGACTATGTTGAAAAATAAAATGTTTTTATACCGAAAACAGTGTTCCTTATATAATTTTTCAGGGACTTATTGACCCACCCTCGTATGTTATTATTTTAAAATGCACCTGTTTTGGGGGAAAAACCGAAAACTGGTTGCTACAATATCTTTTTTGTATCAACCAGTTTTCGGTTTTTCCCCCAAAACAAGAAAATTGACAGGTGGATTTTAAAATTGCATAATAAAATGAAAATTTCAATGTTTTATTTTAAGGGTTTTTCCAGATATTATTGTAGGGCAGTGCGGTCTAAATACATCCTGCTACATAATGATTCAATCAGATTTGGCAAATGTTACGACCACTTTTTTTTTAAGAATTTGTGAGGGTGTCTTATAATTTTGTCCCAGAGGATATATCCACCGTCGATAGAGCTGTTTTCGAGAAAAACAATTTTTATTAAAATCGGCCTTTAGTAAAGTACCGTTAATTTTGGATTTAAAATGAAAATTCCGATTCTGCCTCGAATCGTGACCCTGCAAACCGCAAATATGTCCAGATGTTTAGCCAGCAGTATTGCGTACAGACAGAATTGAGAGACTCACTTTATTGAGTTTCTCTGTCATAGTAAGGTCTAGTTAGATCAAAATGTCGAGATTGAACATTTTCAGGAAACCGATACTTGCCCTTACAGGTACAAGCAAAAATTGTATACCCCCCATCATGCGACATATCAAATTAAAGCTGAATTTCCAAGGACTCCAAATATATATTCTTCTAACACACACAGTTCTTGAAAAATATTGGAACACGTATGATGAAAAGTCACCACACCATATCTTAACCCAGTTTCCATCCGATTTTGATGATTTTCAGAAGAACATGTCTACACATCCGGCGTTACTTAAAACCCATCATCAAAATCGTATGAGAAAGATGTTTTGAATATGTTTTAAGCCAGTCCCCATATCTTACTACCACTTTATTCGATTTCAATTATTTTCAACTGACACTACTCGTAGTGTATCAATCTAAGTTTACAAGTAAAATTTGAAATCCGTTCAGGAGTTCTTGAATTAGGCGATTAAAAAGAATAATTTAAAGATTTGTGAAAGACCGTCCCCAACCCAATGACTCTTTCAAGTACGACCATAGCTTTCAACTTGTCCGCGGATTAACGAGAAAGTAAAATTAAGATAAAATGAAAACAATGGTATGGAACGAGGCCCGACTCGTACTTGATCAATATATTCTCCTAAGTTATGTACAACCCGCCATTCATTCATTATAACACTAAGAAGAGTTTAGTTATTAGGCGAGTCGTTAAGATCATTCGTGGAATGGCAAATGAGAAAGGACGGAAACATAAAAATTACGATCATCAAATTTTTAAGGATTGATCAAATAACTAAAGATAAATAAATTCTTATATGTATGGGGTGCGGTGTGAATATCCACTCTTCTGTAAGGGCAGGGCAACATATAAATGACATCATTTAATAAATATTAAGCCAATAATTTTAATAACCTTTGTATGGTTTTACATACATTAGCGTCAAAACAGCATCATGCAATGCAACAATGTCTACTGTTCACAAATGAGCTATAAAGATTTCACAGCAATTTATGAGTCATGCACAACTGGGATTAAACGAATGAGAAATGTATTTTTTTTTTATAAATAAAATAATTTTATTTTTCAAAAGATACTTCAAGTTTATAAAGCCTAATAGTGAAAAGTTTATCTTCTTTCAACTAATGCCAGACTGTAAGAGTAAGTCATAAGATACTTATCGTTGATACTTAGAGATTAACCAACTGAAGTAATATCAAGATGTATTGACCTACAAAATATTCGCAATCACGGAAAGTTCGCACAATGAATACTAATGAACATTCGCAATAACCTACTGCAGTGACATCACATAATTTTGTTGAGTTACATTCAATGTGCGTATGACATAATTTCCTGGGAATCTTGGTGTTTTTCTTGACTTTACTTATGTAATACTATCATTATATTGCAGAGAGTACGAGTAAATATTACTTCAGATGACAGAAAACCTTCAATGACGATTAGTCGAAAATAATGTAATAAGTCTGATATTTTTAACGCACATATTGATATTTATTATTACAAGCGGTGCAACAATTAAATCATAAAGAGACTGTATCAACAACCAGTTATAAACTATGGAGAAGAGTTGAGTCCGGAATAATGATTGACAGCGTCCAACGAAACTATTATACTGAAGTAGGTATCAACCCTGCGGCTTTGATGGATCCAATGTCTTTTGAATAATCAAATAGATTTCAACGACAGCCAATTGTTTTCAATGGCAGGTTACTACCAAATACAAGTACATTTTAGAATCGATCTTGCGATTGATATTGTAACTCTGTGAGTCAGTCCTATTCCCCACCTTCAGGTAGTGTCATCAATAAATTTCTTCTGAAATTCTAAACGTGAGAGAATGGATGACGATTTCTCCATGTCATTTATATAACAGAGCTAGGGTTCGGTTTGTTTGGAGGCAGGTTTACTATTTTGCGACTAGTACTAGCTAAAGTCGGTATGTTCTATATAAGCGCAGTTCTTGGATATTTATGAAAATTTGGATTCGAAAATTTTCGAACTCGAGATTTTGATGAATTCTGACATTATTCGAGGTGAAATCGGAATTTTCATTCTAACCCCAAAATCAACGGTACTAACGGCGGATTTTGAAAAAAAAAAAAAACCATTTTCTCGAAAATGGTTCAAACGATTTCGTTCAAACTCGACAATTGAGTTATGTACAGTGGTGGAAAAAATAATAGAAACAATGTTGACATAATGCTCAACAATCAATAACTGGATACAATTTAGTCTTTCTCCGAAAATATTTCTATACTCGAATGCTACCTAACGGTACTTTGAAATGCTGCAACAATTTGCTCGTATCAGCTTTTTGTCTTCGCCTAACAGTAAAAAAAGCGACCGAGAGGGTTATTTTGTCTGGAAAAATAATAGAAACAAACGATTACCACGGTCTTGTTTTAATTGAAATAGTCGTAAACTAGTGTGTCTTGTGTTTTAGTGTTATTTAGAAGAACAAATTAAGCATTGAAATCGAAATTTTTTTTAAAATGGGTCGTGGAGTCCATTGCACCAGTTCTGAGCGTGATTTGATAAAAAAAGTTAAGAGAAGACGGCAAAACAATGGATGATATATAGTTCAGGGCATATAGTGTTCAAAAAAAAAAAAGTATTCACAACTATCCATTCAAAACCAAAATAGAAACCAGAGGCAGAAAACGACAAACAACTCCACGATTTGATAAACTGCTAGTACGACTGTGCAAGAATAAGCCGTTTTCTTCTTTCACAGAATTCAAAAATGAGTTAAACGCACCAGTGACCAGTCGTACAATAAGAAATGGATTAAAGGAAGCAGGTCTTCCTGCAAGAAGTCCCAGAAAAGTTACATACTTAAGCAAAAAAAAATATAAAACAGAGACTAGTTTTTGCCAACAAACACCTCCACCGTGCTAATTGGAATAACGTTCGTCGTGGTCCACTTTTCTTGATAAAGGATAAAATGTGTGCCATAGACTACGTGGAAATCCTAAACACGGTTATGCTGGATAATGACCCCAAGCACTCCTGAAAGTTGGCTAAAGAATGGTTTCATCAAAACAAAATCGATGTTATGGAGTGGCCATCACAGTCCCCCGATCTTAACCCGATAGAACACCTATGGGGTGTTCTTAAGCGCAAGATCGGGGACTTCAAAGCCAAAAACTAGGAAGAACTATGGTGAAATATAAAAAAATGCATGGCACTCCATACCTCCCGAGACTTGTGCCAATTTGGTCCATTCCATGGGACGAAGATGTGAAGCAATTATTAAAAATAAAGGCGAAACGACCAAGTATTAAAAAGATATGAAACACCTTTACCGTAAATTAATTCGTCACAAAAAAAAAAAAAAAAAACTAAATTGTTTCTATTATTTTGTCCAGGCCAAATTCAAGGAAAACCAAGAATCGACATTTTTTCACCATTTCTCTTCTTTTTTATTAAAAACTTTAATATTACATTTTTGCATTACATTCTATTCTCTATTCTAAATCTATTAGTATGTGTTTAATTTATGTTTTATCCCGAATACTTTTTATTTTTCCGATAAACGGTGAAGAACAAGCTTGTTTCTATTATTTTTTCCACCACTGTATGTACGGACGTATGCTAACAGATACCATACCAGATTTTTCCCAAAAAATTACTATAACTGTACTTATTAACGAATCTTTTAAAATTGGTTATTTATCGGATATGGCTTAGACGATTTTGTTGAAAATCGACATCTATAATTGTCAAAGGATTTTTTTTTAATTACATATTTCGCTTCAAAATAAGTGTGTGGAAAATGGAAAAGAAAGATACTGCTGGACTATGAGTTTAACAAGTTGTACGGTGTAATGAAGAGAAAAATTGAGTGACTCGCGGGTAAACTGATGAGATTCATGACGTGATGTGTATTATGGGTTAAATAGGGTCAGAAATGTAACTGAGTATTTTGCAGGAGTATAGTTGGTAAAAGAAAATATGTACAAAACGGGGAGAAACAAAAAAAAAATATTTCTTCGGTTTATTTTAAGTATATTCTGCTTTGTTTCTGTTCTTTATAAGCATTAGCATATGACTTTGAATCCTATTTGATGTGGTTTTAGAAGCACCTGATCAAATATGAGAGTAACAATCAAGTTTGATACAAAGATAAGTCTTGTATATCCCTGACAGATGAGAAAAGGTTGAAGTATTAGGTGCGCACCTAAGTTCTCGCTGTTTGTCAATAGATGGCTCCAGCAGTAAGTGCTGGTCGATTTTGACATATACAAAGCGTCATGAAACGAGCTTAGACATATGGTAAGCAAACTGTTTTGACACATTAGTGATTTTGTTTTGGCGTCATATACTTTTGGTTATGTGAAAATGTCTGATTTTGTGCCAAATAATTGTCATTTGCGGGAAGTGTTGATTTTCTTCTTTCATTCGAAGAAAACGGCGGCTGAAGCGTACCGAGAGCTCCAAAAAGTTTACGGCGATGCTGCTCTAAGTGAAACAACGTACCGTGATTGGTTCCGTTGCTTCAAAGACGGTGATTTCGATGTTGACGATCGTCCGCGTGGAGGAAGTCCAAAATCTTTCGAAGACGCTGAATTGGAGGCATTGTTCGATGAGGATCCGTGCCAAATGCAAGAACAGCTTGCTTCAGCATTAGGAGTTACCCGTCAAGCTATTTCCAAGCGATTGCATGCGTTTGGAATGATTCAAAAACAAGGTACTTAGGCTCCTTAAGATTTGAAGCTAAGGGACGTTGAGCGTTGTTTTTTCGCCTGTGAACAACTGCTTCAGCGGCAAAAAAGGAAGGGTTTTCTTCATCGCATCGTGACGGGTGATGAAAAATGGATTCATTACAGCAACACAAAGACAATAAAGTCATGGGGACTGCCCGGTCATGCTTCTTCGTCGTCGGCTCAGCCGAAAATTCACGCTGCGAAGATTATGCTGTGTATTTGGTGGGACCAGGTCGGTGTCATTTATTATGAACTGTTGAAACCCAACAAAACCATCACTGGGGAACGGTATCGACTTCAATTGATGCGATTGAGCCCAGCACTGCGCGAAAAACGGCCACAATACGAGCAGAGGCACGGAAAAGTGATTCTTGCCAAACCCGTTAAAACCTACCTGGAAACGCTCAAATTGGAAGTCCTACCCCACCCGCCATATTACCCAGATATTGCGCATCCGATTATTACTTGTTCCGTTCGATGGCACATGGTCTGGCTGATCAGCAGTTCCGCTCATATGAAGACATCAAAAAATGGCTTGATTCGTGGATAGCCTCAAAAAATGAACACTTTTACCTTAACGGTATTCGAGCTTTGCCAGAAAGATGAGAAAAAGTTGTAGCTAGCGATGGGCAATACTTCGAATGATTTGTAACCATTTTTTCCCAATAAAGTTGCATTTCCATAAAAAAAAAACAGCCCGGACTTAGTTGCGCACAATACTTCAAAAAAGGATTATACTAATATCCATATACAGTCCAAAAATGGAAGATGAATTTAATTGCCCATCATATTAAAAAGATAGGTTAGCGCTAATCCGAACCTCCAGAAACTTTTCGCCAAGTGGAAACTGCAATAATGCAAGCTTTGGTGGATGTCCCTGAACAGAAGACCAAAAATTCAACTCAGATGCCAAGACCATACAGGGCCAGGCATAACTTCTCGCTGCAATTCGCGCTATGCGACACACGAATTTAGGGGACATTCAATTTTATTCTGTTTCCGAAGGGCAATTTTTTCGATTGAGAGAAGCTACGCATTAAAAGTTTACTCTCTGAGAGAGAGAGGTGAGACCATGAAAAAAAACTTTTTGGGACTCGAATTATGGCAAAACTCGTTAGTAATTTTATACATTTACATCAGCTGTCATTCTGATGAATTTATTAGAAGCAACCCAGGGGGCTACAACTGATAGTTTGTGTTTCGGTCACTTACTCGTACGTTACTGAGGAGTGTATATGTACCATCAATGCAAATCATCTTCAATACTACTCGTACCTACTAATAAAACTTCACAAAGAAAATTCCTCTTACTTTGGTTTACATGATCCGACAGTGAATCATACGCATGTTTACACTTCAAATAGCCTGCAAAGCTGACTACATCGAACCAAAAAAAAAAAAAAACCACAAGCAAATCACTTTGAATACTCGAAATTTCATCTAAAATAGTGTAACCTTGAGCTACATCGTTTTTGCTCATTACAAATTTTCACTTATTTTCCCTAAGCATCATTTAAATTCTCAGAAAATATGAAAATTCTAATTCCCAGTAATTCACAAATAACACTGCGGCATAATAATTTTGCATTTTCAGCCAAAACAAAGGCAATGCACCACCGTAAGGCCACAAGACCACATAAATCTTCAATGAAATTTATAAATAAACTCAAAGACATGATTCATCTACTAAATGTTCTGCGTCATCAAATGAAGAGGAGATGGGAACAAAGAATCGGCACTGTTTAGTTCTAAGGAATTTTGTTTGGATTTTTGTTTCAATACTTACGGTTTGTGTCTCTAGTTTCGGTAGTATCTGCTGACTGGAGTCTACTCTGTCCTCATTTGATTTCTGGAAAAAAAGAGAAAAGAGAACTTATTATGAGAACGGAAATACAAATTATAATAAAATTATCAAGACAAGGTAAACAAAATAGAAGTCCCACCCCAACTGTAGCACGATCTAGATAAAATCCAGCATAAAACAATGTAAAAGCAATCCGATATAAAAAGGTTGTTATTGAGCACCGCGGTTCAGCAGGATTATCGTACAAATTGTCGTCGTACATTCTCCTTGTTTGTTTACATTCGATTCGCAAAAACTAAGAATATACATATGTATACTCGTACACTTATAGCCGCAGTATTAAATGTTAAAACCAGTTAAATAGCATTGTATTTTAGTTTCACCCACTATCTGCATTTTGTTGCCCACTTGGGCGATAATACATGTCTATTGGATGAAAAACACTTTTGCGGATGAAGTTTTGAGCATTTATGTCGGCTTAATTCAAAATGCAAATTGTTCTGTGTTAGGTTTGTTAAAATAGCACGTAGGTTGATCTCACACGGAGAGAAAGTGGAATACTGCAGTGGATTTGCATGTAGGAAAAGTCTCTTGTCATATGAACAGATACTTTCCACTACACACAAATTTCAACAGGATTACGAATATACGAGTATGTCGAAAATAGAGGAAACTTCGAATGAGTTGAATTAACGAAAAATGTTTCTCTCTCGTGTCTGGCCTTTTTGGCACTAGGAATTGGAATGCTGAAAACTCCCTTTGGCCTTTGCAGTTGGAGTGCTGATGTTGGGTGTGTTTTCTGTGATTCAATATATTGGCGCAGGAGTAATCGTAGATGTATTGTGATGATACAGTAGCAATACAGTGCGTGTCAATGTATGCAGTTATTATAAAAAAAATACATTGATGGTCAAGGTTAGGACATGGCCTACATTCAGCAAGGACACGTCAGAATGTACTTACATTCATAGGCGAAGTAATTTGGATACCCTTTCTACATTACGTCCTTTTAGTTGAGCAAAATTAGAAAGAAAAGTGTGACAAAATTAGAGGACCAGTAGTAGTAGGATTCAAACTTAGTGAAACAGCTTCTCAATGGCGGTGTTAAAAAGTGACGTGCAATGCTTCGCTGGTGCCAATAAAGTGTGTTACTTCTATTGCTCAGGTACTTTATCATTAATCTTAAGTACTAGACTAGTTAGGCCGGCGTTATAGGTACTTCATAACCAATAGAATGTTTCGTTCATACCGGTGCTTCTTGTTGTCTCAAAGTATGATATAAATAAATAAATATTTTGGCGCTAACAGCACATATAGGGCCAGGCCCAGCTTCTTGCAACGACTCGTGCTGTGCACCGCATGAATGGTTGGGATCTACAGTGTTATGTAGTTACCGAGGGACATTTTTTTTGACTGAGAGAAACTTCTCATGACAATTTTACTCTCCAACGTTTGTCAGGCATTCGCAATAGGTGGGACCATTAGAAAGCTTTTTTGTTATGTTTTATGGGATTCGAACCTTGAATGTCCCGTTCAGTGATAGCGTACTCAACCACTAAGCCACGGCGCCCACGATATAGGATATAATCATAAATTCAGATGCTTCGAAATTTTAGTAAAATATAATAGACTGCATAACTTAAAAACTTTAAATCGTCTCGCTGTGGTTGTACTGGTGATCGTTTACTGTACCACAGCTTCAAACGTACGATCAAATTATTCATCCTAAGGAAAGATCGTCTTGGCGTCACAGTCAACTCTGCTGTAATATGGCATGACCACATATCCAACAGCATCTATGAAGTTGAGCTACCCATTTAGAGCAAAGAGATACTTTACAGCGCAACAGTTTTTCCTCCTCTATAAAGTTTTTCGAGTTCAGCTTCAAAACATTCTCTTCATCTGCTCGACAGTATACAGAGACGAGCAGTCCTCTTAATAGAAGATCCCGTGCTAACTTCCAATGTGCAATCATTAGCTCATCGAAGACTGGCAGCAGACCTATGCCAATACTACAGATATTGTAATAACAAATGTTCCGAATACCACCAGGGCCCATCACCTAAATTTACTTCTAACAGCGGCAAGGACATTCCTTTATTAAAACTCCTTTTGCTACAGGACAATTAAATTTTGGAATTTGCTCCCAGGTGACGTATTTTCAGAAACCTTTAATATCCAATAATTCAAGAGCAGAACCAGCAGGTACGAGTATATATACTAGTAATACAAATATCTGGGGGCGCTGATTCAACCTTATAGGTTCGTCTCTGCTGAGAGAAGATTATAAAAAAATTCAGGTTTTTCACAATTATCCGGTAGGCATGTTAAACTTCGCTAGCTTCGTCCGAAATTGTTCGGAAACTGCTTATAATTCCACAGAGCCTGTATGCAGACAAGAACTTCCTTCGCGTTTTCTTTGTTGTGAGTGCCCCCGCCTACACCGGAGCACTCACACCAATGAAGTATAGAAGGATTGAGCTTATCACTCTGGATAGCAGGATCCTCCTGGCGTATCCAGGCCCACCGATGTTTGACAGTATACGTAAATTTTTTTTTTTTTTTTTTTATAATTTGCGCGCGCCAAATGGGATATGAATACCATTAAATTATTTCAGGGCACGGGCGTTTGTAGGAAATTGAGAGAGAGAGAAAGAAAGATTGGTGTAGTGGGTTTGAAACTTAGGTGGTATTAAGTTTCAGTAAACTCCAAGGGTGGCGTCCAGATAACTGGGGAGCTTGTTTGTTTTGCTTTTTGTCGTTGCTCATGATTCACAGTTTTTTTTTCCCTCCACCTGATGTCATCATCACGATCAAGTTGCATTTAAGCCATATGACCACCCTACTGCCAGTGTTATGCCTTCGCAGTAGAGTTGACTAAGCTTTCGCAATTGATCGACTTTTTTATTTATTTCATGCGAAATAAATAGATGATTGTTGAGATCAGGATTTGAACCGTGAACTAAGACCACCCTATATTATTATAAACTTTAAATGGTTTATTGCCATACAATACAATTGCCCCATTTTTATAAAATGCCTTGTAGCCTGTCTATTGCATATACGATTGATCTGTGGTGTTTGTGAAGGGCGAAAATAAACATAAACAACATATGTAGCGTGTGAGACAAATGCAAGTATACCAATTGTCTAAACAAGGACGCTTACAGTACCAAGTATCAATCCTGTCTCAATACCAAACCTCTCTACAGTCAAGCAAGATATGACACATTCGATTTTCCTGCAACTCAATAAAGCCTAAAAAAGAACTCTGGTTCAATTCGACCTGTAAGACTGCCGTACGGAAGATTTATATCCCAAGCGGTACGACATTAAAATAATTGGTGAGTTGAACTCCCAGGTCCGTTTCACATATGTTCAATGAGAGCATTCACACATTTCACTTCCAGCCGTTTTCGAGAAAAAAAAAAAAACGATTTCGTTACATCCACCGTTATACGAGAGCACATTTACATCAAAAATTATATTTTGTATTGAGAGTATACTTAATAACAGATCATAAAAAGCTAATCATCATTCTTCATACGGAATTTTCTATCTTTTTGTAAATGTGCCTGCAAATATACAATGTGCCTGTAAAGATACATACGAGTATTTTTCTTAAAAGCGTTTCTAGTTTATATATTTGAGAAATGTTTGTAAATTGTTTTTTAAAAAGCCACTTTTTTCAGAATTCAACATTTTCAAATTGGAGCAAACATCAAATTTTTGGTCAAATTCGGATAGAATAGTGGTGACATCTTTTAAAAAAAATTTACCAATTCATACTCAGATTTTTTAGTGGATCAAGCGTTTTAAAGGAGACAGGAAGGAGCTTAAAGATATTCAACTTTCAGGAAACCAATGTGAATGTATGTACTAATGTTCAAGAAATGTTGGATGAGGATCGACAAATTACTATCACGGAAATAGCCAGTAGCTTAGACATTTTTTGTGGATCAGTATACAAAAATTTTGACTGATTTTTTGGTACTTTCCATGCTTTTAGCACGATGAGTCCCTAAAGCGTTGCGTGCCGAATACCTGGTCCGTAGAGCTGAAGCTCTAGTTTTGCTTTTAAACAAAATTCAGTTGGATCGAGAAAACTTTTTTGTTTGCATTGTATCTGCAAATTTATGAATATGATCCCGAGTCAGCGGTGGCCACCGTGTAGTGTATTTGCTTGTGAACCGAGCTGTGTATATTCGATTCTGAGCGGAGAACAGCAACATCCACAGAGAATTAAAGAGAAACGAACAAAATCTAAGTTCCCCCTAACCACTATTTCCAAAGGGAATAACAAATTTTCTGGGATGCCAAAAGAAAGCAGCGAAAACAGTGACAGCAACTTATTACGTTGAGGTTGTACGAAAACTGAAAATCAGAATAAGACATGGAAAGCCCATTCTTTGAGGAATTCTCTAGATATTTTAAGGGATTTCGCTGGGGTCCATGCTGGCTGGCTGGGTGACTCCATGCAGTTATTTTTTATTTCCAAATGAAGAAGAGGACATCAAAGGGAAAATATGGGAATCGATAAAGCACACTAAACAAGCCGTTTTAAAGTGGTTGTCGTTCAAGAATGCTGCCGTTTATAGAGAAGTTCTAGAGAAGTTGCAATACCGGAAAAAAAAAAATTTAAGACTGCAATCGTTTACAAAAATTACTATTTTGACTTAGAGGTGCCAGCACTTATTACACTATAACTGTAGAACTATTACACCTAGGAAATTTATTTTACTGATTTCGAAAAGATAACTTCATAACAAAAATAACTTGTATAACAAACATGACTACAAACTAAAAAAAATATTTAATTTGTTTTAACTGTTATTTTAAATGCAGCTACCCCAAAAAATGTTATATAGTTTTGAATGATGCGATTTTAACCCATAAATACAGTAGTGGCCAGATAAAAGTTAACACCTTCTAGAGATTTCAAAAGTAGTCAGTTTTTCTCTTCTTATTCACTTTAGACAAAAATTAGCTGTACGTTTTAGTTCCAAAAGCTGTTAAATGTTTCAGTTATCCTTGTGATTACTCACAAGCACGATGATTTGTCTCATTTCCAGTTCATATTTAGTGAAGTACGGTCAATTTAAATTTTGTGGAGTATGAGTCGTCAGTTAAGTAGGGAGAAAAAAAAGTGTAATTCACGCTTTACATGAAGAAAATGTAGCCATATAAGTGTATAAAACATTTTGAAAAAAATTCGCTTGTTTGGAACAGCTGAGAGAAAAGTTGGAACCGGGATGAAAAATAAGAAAATTAACCAAAGAGAGACCGTTTGCTAAAAAATTTGTGCATTAAAGACAGAAAAAAAAACATCAAGAGTAAGTCTTGAGTTTAAGGAGCAAACTCAGAAAGAATTAACGAAGAAGATTGTAGGATAGTCTTTTATCAGCCAGGAGGCCGAGGAAAAAGCAGGGTCTAACCACTAAAATGAAGATTTCGAATTTGAATTTTGAAAAAAGCTCACCGGAATTGGACGGAAAATGATTGGAAGAGGGTCATCTTCACTGACGAGATGAAATGTAATCTCAATCAGGCTGATAGAATTCGGTACATCCGTCGAAGATTCAGAGAAAATCTAAGAAGTGAATGTATTGTCACTAGAAATAAATTTCCCGTTAGTTTCATGCTCTGGGGCTGGATTGGCTATTACGGAACTGGTGACTTAGCCTTTATTAACTGATCGATTAAAGAGCATCTCATTCTTTCGATAGATCGGCTATTCCCAGTAATAGTCGACCCTATTATTTAGGATGACTCTGCGCGATGTCATCGGGCTCGGAAGGTTAGTTTTATTATTTTAATAACTTTGAACATTTAATCTATCAAAATCCAAAGTTTGGTATTGATCTCTTTATTTTTTTTAAATCAATTTCATAACCGAAGTCGGTCTCAGAACGCTTGATTGGCCAGGAAACAGCCCTGACCTTAACACAATTGAAAATTGCTGGGCTATGCTCAAATAGAAAATTACGCACCGAAATCCGAGAAGTAAGGTCGAGTTTAAATTTGGAAATTATTGGAAACCTGGGAAAAAGATATAACCCTAGATTATTGCCGAAAGTTGGTAATATCTAGGCCGTAATTAAGGCTAGAGGGGAGCATACTAAATATTAAATTGAGTTTAAAATTTTATTGTTTATTTATATTTTTGTTTTTGTACAAATATTTATTTTTTAAAGTTAAAAATACCACAAACATTCTCAATATAACCCAATTATTATTATTTATTATAATAAGTTTATTATTATTATTAGCAACTTTTCTTCTTTAATACAAAAAGAACTATGAATTTGTTATCGAAATACTCAATAATTTACAAAAAGTAGTTCTTTTTTACTATGGTAATTTTTATCTGGCCACTACCGTAGTTCACTATAAACGCTCCGTACAATATTCTTACTTGCATTTAATAGGAGCACGGATAAATCTCATTGCGTTTTGAAAGAAAAAAGAGCGCAACATAATATACTGTTACCCAAATTACGTCTAGAAGGGGGAAGATTATTGGGTCCAGGCAAGAATGATGGATGTGGCATCTATTTGGATCTCATTCCGAATTATGACTGAAGATTTTTTTTTAAATCAAGTCAGTTGCTACAGTTTTGAACGGCACAACCAATTGCTTAATTTTTTTTTTTTTTTTAAGTACGTGCGTCAGAAAATATTGGAATTTCTATTGATGTGTGTTCCAGCTTAAATTAAATTTAAATTTAGAAATTCGTAGGGCAAACACTTTTTGCCACGATGTAATTGAACTTTTCGTTTACAGAGAAATTGTTAACACTCGGAAAGATTGCTAATGTTTCCATTACGCAATTCTAATTTAATTGTGGGAGTCAGCGCATAATGGCTTGATCATGTGATGTGAAAAAATCAGCGTCATGCGACTTTTGTACTTAATTGTTTGGCTGTTACTTAAAGAGTATAGTCTAGCACTCATTTTAAAATTCGTTTCCATTATTTATCATATGAAACTCGAACAGGTATTTTGCAGGTTCAAGAGAGCCATCGCAAAGCTGATTTTCCCTTCACCTAATTTCCCATTTTTGAACTACAACTATACGTATCGCTGCACAGGAGTCACATTAAGTAGGATTAGGATTATCCTTTCTATATAATCTATCTTAACTTACCCAAGAAGAGTTTTAACTGATTTGCATGACATTAATGTTTGGAATATTATAGATACTTAAAAGTGCACAAAAAGAGTCATCATCACTGTCTTCACAAATTGACTTTTTTACGGATTTACATTCCTAGAGCGTCAATTCATCTATTCCATATGAAAACGGGCCAAGTTTCAGAAATCACATTCAAGTATTAACTTAAAAAATGGGTCATCTCCAAAGAGATAGTCTGTGCTTCCATTCGTACTTCCACCACTTCCCTCCAGGCTCCCATTATTTTGCCAGATGTAATAGGCTTATCGGTCTGATGCAATAGGCTTATCTGACTTATGCAACAGTCACTTAACGACTCAGTTAACGACTTTTATGAATTCGCTTTTTCCAGTGAAGAACCAGGAATTGTGATAACCAAGCTCTATATTGACAGCAATGCACTAATCATTACAGAACACCCTACATGCCAAGAAAAAATTCTTATTAATGTTTAAAAAAAAATCGAGGACAGCGGGGATATCAACCAGTACATTCGGGACAACTACAATGAAATCAATGAGTGGCCATAACTAGAACGGACGAAACGCCTAAAGAGCTCTAGCTTTCCCTCTTAACTATTTTTATGTATTTTTACTGCTAATTTTTTATATTATTGAGTTTCATAAAATTACAAGCTTTTGTCATAAAAATTTACTTGATCTTTGATAAACCAAATTAATTTTGAAAATCTCCTTTAAAAGTAAAAAATTACGGTCATAACTTTTCCGCAAATATAATGAATGAAATACTTTTTGTTTTTCTCCTGTAAAATTTGAAAAACTAGAGTTGACTCCTTTTCAAATATACTCGTACGAATATGGTAACCTTTTCGCCACTGTATCGCCACATTGCTTAAAACATTTTTAGCAGTGACCATTAAGACATCGACTTCCTGTAATCCATTTCAAAGTCAACACATAAAATGTCACGTGCCATATAATTTATTATTTAGCATTGAAAACTGTATTTTACTGTTTAAAAAATCGTTAAAAAAATAACAATAAATAAGCATTTAATTCGACTTAACTTGACATCAGCCACCTAGACAAAAAGTGACACGTGTTCTCACAGCCTTTTGTCTTTTGTTCATATAGCAGAGAAGTATTCAAGGTTTTTGCCTGCAAACTCTAGTCAACGGATATGGATTCGACGAATATACAAGTATGTATTCATCTATTGCTCCATCACATCTTCGACCAGTGCCATTTAATCTATTCAATTTAATAAGAATTATGCCTTATAGATATAGATAGATATACTAATTGGATTTTCCCTGATCTTCCTTTGATTTATGGCCCACAAATGTACTCACTGAAACTATGTTTGCATGCACATACTCGCATACAAGATAAACTGTTGTATGCACTTCAACAAGAATGGTTATGGCATGCGAATTTTAATCCGCTAGATACTACAATATTTCAAGATACATATTCATTTGAGAAAATTGATCAAGTGAATGCATAATCCGCATATGTAGATAGTACTAGTCAATTCATAATCAATAATAACTTTCTTTGCAAAGATAAGTACACTTGTAAACAATAAAGAAATGATAATTAAACCATGCCATTTTTTTGACTGCACAACACCAACATACGTAAGTAATAATTATACTTAAATATCCAAAAAGAGATTCTCATTCGCAGTCTTTTGAGTCACCTTTGCCTAAGAATTAGTCATAGGTTTCTATTAAAATAAAGATCAACGACCGAACTGCTATAAACATTTTGCATGGTCACCTAATTTGGAATACCTCTCAACTCTATTTCGGGTCAAAAATACAATTTGCCGTCATAACTTTGGCATAATACAGTCGTATTTTGTTTTGTTTTAGCTGTGAAACTAATCGCATAATGATAATTAAAACGAAACTCAAACAAAGCTCTCTGTCATAATATAGAAAACTAATTTATTAAGGTGTTATAAAAAATGTATGTTCTTTTGTTTAGATTTTTATCTGAGTTAAATTGAGGTCACGAAATTTGCATTTAAAGTGATTTTTTGTTGCTTTTTAGACAGTAAAATCAGATTGCGCATTTTTGAAATACAAATTAGCCCATTACTGTGAAATCACTTTCTTGATAGGATTCACAGACTGTGTTGTGTCTTGTGATTAGCTAGTGTGGATAGTTCCGTATGAAAATCATTAAATTTGGATGGAGTGCAGACAAGATATAAAAGGAAGGGCTTACAAAATGTTTGTTAAAAGCCTAGCTCAAGAAACATTGATCGAATTTTATTGAAATTTGGTTTCTAGGTTTGCTTTGGCATGTAGACAGTTCCATTTAAAATTTATAAAAATCGGATGAAGAGGATATTCAATTTAGAGATGGGGTTCCAATGATCAAATTCGGCAGAATTTTTTTTTTTTTAATTATTCTAATTAAATATTAGGTACGTAACTAAGTTCTCGCTGTTTGTTAATAGATGGCTCCAGCAATAAGTGCTGGTCGATTTTGACATATCCAAAGCATCATGAAACGAGCTTAGACATATGGTAAACAAACTGTTTTGACACATTAGTGATTTTGTTTTGGCGTCATATACTTTTGGTTGTCTCAAAATGTCTGATTTTGTGCCAAATAATCGTCATTTGCGGGAAGTGTTGATTTTCTTCTTTCATTCGAAGAAAACGGCGGCTGAAGCGCATCGAGAGCTCCAAAAAGTTTATGGAGATGCTGCTACCAAAAGAAAAGAAAGTCATGGGGATTGCCCGATCATGCTTCTACGTCGTCGGCTCCTCGGCCGAATATTATGCTGTGTATTTGGTGGGACCAGGTCGGTGTCACTTATTATGAACTGTTGAAACCCAACGAAACCATCACTGGGGAACGGTATCGACTTCAATTGATGCGATTGAGCCGAGCACTGATCACGAGCACGGCCACAATACGAGCAGAAGCACGAAAAAGTGATTCTACAGCATGACAACGCTCGGCCTCACGTTGCCAAACCCGTTAAAACCTACCTGGAAAAGCTCAAATGGGAAGTCCTACCTCACCTGCTATATTCCCTAGATATTGCGCCATCCGATTATTATTTGATCCGTTCGATGGTCTGGCTAATCAGCAGTTCCGCTCATATGAAGACATCAAAAAATTGCCTTAATTCGTGGATAGTCTCAAAAGATGAACACTTTTACCTTAACGGTATTCGAGCTCTGCCAGAAAGATGAGAAAAAGTTGTAGCTAGCGATGGGCAATACGTGTACTTTGAATGATTCATTTGTAACCATTTTTTCACAATAAAGTAGCATTTTCATCAACTTACAACTTAGTTACGCACCTAATATTTAAAATATTTTGAGGAAAGGTTGGTCATAGTTGCACTAATGCTTGTTGTTTTCAATTATTAATTGTGTACTTCAAACCCGGAATCCCTGAATCTCGCCACCAAATTCAATAGCGTAATCTCGGGATTGGTAAAACGAAAATCGGTTTTTTTTCCATAAATTGTCACGCAATGTACAATGATTAACGAAAGCATTTTATTTAAAGAAAAACCAAGACATTTTGGACACTTGCAAACATTGGTTTGTCCGAACAGCTAAACCGTAAGCTTGTTATTAAAATTATTATTATTATCATTTTTCCAAGAATTGAGGGCCTCTGAGGTCCTAAAAGGTACTTTGCATAAAATACAGGTGTTATAGGAACCTGATGGCCAAGTGGGGATAGCTGTCGGAAAATTTGCAGTGTGTCTATGCGATTTTCTAAGAAAAAACGCATAGGTATAGGTGTTATTATCGACAAGGCGAGCAGATGTCGCCTTCATATAAGCATCAAGCCATGATCCCTTCCACAGCACCTGACTTACTAAAATTAGGAGCGGTTGAAATTACGAACTCTGGCAAAACCTATCCTTTCATCTCTACGAGTATCTTCAATTCTTCTCTATACCATTTTATGTCTCTCCGTCACTGAGTTAATAAACTTTAAAAGACATACGAGTAATCCTAAGTGCTGCAGAATATTTATGGTATTAAAAGCAGGAAAAGCATAGAACGACACAAATCTTATAGAGCAATTTCGTTATTACCGATCATTTCAAAGGTGTAAAAAAACGACTACGTAAACGAGCTTATAATAGACCAAAAACGCCTAATTCTGGATCACCAATTCGGTTTTAGAAGCAAACATTCTACAATAGATCAAGTGCACACAATAACAGATGTAATTGAGAAGGCTCTGGAAGGGTATTTTTCTTGATATCTTGTACATAGACTCTTCCGCATTAAGCATGGTAATGAATACTCCGACTTTTAAGAAATCGCGCCTGGGATACCGCAAGAGAGTATATTTGAGCTGATTTTGCACTTGTTATACACGCGAGTCATACCGCAATGAGAATACACCGTTATAGCCACTTACTAAAATTAGGAGAAAGTTACCGTAAAGGTAAGCTGTATGGTTGGACAAAGATTTGGCGCATCATACTCAACGAAGTCAAATCTACTCATGTAAATTTGACATACAAAAAGTGAACATACATCACATACATCCTAATATAACTCGATGAAAATCTCGTACGCAAACCTAGGAATGACACTCGACGTGAAATTAAAATAGAAGGAACACGTAAAAAAGAATAGAACTAGAGAACAAATACAGAGAAATGTACGAGTATTCGTTGCTCGGGCGATATTTCCAGCTCGATATCCAGAACTAGCTGCTTCTATACAAACAAGTGCTAAAACCCGTGGGAACGTATGGTATACAACTATGCGGCTGCACCAAGAAAAGTAATAGAAACTTCCCAAAAACTTTTGAAAATAAAGTGCTATGGGGAATAGTGAGCGCATGGTGGTATGTTCAGAATGACGATATCCCCAGAGAATTAAGAGATTTAAACCTCTGCCGAAAACGAAATTACAAATTTCGCACAAAAATACCAATGTCGTCACTCCAGTCATTGTTATAATGCTGTCCTTCAGATTTTGGACAATAGAAATGTAGTTCATCGAAAAAACTGTCCGCTTTAGCTCAGTAAATAGCTAGCGGTATAGCTGGCACTTACGTTAGAAAGTCACCTGCAAAACGTGGAAAATGTGAAATGTAAACTACTAGATAAGTTTTACTTTTTATGGTTGAAGGGAGGTGTTTTTAGTGAGCAAGAATCTCACACTACTGTGAACACTGCCGGTTCTCATAGTGTCTCATGGAAGAATTTCAAATACCTTCATAAAAAAAGAAGAAATTTTTATTAAACAAAAAAGCCCTTAACAAAATATATGCAGCGAGCTACAATGGCGAGGCGAGCGATGTTCTTTGGAAATTTCTTAATCTTTAAGACAAGCTTGCTGAATGTGAGAAGTTCTTCGCTTGTAAATAATTTTTCCTAAAAAAATGATAAATTTGTTGACATGATACATCGCTTGTGTTGAGTTCCATTTCGATAACTTTTCTCATGCTTTTAGCTATAGACCAACAATTTCACAGTTCTACTAGAACCACCAGCACTAAAAAAGCTGGCCATTTGTGTATACATTTTCTGGTCTAAATGTATATCCAACAAACACCTTTATCAGAAGACGGCTGGAGATTTACAAATTTTTGTTCAGCCATAAAACTTGGCTTAAAAATGTTTTTAAAGTTATAACTAACTATTTATTATTTATTATTTATTATTTATTATCTGTTATTGATTATATGTTATTTATTCATTGTACCTTTTATTTATCTCTTCGTTAGTTTTCTCATCTATTTATTATGTTATGTATATATTTAACTAACAAAATTTAAATAAATTTATTATATCGGATCTTCCCATGTCTCCCCTTCTCTCCTTTTAAGAAAGAAGAACATACATCAAGCAATGTAATATGTATGTACTTAATTAAATGAAGGTTTTTAATGTAGCTTTTCCTTTCAAATATAATTAATAAATCGGTGATATAATTAAAGTAATTGTTAATGAATTTTTCAGTAGTAAGTTATTTAGTCTATAAGAAATGTATTGGTTGGTTGGTTGGTTGGTTTAAGAGGGTGAGCTTATTCTCTTCACTTAGGCCTCCACTGGGCCCATTGTGTTCCCCTCGTCTGTCGAGCTGTTAGAAAAATAATGTAATGGGAATTAAGTGATGAGAAAGGATGTGGGTATTGCGATCATGGGAGTATCAAAACGGAGATTACGTCATATAGTGATCGAGAAATCGTTTTGTCCGTCTAGCGAACTCCAATATATCACCGATTCCTTTCTTGGTGAGGTGTGTTCGATCCGGTATCCTTGGGGATGCCAGTATCTTCAGTCTTAATCTTGCTGTTGCAGGGCAGTGGCAGAGGAAGTGTTCTATATCTTCCTTCTTCTCCTCACAGTTGGCACAGATTGCTGTTTCAGCTAGCCCGAGTCTGAACGAGTGTTTATTGAGATTGATGTGCCCTGTTAAAAGTCCCACCATCGCTCTTAACAGTGTTCTGCTTTAGTTGAAAGCTCTTTTAGCTGTGTTGTTACTCGGTTCTGTTACCACTGATCTGGTCACTTTACACGTGTGTAGATTCGTCTAGTAGTTATTGAACTCCTGTCTAATCTTCTCATTGATTATCGTTTTAATAGTTGTCAGGGGGACCCCTATAGTCTTAACAGTATTCAGTTCCGTGTCACTCGTTCCTTTCCTTGCTAGTTCATCTGCCTTTTCCTTACCCGGTACACCTTCGTGCCCCGGTACCCATATAAGGCGGACTCTATTACGCCTGGCAAGTACGAGTAGGTTCAATTTAATTTTCGACTCCTTTATTACTCGTGATTTTGATACAAAGTTTGTGATCGCGCTAATTGCTACTTTGCTGTCCGAGCAGATGTCTATTTGCCTCTCTTCGCTGGTGTCTTCTGCGAGTATTTCTGTTGCTTTCGTAATTGCAAGGACTTCTGCTTGGAACACGGTTAAAAATGGTTCCAGGTGAATAGCAAGGTGGGTTAGCACCGAAGATGCCAGCCCGTCTGTATATACCGATGACCCGTTGGAGTTTCTTGTCGTCCTTCCGTTCGTCAAATATTCTCTTGTGTGGAAAATTGTTTTGAAGTTATTGGTGAACGTATAAGATTTTACAACAACAACAACATCACTAGTACAATAAATATAACTATCTATCTATCTAGAATTTCAAACAAAATTCCCAAAACGTAGAACAATACTTGTGAGCGAAGTTGTAGAGAACGATGGAGGACGTTGTTTGGTAGCCTTAAATATACTTGATTTTAAGAACACACCAAAGTATTGTTTTTCTGAAAATTTTCAATTTCGAGATAATAATCAATCTTGGTATTACAATTAAAGAGCAACTCGAGAAAGTCTGTCTGTACCCAGGACTGCAGCCTAAGCGACTTAACGGATTTTCTTTGAACTTCATATCTGGGGTCGGTGAGATAATGCACAGAGGAGAAATTGAAATTTTCATTCTAGCCTCAAAATTAACGGTAATTTACTTAAGTACTCGAAAACGACTCTGACGATATCTGGATTAATACAGACGTTTATAATAAGACTGCGTGCTCAATTTTGTCGCTAAAAATTCAAATAACGGCTCGATTTTATTAGTTATTTTTGACATAGGTGGAAAGGCATTCAAATTTTGGACATACGTATGTTCTAAAAAGTTGTTTAGCTTTATTGACATATTTTTCGAAAATTCAAATTTTGATCGTCTCTTTTCCACTTTGCATGCATTTTAAATCTGAACAATATACAAACGAATAGCGGTGCCGTGACATAATGCCATGTGACATAAGGCCATATTTCAAAATATGGCCTTATGACGCTTTCACAAAGTGTCATAGAGCCATATTTCAGGGTATGGTCTTATGTCGCTTTCGGAAAACGACATAAGGCCATTATGGCTTTATGTCACTTTCAAATGTTCAAATATATATATATATATTATATACACAATGCATAAACATTGGAATAAGTATAGGCGCCCCCAAGCAGGGGATGCCCCCCTGCAACGCCTTGCTTGGGGGCGCTGTAGGATTTGGAGTGAGTGCGAGGTTGGGTGTATGCAAAGTTTCTTTATATTCATGTGGCATTTTTTTTAAAACCAGGGGATTTTCAATTTTGAAAGCAAGGTCTTTTCCATGGCATTTTGGAACGAGAGATTTTTTCCAGGGGTTTTTGACATGGGGGATTTTAAGCAAATGTCTGAATTTAAAACAGGGGAATTTCGGTTGCAGGGGATTTTGGAACGAGGTATTTCGTAGGGATCCCTCGGAACTTTTTTTCCATATTGAATGTGTTTTTGTCCTCCCGAAACTATCTTTTGGATGGCACTTTCAGTGTTGTGCCATCTTGCGGTTATAAGCAACTACTGATTGTACATTTTTCACATAACAACCATGTAAGTTACCACTATTTTTTTGTGTTGTCTAATGTAATGTAATGTGTAATGTCTAATTTGAGAATCTAAGCTTCAGTTTTTGAGCATTAGATAAAGTAATAGTGAAAAATTCGCGCGAATTTTGCATTTTGATATCGCGACATACCAAAACTACCCATTACAGTTTCGGTTTTAAATAGGTCCGATACCTCTTTCGCATTAACGGGAGCTTTTGGAAACGATTCATTCCGTATCCGGATGAGCTGCCTCCGTAATTTACCAAATGGAACCTAATTATAAATTAGCCGCATATTAGAAACAGGTTTTAAGAGAAGTTGCACTTAAACATATTTATACCTAAAATGACTACCTATTTTAACGACATATTTGTTATCTTACCTGTGAAGGATTTTCATTATCCCTTGCACACACTTCATTGAATACTTCGCGAATGCCACTTCTTTTAAGTGAGACATTTGCACACTCTATTTTTATATCAGAAATGTCTTTCATTTTTTTCCTTACATTTTCGTTGGTTGTATGGTTATGCGTGGCACTAGATTTAGGAATTCGGACAAGATTCTGATTTAGAAAATCTACAACTGCACTGGCACTACATGTTTTATTGTAGCATACGTAACGTTTCGATAATTTTGCGTTGTATTTAAATTTATAAAGATGCTTAATCTCCGGAATATAAAGTAGGTTACTGCCTCTTCTAAGACCTTCGCAATATTCGAAACTGTAAATTAAATCGGAAGAGTTTTCCATCGTAGGAACCACGTTGTGTTTGAGTCACGATATACGAATGAGAAGCGCGCAAAGTTGTTACATGCAATTACCAGTGGTCAGGGTCATTCATAATCATATTTCCAACGGTTAAAACGGGTTTTTGTTATTGAAAAAATAAAAAAAAAAAACATATGGTCTTATGTCTCAAATTAATATGGTCTTATGTCGCTTTTCGAAAGCGACATGAAGCCATACCTCGAAATATGGCTTTACGACACTTTGTGAAAGCGTCATAAGGCCATATTTTGAGATATGGTCTTATGTCACATGGCCTTATGTCACGGCACCACGAATAGCACCTATGGAGCAAATACGTGCGACTCAATTGTGCCCTTTATTTAAAATGAGAATCGATAATTGTGAACAATAACGTGTTACATATTCAAATATCTCAAGAAAAACAAATTATGAAGTTCTAAGCATAGGAACAAATTGTGTTCTGCCCTTGAATGGGCAGATATAAAATATGATCCAAAACCACATGTCTGTATATGGAAAGAGTTATATTCCAAACGACCAATGTATCCATAAATTTTGTTCGAAAACCGTATTTCTTACTGCGATAGGTATACAAAATGGTGGCTAATGATCTTCAATTTAGTACCTAATGTTCGAGTCTGTTGTACTAATTTTGCATTACCAAATGATAGACCATTGGAACCAATGCCGACAATAGACGCATATTACTTCAAAACAATCTAATCGATTTGGTTGAAATTTGTTTTGTCACTCAGAGCAGTAAATAGTTTCTGTCCTTTATCCTGAAGCTTTAGAAATTGTCTCCTGAATGTCCGTAAAAGACGTGGAGCTGATATCGGACAAGAACGAGATCACCATCTTATGCTAACTCATATACGCCTTCGTACTGCACCCGACAACAATAACCGATCAAACAACAACAACCCTCAAGAAAAACAAAGCGGTGGGTATTGATGACATCCCTGCAGAATTGTTTCAAGCGGCGCTAAACAGCAGATCTGCTGCATCCGCTAATACAGAGAGCTTGGGATAGCGAACGATTTCCACAGGAGTGGAAAAGGGGGATGATCATTAAGCTTCCGATAAAAGGAAACTTGATCGAATGCGGAAACTGGAGAGGTATATGTATTCTTCCAGCTGTAGCCAAAATAATAGCAAAAATAATTCTGGACCGAATTAAAGAGCATTTATATTCTACTCTCGACGTCGAACAGGCAGGCTTTCGCGCTGGATCCTCCTGCATCGACCACATAAACACCTTACGGATCATAATCGAACAATGCGTTGAGTACAGGTCTCAGCTACATCTGTTGTTTATCGACTTCAAGAAGGCTTTCGACAGCTTGAATCGAGATGCTATTTGGCTGGCCTTGCGCAGGAGAGGCATCCCGGAAAAACTTATTGCTATTATCAAGGCTACATACGAGGGCGGTAAGTGTCACGTCTTACACAACGGTAAGGTGTCAGAGGAATTTGGTGTCTAAAGCGGAGTACGTCAGGGATGCATTCTGTCACCACTATTGTTCTTGGTGGTTATCAGCGATGTACTCCGTGCAGCATTGAGGGAAGGAAACAATGGAATTCGTTGGACTATGACATCTTACCTTAAACACCTAGACTACGCTGACGATGTTTGCCTACTTTCACATCGGATAATGGACCTTCATCTAATGGCACATAATCTAGAAACTGAGGCAAATAAAGTGGGGCTCAAAATAAACACGGCCAAAACAACTTTCTATATTTAGGAAGTGTGGTCTCGGCTAACCGCGGTGGCACCCAACTGGATGTATGCAGTAGAATCGGGAAGGCTAAAACTGCGTTCGGTATGCTATCGACAATCTGGAAAAGTAATGTTATCAGCTTAAGAACCAAGCTGTGACTGTTCCGCTCTAACGTAGAATCGGTACTGCTGTATGCGTGCAGTACCTGGAAGGTGGACACCATTAACACACGCAGGCTGCAAGTCTTCGTAATTAAATGTTTAAGAATCATCTTGAGGATTTTTTGGCCGAACCGGATCTCCAACGAACAGCTTTATATGAGAACGGGCCAGGAATCTATAAACATTACTATACGAAGGAGAAAGTGGCGGTGGATTGGACACACCCTACGGCGCGAAGACAACTCCATTGCGAAATACGTCATGCAGTGGAATCCGCTCACCCAAGCAGGCAGAATAGCGGGACGCCCTATGCAAACATGGCGCAGAACAGTTGAGGAGGAATCGAGCTCTATAGGAATGAGTTGGAGGCAGCTCAAACGCGTTGCAGAAGTACGAACAAGATGACGCGCGCAGGCGTGGTTGACGCCTTATGCCCCCCGAGGGGTTAAAGGACCTAAGTAAGTAAATAAATAAACTTACTAATTTTGTTTCCCTAAAAAAAAAAAAAACAAATAAAAATGTTCATTCAATGAGTACCACTGCCAACGGTGCTAAAGTGTGTAGGCAGTGTTTTTTTTTTTTTTTTTTTTGTGAACATCGGCTTGACCAGATAAACGCCGTGAAATTTTGGGTACTTCAGCTAATTTAATTTCTGTATTCCTTTCGCCACTGTGTGTACAGCAGTAAATGGCGTGCTATGCTGTAATGATTGTAAATTGTTATTGTTCATTACTGGTGTTAAAACCACAAACGTCGTTAAATGGAATCTTTGCCGGTGAAGTGTACAAATTACATACTTTTATCGCGTAAGATAAATCTCACCAAAAATATTACCGTAAAAATGAGCCAAGTTCTCCAATACAATAATCGTGTAACAATTCAGCCACGAAAATGAGTGGGACATAAAAGTGTGCCAAGTTCAACGTACGAGTATTCCAATGCCTTTCCAAATAAAATTTGCCACATGTCTAAGTGGCTATGTTCGTAAATACATAAATACTAGTAGAATTTTGTCAATTGTCAAATTTTACTTGGAAATGTATTGAAACAAGTTTCGTGGCATTTACGTTATTAATTTTGTTAAGATATCAATACTACATATGTATAATACATATTTACATAATGTAATAATTTAGTGGCAAGGACAGGCCATCGATAAGAAATCGTCAGGTAAGACTTCCTTTTTTTTACTGCAAACCTGTCTTCATTATAAAAAGATATCTTTTAATAATAACACTTTAAAATGATTGACAGTGATTAATATATGCGCCCTCCGCCTTATCCTTTGTTTACACCCGATTCCCGAAGTGTTACCTCTGTACCAAATTTGAAGATTCTGCATCGGCTGGATATATCCCATACGATTTGATGATCTTGCAGCAAATTGATACACCCTTGCCCCGCCCATTTTTTGGAAATTATGTTGAAAAGTCTAATTTTCACATTACTTTCTTTATCTACCACTCAGTAATTTAATCAGGCAGTTTTTTTTAGTCTTGTATCTCGACAACCGCTTAAGTTAGGAAATTCAAATTTGGTTCGATTGCTAATGTGTCTCATTCAACATGGTGTATAATTTGTGTTCCTATCGTTATTGGGAGCCGTGTTGGGGGGGGGGAATGCTCCAAGTTGTTTGTAAATAAGGTGATAGTGCACAAGTAGCTGAAGAACAATAGAACAACAGGATAGCCACAACACATTGGCAGCCCGCCTAATTGCGCTTGAGTACAACAGACATCTGCAGAGGATATGGCGACGTGGACCTGGAAGAGGCAATAGCCCACTTTCTCTGCGAATGTCCAAGCCTCAGCAAAACCAGAATGACAGCCCTCGGAGAATACTTCTTCAACGATCTGGGCGAATTGTCAACAAAGCCACCAAAAACCATCCTGAAATACTAGTTTCGAGATGATTCAAGAAGGCACAAATTTAAATCAATTAACTCGCACTTTTTTCTCTCTCTCTCTTTACAGATACAGTTTTTCTATCTATCCCACAACGGGGCCCACAATGAATCCTTAGAGCTCCGAGTGAGGCGGTATGTTTTTCCGACGGACAGCCATCTCAATAACCTAACATATCCATGGACAACAGCTAAACACTGCATAAAATAACCAATCTCATTCGACCCTACATATTCTCCTTCAAATTGAAACTTGATCATCAAAATCGAGAAAAATTTAAAAAAAAAATATCAGCCACAATTTCTTCAATCCGAGATAGAATTAAAAGTAACATATGGTCTGTGTGTGCTTCCAATCCGATCTGGAATATTAGCACAAATTAATGCCTTCAATCACTTGGTCAATCGAAGGAGATAAATTGCTGCAACATTTCAAATACCTAGTTGTTTATTATTTCTGCCTCTATAATTCTCCTTGAAATTGCTCAGCGGTTTTTTTTTTTTTTTTTTATTGAAATTTAATTGTCTTAATTTGCATAATACCGGATAGATATTTCCTCAACTAAGCGGCTTTCATCGTCACCGCGCGCACACGATGACGTAATTTATTGAGGCCGATCTATGTGTATCTCTTTTTCTGGCCGTTTCTAAGTAATTTTAAGTAAAGATAACTTCGGAGAATGTTTGCATTTCTGCCCAACCCTAAGATAGTTTTTTTGTTAGTTTTTCTCGTTCGTTTTTTTTTTTTTTTTTTAATTTGTTTTTGAACTATCACACCACACCTTTCATGTCTAAATATAAACTTTTTTTTTTTTTTGAGTAAACGATCATTTCCAGACCCATCTTTCCGTCGTGTCTTTTTGAAAAGACTTTTCTGCATACGAGTACGCATAAAGTTAAGTTGAGGTCGTAAAATAGTGTTCAAGACAATTCTATTTCAATCAGAAGAAATGTTACTAGCATCTGTTGAACATCTACTGAATGTTAAACCCCAATGGCAAGGAGATTTTTTTTTAATTAGTTTGTACTATTCAATGCCATAATTGAAATTATTTCTATGATGATATTAAACTTGGCGGCTCTCTTCCTGGATATTTTTAATTACATACCGTTAAAGTAGCTGATAAGTTGATTGAAAAATGTTTCTTGTATATCAGATAACTATTGGTATTTATTTGTTTACAATTAGAAACAAGATACTATAAAAAATTATGACATAATTGCTATATTTGCGGTAGGTATATAAACAACAAAGCTTTCGCAATAAAATGCAAAACTTTGAATTTATTAAAGGTTAACTTAGAGGAACATAAAATGGTAATGACATATTCAGTCAAACATGTCAATGAATTGCAAAAAAAAAATAAAGTTGATTCAATAATCCAGAACTTGTTTCGAGAGCGCAAATCAAGTTATCATGGTCACAGCAATGCTTTTGCGTGCATTCAGTTAGTATAGGGATAACGTAAGTTAGAATTGACATTGATATCTGATGCATGTTTTAAATATTGCAATAATGAATAATATACTACTGCAAATTACATACTTGGAATGTATATTATCCCCGGGGCAATAAAGCCTCAATAACTGGGATCCTTACTTGCAGTATTAAAGGCTTAAAATAGAAAATTATGTAAGATCACAGGGAAGTCCTGTAGGTACCTCTACATAAGTTATTTTCTTATTCTTCTATTTACCGTTGATAAATATTTTTCCTATGTATTTGCCTCGCTTCTGCACTGCCTGCGGGGACCTAAATATCATTCTACAGGGCGCTCTATTTTGGATCACGGCATCGCTGAGGCCGAGAATTTGTTGTTGATTTTGCATTTGAGTGATCCAATTACTTCTTCTACTTTCCGACGATCTTCTTTGTATATGAAGTACCAACTGATGTGCTCAGTCTGGAACTTTATATATAAAATTGGAGTAAATATAAAATTCCTTACTTAGCCCTTCCGAAACAAAATACCTGTGTCTTAATTTGGATAGGAAACCTAGCTGGAAGCTCAAAATCCATGAACGATTTAAGAACAACTTAACTTAGCTTTATACTCGTGCAAGAAGGCCCTTGGTAAGAAGTGGGGAATGAAACCTCCGTTATCAGGCCCACACTTATGTACGGCGTGATGGTTTAGTGGCCAACTCTCTCCAAACCTATACACCGCAACCAGCTAGTGAAAATACGAGTACAGAGGTCAGTTTGTCTGCGCATTAATGGTATCTAAGTAGACCCACTCCTACGGATGCATTAGACATTCTGTTCCATCTGATACCACTACACCTCTTTGGCAAGCAAATGGCAGACAGTGTAGTCATTCTCACAGTACGACTCAATGCCAGCTCACAGTGGTCCAGCATATCTATAGGCCACTCCACAATTCTTCAGAACCTAGAATTCATTCCAGAAAACACCAACTACACCTTCCCCAGGTTCTCTTTCAATAAAAACGTCCGGGTCACTATCCCATCTAGACTAGACTGGGAGGGAGACGTAACCCCGGACAAAGAATCATTACACTTCTACACGGATGGTTTGAAGACAATCGATGGAGTGGGTGGCGGGGTTTTCTCCCACAGGCTAAATGTTAGCATTTCTTTCCGCCTCTCTTAACGAGATCGCAGAGTAATTCAACATTCAGCTGTGCTGGGTGCCGGGGCATAGGGATATTCCAGGGAACTGTAGGGCTGATGATATTGCCAGGCAGGGCACAAATTTGCAAATTCTACCGGAAAAAGAGAATCTCGGCATGTGTCTCGCTATATGTAAGCAATTGCTTAAACTAAATGCTATCGAGGAGATCAAGTTCATGTGGGAGTCTGGCATTAAGTGTCATGTCACTAGACAGATTTGGGCTCAGCTGGATCAGAAACGCTCGAAGAGGTTGGTCTCCCTTATCAGCACAATTGGTGTCATTACGGGACACTGTCTCAATGGAAGACACGCCAAAAGGCTTGGTCTTTTCTCTAATGAATTTTGTAGAAGCTGTAGGGACGAGGAGGAGGAGGAGACAACTCTCCATCTCCTCCGCACTTGTCCGGCTCTTTGTCAGAAGAAGGCTTCACTTGGGAGCTTACTTCTACGACAGATTCTGTAAACTGGCTAACATGAATGTTAGAAACCTCCGCCGTTTCATTAGAAGCTCCAATTGGGTTTAAGGTAGCACGGGAGAAATCCCCTGATCCTGTGGTATCACAATGGACACACTTGAACCTAACTTAAACTAACACGTTGAAATACTCTTTCCACTTTGCAAATTTCTTTGTCGCCTGATAGTATGCGGCCCTGCGCGTCTTCAATGTGTTTCGGCGATTGAATCTCTACCGCATTTGTTCTCCTTTGAAAAGCAATTTTGAAATATAGCGCTCATTTGCTCCCCTAGATGGTAATCTATTTGGGTTTTGTGCCCCCTACTGCAATAACTAATCAAGTGTAGTTCTTGGTTAGTCAATAAAGTTATTGGAATAACTAAACTATGTGATTTGCACCTATTTAGTATGTCTTCTCCCACAACATTTCAAATTTCTTCTGTAGGAGTCTTCGTATTCGAAGTTTGATTCCCCGACATGTCGGCTTAAGTCTCCGCCGATGAAAAGCATTTCCTCCATTGAGGTATTATTTAGAAGAGTGTCGAAATCCCTGACTGATCACAGCGTACGTACGTTGCGCAGGCACCAACGATATTCCACGTTTCCTTTTGAATTATACATAGAAAAGTTATCTGACTCAGCAAATCTTAGACAAAAGTCTTTCTAAAATCACTACTATTTATATGTGCTTGCTTCTTTTCATTTTGCATTGAGACAAATTTTTCAAATCTGGTTTAACAAAAATACTCCAATAAAAGTATTTATTACTCATTACATATGTATACCGTCAAACGTTCACAGCACGACTCTTATGTATATACTCGTAGGTCAACTTAAAACTTATATATGACTAGGAGTAAAGCGAAAACTGAAACAAAAGAGAAATAACTCAATATCGGAATATTAAAGTATAAGCTATTGTTTACATCTTAAATTAATAGAGCGTCAAAATTCCCTTAAACATACTTAATACTCGTAGTAGTATGTGGAAGAATGTGGAAATCGTTCGAGCTATCGCGGTGATGCTATTTTTTTTAGGAAGATATTGTGTGATGTGTAACCACCAAATTGAGAACTCTTAATGAACATAGTACCCACTAATGGTTACCGAATATCCTAATTCGCTTCAGCACCAGCCAGACTCCACCGACATTAATGCACAACATCCTATTTAAGCAAATAAAGGTTAGGTCTATGTACCTATATGGATACAGAATTTAAAGAAACAATCATTATACGTAATTTGTACGTACTAGAAACTGTTGGATGAAATATCACCTTAAATTAGGGAGTGGAGCTTTCTCGTAAAATGGTAACATAAGAGTTAATTTGAATTTCTAGAATAAAATGAGATCTATAGTGAACAAGATTGAAAGGGCGAGATGTAATAAAAAAAAAAAGTCTTTCGAAATTGTCAAGTTCTCTCGCTGCCTTAGGTGATATGGTAAACCAATAACTAAAACCATACGTAATTATTGGTCTAACAAGAGTTTTATAAGCTGGTCTTTTGGTTTTCCATAATTGTTTAAACAAAGATGTAGTTTGAGAAAAGATGTAGCAGCTCTAGCTTTGACCAGGGTTTTCCTAGTATACTTGATAACATAGACTTAATTTTGAAAGTCTACGAGTACGCCCAAGTATTTTATTTCACTTTTTAAAGGTATAGATTGGCCCTGTTTTCATAAATAGAGCGTCTTACTTTCTTTCTGATGCTGATGTCCCTTTTCATAGGCAAGTTAACATACCCCAAGATACCAAGTAGGAGATCAATAAGGGCAACGAATTCTAACACCAGCTAAAATAATGGTATCATCAGCATACAAAATAGCTAATTCGAGATTGACTCATCAAGAGTCTTGATGAAATATATTAGTTAACTTAGGTCCAAGTATTGATCTTTGGGGGATACCCAAAAGGACTGGACATTTGGACAATGGATTTTTTTTTTTTTTTTTTTTTTATAATTTGTGCGCCAAAGAGGATATGAATACTCTTATACTATTACAGGACACGGGCGTTGTAAAGAAGAGAGAGAGAGAAAGAGAGATTTAGTGTAGTGGTTTGAAACTCAGATGGTATTAAGTTTCTGAAAAACTCCAAGGGTAGTGTCCAGATAACTGAGGAGCTTGTTTGTTTTGCTTTTGTCGTTGCTCATGATTCACAGTATTTTTTTCCGACCTCCTGATATCATCACGATCAAGTTGCATTTTCAGCCATATGACCACTCTACTGCCAGTGTTATGCCTTCGCAGTAGAATTGGCTTAGCTTTCGCAATTGATCGACTTTTTTATTTATTTCATGTGAAATAAATAGATGATTCTTGACATCAGGATTTGAACCGTGAACCAACAGCGTGACTACTACACTACACCACGGCCACCCTTAAATGGATATATAAGAGCTTCTCGAACTCAGAAAGGTTTTTATGATGCGATTAACAGCCACAGGTAATACAGCTTTATTAATTTGAAAATCAATTCAATGTTTAGAACCACAGTACTCGTATATTTCTTTTGTCTTAAGTTATGTATAATTTTGTCATCTGGGAATAACAAGACATGTTCCGTTGAAAACCAAACTGGGTACTTTGTTTACCTGTTCAAATAATTTTCCTATATTAGAGAGTAGTGAAACTGATCAGAATTCTTGTATATTCCTTGTACAGTTCTTTTTAGCAATGACTAGAATCTTGTATAATAATGGTTGAATACATATGTATATACGAAAGCTTAACATCTTAAGAATGGAGGCACTTCCGCAGAACAAAGTTTGGGATCTGATCTGGACCATGCGACCTTTTATTGTTCAGACCAATTTTATACAAATTAATTTTATAACACATAGTGGAGAAAAGTGATTACAAATAGTGCTGGATATACTGATAACTGATCAAAATAACTCAGTTATTCGATACCCAAAAGATGTGCGATATAACGGTATTTCTACCTTTACTAAACATCTTCTAAAAATTCTAAATATTTGGCTTATGAAGCTGAAAAGAATTTTGAACCGTCACTTTAACAGGATAAATTGGGAATATAAGGAACTTCACTCTATGATACAGTGCCTGAATAAAATCAGGACACGATTGAGTAAAATAAGACCTTCTCCTTAAGCTTTCAAAGAAATGGACAGGAAAACAGGGAGAAAATATTTCGGAACTGATATTCTTAAAGACGTCCTTACCTATGGGAAAGAGCTAGTTGATGCTGACCCGAGACTTAATATAAAAAACACATAATTTCGGTCAGAATTTGACTCCTTGCAACATTTAATATATTTAATGGGTTGGGGTCAAAATCCCGAAAACTGAAATCCCGAAAATCCAAAATCCCGAAAAACCAAAATCCTGAAAATCCAAAATCCTGAAAGCCCAAAATCCCGAAAAACTATATAAAATTAAAAATTTGTCAAATGTTCAAATATATATATATTATATCCACAATGCATAAACTTGGAGTGGGTGCGAGGTGTTCACTTTCATTTTCGGGAATTTGGCGTTTCGGGATTGTGGATTTTCGGAATTTTGGGTTTTCGGGACTTTGAGTTTTCGGGATTTTGGGTTTTCGGGATTATGTTTTCGGGATTCTGTCCGACTCCCATATTCAATACCAAGCAGGTAAATATCATACATGCTTGTTGTAATGTGCCAAGCGCCATTGCACGACAAAAAAAAAATTACACTTTTTCAGTCACACATAGGAAAGAGAAACTACGAGTACCCTCCTGAAATATAAGAGAGATTGGCCAGATCTAACAAAGGTAAAACCTTAAAAAACACGATTACACACCAAATTGAGTCTATTAACAACTACCAATCAAACTGAGTAGACTTTTATTAACCGGCATACTCTGAAATAATATTTCGGTTTTTCAAGACCTGAATGTATTAATAGTTAAGAACTTCAAGATTCTCGGCACATTAAAAAATAATGCTAAAACCTTTAATAGTACATATACTCGTATGAATGTAATTATAAATTGCAAATATGATACACATTCGTTTTATGATTACTCTTACACATACTTTAATATTGGAAATGACGTATGGACTATAGCGTCATTTAAATGGTCACTATTAATTTTTACTCATCCGTTTTTTTTTTTTAATTTCCGACCATGTTTGATCTTTCATTACGTCACGACGCGACGACTCATCCCACAATTCACACCGCATCATCCCAACGATAATTGATTTTCACACTTCTTACCAAAAATGCTCCTACAGTGGTAGCGAAGCAGAAGTTTAGCTGAATATCGGAAATTTAGGCTCCAGTACTAAAATCAATAAAACAATTTTCTAGTCAAAAGATTTTAAGCGGTTATTACGAATTTTGAAAAAATAGTCTGCGAAAACATCTGTAAGAAGCGTACTACCTCACCTCTACTAGTAGTGCTTATATACCTAATCACATATATTGAAGACTCCTAACCTGAGACACCGCAGTCTCCGATCATTGTCGATCCCGGGCGTACCTAATACTTTTCGACTTTTTTTATTTAAAGAGATGGTGGTGGTCCATTAGGTAGTCTGGAGTGGTAGGATAAGAAGCTGGGTATCCTAAGTACCTACGATTGGTTATGCAGGTGCTGACGTTGTTTGTGACTCTTGAAATGAATCTATAGACATGGGCTTTATGTAAGTCGAAGAAGCATACATATACCTAAACAGAATTGTAGAGACACCATCATTGATTCCATTTGGACCCACCTATCGCCTGGATCCAGGAAAACGAATATTAGTGGGAAAGCTTTTCCAACCCTCTCTTATTTACTGCAACTGTTGATCTTACAAAGGGGTTAAATCTCGAGTAAGGCACCCAGGACTCACTGCGTGAAAATTAAGGTAGAAGTTGGCAATCTACTCGTACACGTCCTCAGTTGGTGAATAGTCAATTAATTGTTTGAGTCAACCCTTCTTTCAGATATTCATGCAGGAAAAAGTCTGCAACAGGAAGAAGATTGTCAGTTTGTGATTGCTGAATTTTAAAATTAATTACTAAGGGGCTGCCATTCAAAATTATATATGACAAACGGCAATCGGCTCTATTTTGCTAAAGCACTACTACTGGCTCCTTCTACAAAGGTGTACAGTGTCTGATGCTTCTACACATGTGATATACAGTCAAACTTTCAAAAAGAATTTATTTTTATTTTATTACTTGCATTGACATAAGGACAAGTATTGGTCTCATGAAAATGTTCGATCTCGAGATTAACGATAGAGAAACTCTATAAAGTGGGTCTTTCAATTCGGTATGTCTGTATGTCTCCACGCAAGACCTAAACGACTGGACGTATTTTCTTCAAACTTCATATCTGGGGTCCTATTTTGGAAAAAAAAAATCGATTTTCTCGAAAAAATCTTAACCATTTTGATCAAAGTTAATTTTTGAGTTATGGTGGACATATCCTATCAGATGACGTACGAGGTTTTCGCAAAAAGTTCGGTACTTTACTGATTAACTGGTTCTTAAAAATTGGTTATTTCTTGGCTATGACTTAATCGATTTTGTTCGCAATCAATATTTAAATATGCCAAATTTTGGAAAATTGTCAACACTTTTTTTTTTTCTAAATTTTAACAGATTGTCAAAAACCAAAAATAATTTTAACGGATTTCCAAAAGAAATAATTTTCAAATCTGAATGAAACAACATATAGATTCAAGAACGTACGCCCCAGTCGTGCACTTTATTTTTTGTTTTATATATTTTAAAGATCATTAGCATGGTAATCAAATTTTCAAATAAAATAAGAAAAAGAAACTGAACAACATGTCCACTTTAAGTTCGTATTGACGGGAATGATGACGCCATGCCACCGGTTTTTTGATTGTTTTTGTGAGGTCTCGCCAGTCAACCTTGAAAACCTGAGCTTAATACATTGCTTGTGTCATTCAAATGATCTTAACAATTGGAATTGTAGATAACATGCGGTATTGTATGTACAGGAAGCGAATAGTGTTGATCTTAGGTGATTTCTGTGGTAGATCGCATTAGAAAGTTCAGATTTGCTTTTGAGTTCTGTATGTTTATACAGTTGTAATAAACTACGATAATTATTGAAGTATTAATGACGAGTTTAAATATCATTTTATTGAGACAGGAAGTAGTATTTATTATTCGCTTATTTAATTTGCTTTTATTATTAAAGTAAATAAACAACGATTGTTTGTTTCGTGTTGTGAGGTAATCAGGGTTTGCACACATAGCGTACCTTTATTACTCTCATAGTAGCAGTTTGCTGCATTGTTTATTTCAGAGTTATGTCATTGTGTCGTGGTATGCAAGTTTAATATTACGAAGCCAAGATAAATAAATAAATGAAACTATATTTACTTTTTATAGTGTGTAAGCAATGCCAGTAGCCTGTTATCACCTACCCTGATTCATCAGCTGTTACAGCATACTTCTATGAGAATTTCTTTACTACAGAAGGTGTGACCTACTTAGATATTGATTTGACCAACAAATTCTCCAAATAACGTCTTTTTGTAACGATAATTGTAGCTTTCAAGGTACTGTGTGCTTAATAATATAACTGATTTTACGTGGATGCGATAAGAATTCATCATGACGCTCAAGATTGGCAATGCTTCTGAATTGGATGTCCTCTCTATAGAACTGTTCAAGTACGAGTATGAATGAAAAGTATTGAATAGATGCGGTAAAAAACATGCGATGATTGAATGTACTCGTAATATTTCCGGTACAAAGAAAAATTTAGCCATACATTGCGGGTCTCCTTTACAATGCACTTTTATTAAATAATGCGTTTTTATATTTGCATATTTTTTAGATTAAATCCATATATTAACAGCTTGGTAGCTAAAACTTTGGGGATGAGAAATTTGAACATACCTTGATGCTTGTAATTGAACCTAACGAACCAACCTGAACACGACGCAGAAGTGTCGTGAGTAAGCAGAGAATGGCTTGCATATGAAAGTCAGGGGCAATGACTAACCAGGACTTGAAATTAATGGATGTTAACCCAGACCATTAATGGAGTACATCAAAAAAAAAAGAGAAGATATTCAGTGGACAGAGTGAGAATGTTAAAAAGTCTCCGATTTCTCCTCCAACTATAAAAGCTTAGATCCCAGATAAATGCCTAAGCTTTTCATGATCACTCGTGCTTTGATTGTTATACTTTTTCCACACGAACGAAAGTGACAGTTTTACTCTCGGATAAACATATGTTTGTATGTATGTCAAATGTTCGCGAGAGGTGGGACCGGGAAAAAAAATAACTTTTTGGTATTTCTGAAACTAGAACTTGAGTGTCCGCCTCTCAGGTATGTTTGAAGAAAATCAGTCCAATCGTTTAGAAGGCAGACAAAATTGACACATTTTTGCTGTTACCAATACTTGTCATTTATATATGGATAAGGGCAAGTAAAAATACAAGTTAACGTACATAGCCTTTCTTTAAGGCCGCTATATACACTACCATTTGTCCAGAAAAAGTTTGAGTAGGAAATTTTGGAGGTGCATGTACACTGCAGGCCAAAAGTTTGAGGCCTATCTAAACAACTGACTTCATTCATGCATGGAGATTGAAATTTATGAATTGGGCTTTTTTTACCTAAATACTTGTACCTAACACTGCCATCTATGGTTATTATTTGTAAGCTATCAGTTTCTCTATAGTTTGTGAACTAGCCCCATTTGATATATAACCAACTTCACACTTTAAAAAGGGAATAAAGGAAAAATGGAGACCACTTCCGTTTTTGGCTCACGTGAAAAGATCACGAAAATAAAAAGTGCATATTTTTATCCATTTACATAATAAAAGTCAGATTTTACACCCACGTTATTGAACAGTCGGCACATTTGTTTACAAATGTGGGAAAAACCGCTTTTGTGGTTTATAGAGGTGTTTAGGGTTTCCATAATTATTCAATTTTATGACTTTTGGTTGTTCAGCACTTGTTTATGACTCCTTACATCAAAACAGTTCTCAAATCCCAATATTTGTCGAAATGTATTGTAAGGGTCTTACATACAAGCCACACTTTGAAGTTATAAGAATTCATTTGAGATTCTTCACGTCTTGAGTAAAGAACTCGTTAAAAATGGGAAAAGTCGCGAAAACCACAATCGAGAAACGATCTGCAATCATGACCCTTCTTAAAGAAGGCAAATCGCAGCGGGAAATTGCTTCGCAGTTGAAGGTATCAAGGTGCTGCGTTCAACGTACCATTGAACGACACGCTCAAACCGAAAGTCTTCAGGATAAACCAAGGTCAGGTCGGCCTAGACCTACAACTAGCCATACGAAACGAAGTAGATGAAAACGGCACCCGAAATACGTGCCGCAATAAATGAAACACGGAATAAACGCTGTCTTTGACAAGATATGCTGGACTATTTGGACGAGTTGCTGTTCGAAAACCCCTGCTGTGACCACAAAACAAGCAGAAAAGGTTAGAGTGGACCAAAAAGCATACAGACTGGGCGGAAGAAGGGTTTTATGGAGCGATGTATCCAAGTTCGAAGTATTTGGCACAAAACATTGAATTTTCGTTCGACGCAGCACTGAACAAATGATGCAACCAGACTGTGTGGTTCCTACCGTCAAGCACGGAGACGGTTCTTACAAATCATTACATGGCCGCCGCCGCAATCGCCAGATCTAAACTTATATAGAAGGGTCCGGGATCAACGCCCATCATCAGAATCTGCGTTGTGGAATATATTATTGAATTGCTGAAGCACTATACCACAGACAACAATTCAAAAACTGATGCCAAGAATTGTAAAAAACAGTAATCGAATGTAAAGGTGGCTTTTTCGACGGAAAATCATTTTTTCAAGTCATTTTTTCTTCTTTTTAATATTTATTTATTATTTTTTATGTTAAGAACAAAATAAAAATATTTTTCTGCTTATTTTGGTTTCATAAATGTTTCCCGTTCATTTTACATGATTATTATTCTACTAAAGAGTTTTTTCGATGTTGGATTTTGTTTTTCCTTCGAGCACTGAGGGCGGCCTCAAACTTTTGGCTTGCAGTGTACATGTAGGGTGTCGTGTAGGGTGCACCTTAAATGATTTTTTTTTCTGCTTTAACACTCTCTAAAAATTATTTTCTTAAAGCAGTCTTAAGAAATCACTACTGTATCTACTTCGCATGCCCATGTACGAATATTCTACATGACCGGGCGTTTTACGTCTGGTCACATATTTACAACTGGACACAGGCATAACTGAATAGTTGGGTCATAAGACGGTTGGCAAGTCTGTGTATATATAACAGCCGACAAAATCTCAGATATTAAATCCATAATAGCGAACAGCTTCCAATCCATAGCAGAGAGAAAGTGAGCAAACTTTCATACGTAGAACAAATGGATCCAAATTAAAAAAAAACCTAATCTTTGTCTTCCACTTTCTATGCCAACGCCATAGTCTAAACAGAAGACCTTGGGATCATTGACACATAGGGAACTCTTTCTTCGGAAAACTACAAGAACTAGCAGATATGCTACTGAAAACGATCTTACAAGTTTTGAGCCAAGCTACTCCCATACAAGCAATAAAATAACCAGACCTCTCCTTTTTCTTCTCTAAACTACTTCAGCAATCCTCGAGCCTAACATAACGTAAGTACATATAATTGGAAGCTGACATGTTATAGGAATTCATTCACTTCCTCAAAGAAGCGCTTAGCCCGTAAGATGACTTTATAGATTTTAGGTCATTCCTTCGTTGCATAAATTGTTTTTGTACTCAAAAACTTTGAATTAATATGTCTTAGGAAACCTAAAGAGGTTCTATTATAATTATTCTCTATTATTCACGTCTTCAAATTAAGGAATGACAGAGGTACATAGATCTAAGATTTTGCTTGATATTACTTTAAAGTGAATAAGTTGTTGCGGATAGATTTTTCAAAAAATACATTCGTATCTATGTACATACGAGTACATTTTAAAAAAAGTTGTCGAATAAACATTTGACCATTTTACAGTTTGGTTGCAACGAAACCTCAGCATATGACACAAATAAGTGTAAACGACTCTGCATTCATTTTTGTTGATAAAGTGAACAATTTTAAAAATGTATCTAGTAACGTAGTCTAGACACATAATAAGCATTAAACATCATGCATTCTCGTCAATTTGCTCATTAAAGAAAATATTTCCTAAAGGTCAAATTGCTAGTGATAAATTGAAAATTACACATTGTTAAGGTACACAAGCAATTCCACAACATAATAGCTGGGAGTTACACTTAACAAGCAGACGCTAATGAAAAGTGAAAAGGCTTTATTAATGAAAAAAATAAAACCACATAACAAATATATCATACGTAGATCCAAATGGGTATTGTAGAATTGATGTTTTCAATGACAATTACCTTATTCAATGTGCTAGACAAGCTGAATGATTGTGAATTGACTCTTATCATCTTCTTTATCGCCAACGATACAGCAACAGTATGTATGTATATCCACAAATTCCAATCGTAGGTATATATCCAAAAGAATTACACAGTAATTCACCTTTTTTTTCCTCTTAGATTGCCGTCAAATGGCGCTAACACCGACACATCAGCCAAAAAAATTTATTTAATCAATTTGATTAGATAAACACATTCAAATAAGGCATTATTCCTTTTTTTTTCGCACAACAACAATGGCAACGGATTTTTATACTACACACTTCTCTTCGTTTTACATATCAAACTTTGAACTTTTTTCTTGCTTATTTTTCACATTAAGGCTTTCGGGTATTGAATTATTAGCTTTTTTTTTTATTCCGTTCCCATCTACACTATACACTCATTAGTATTCTTCCTCTTCTTCTGCAAAAAGAAAAAACCTTGAATTTTTTTTTTTCTTGAACATTTAAAACTAACGATCGAGTTATTTTTCGTTTCTCTTGTGGATTCTAAGAAATATTTCAAAAAAAAAAGATACAAACAAATTAAACTAAATACAGAGAAAACAGCTTCAGATACTTTGGTTCTTCATGTGTTTTTTTTTTTTTTTTTTTTTTCTTTTATATATTCCGCAAATAAACCGTCAAAAAAAAGAATGTTCAGGAAAAAAAAATTAGAAAACTTGTTTTTTATTCCAGCAGAGAAAACGTATTTCTGGCAAAAAGTAACCAAAAAATGATCCCAATTCAAATTTATAGATACGAATACTATAGCCATCCACCGACAAAAACTTAATTTTTTTTTCAAAAAGAAAATTATGAACGGTGTATTTTTGAACCGATACCGCGCATTGAAAAGTTTACGTCATTTTTATTATTATCTATCATAAGTTGCGTTACAATCTAGAAATACTCAAACAGTACACTTTTATTAGAAAAACAATTTTTCAATTGCCTACCACCGCTCGCCGACCGTGCCCGCTTCAGTGTTTAGTAATTGAAAACACCCCAGAGTCACATTCACAGACGATCGTGCGAATTATCGACACGCAAAATCCAGCGATACATACAAAAATTATCTATAACACCAAACGAAGTCAAAATTTAAGCCTCAAGAAGATTAGCTACAACAATCAATTAAAGGAGCAACGCGAAAAAGAATTTCAAAAAATAACAACCCACAAAAAAGAGAGTAGTATGCTTTAATGAAACCGACCGCTAGGAGAAGAACACTGAATGGCAGACTAAAGAATACTGTGAAACTAAGCGCCAAAAGCTAAAACGCGAGTATTTTAGAAGAAAATCATTTCAACTATATACAGAGTCGAGAAAAAGAGCAAAAAACAGCGGCAAAATATCGAGTTTATAGTGTACACATGCCTTATCGTCGGTGTGATGATGATGGCACAAAAACAAAAAAAAAAAAAAAAACAAATCAAAAAAAGCAGCGAACGAATAACGTACGAACTACACTCTTCGAAAGACCTCAGCGTACAACGCGAGGCGACTATGCCTCCTCCTAAAGAGACACCACACACGCCCGGTATACGAGTATGCATGATGAGGAGTATCTACTGTATACACAAAGGCATAAACGAACGAGCGTTTGCCTTCTGCCACCTTCGTCTTAGAGAGAAAATACAACACTCTCAATTTGCAGATTACAGTATAGTTCGATGGCATACGGACAGACAGACAGTGATGCTCTTCTTTTGTTGACTCTGAAGCTGCTGAAGCTTCATAAAAATTAACTCAAATAATGCACACACAAAGCCGATCGGAATTTCGACTCTCTCAATCGAATGGATAGTTGTGTTATATGCATTCAGGAGTGGATTTGCTTCGTTCCTTTGGCTGAAAGTAAATATTAACAACATGCACACTACATCTTATGAACTAATGAACAGTGGGGTCAATGCGAAGAAAACAAATTATCAGGAGTCATGTTATGAATTTGTAGAGAAATCTATCTTCATATTATGGAATATCTGCCTGCCTGAATGCCTCAATTTCGGGTAAATGATCATGTTGCATTGTTTATTTTGGCAAATTGATGCGAAATGGATGTAGTTGCTGAGCTACATGATCATACAAACAAAGCTTTTTGGTCCAATAATTTTTCTGTTTAGCCTTAAACCCTCATCAATTCAGTCTGTGTTTGATGTTTATTTTCCCTTTATTTCCCAGCTCGTCCCATATTTGGATTAATATTTGGTGACCGGTATTATTACCCTGCCTGGCCTGGTGAAAATAACTCCAAATTGTTCACGTATAATACAATCCTTTCAAGCGCATAAAACAATAAATAAAAAATCTGCAACGGTTTTTCCAGCTGCTTGATCTCTTTGGTTTTTCGAGTGAATTTTTCATGATTTATATTGCAACTCTGACTTATTGTTTTATTTTTGGACTCTGATCAACACTCCGTCGATTAAATTTCTGCGAATAATAATTGCATCATTCAACGTCAATGTTGTATTCACTAGAGACTACAATTCGGAATCCCATCCCAAAATTATGATTCCGAAATTCCGGGATTGATAAACAGAACATCAAGGGAATTCGGGAGTTTTTCTTTAATTTTTACGGTAAATAAAATGAGGATTTTAAGGGGACTAATAAGGGAAGTTTTGTTTGAAGAGCCCAGTAAAAGACCCAAACAAATAAAATCTGTTCATAGGTACGAGTATACAATATGTACGAGTATCTTAGCCAAATAGACACCAAGTAATTTCGAGGCAAATTTGACTCTCTACGAAAATGTTGCAAGTACATATTATAGCTCAGGACAACAAACTGAAATAATAACAATAACTTTTTGAGAACAAGTATTGAAATTGCAGAAAATGAAAGAAGATTACCTATTGATAAATAAAAAGTCTCACAGGCAAATCCATAAATCGATTTGTATTACTAGAGTTGAGGGGCATATGTGTTACCCCAATAATGACTGGTTTTGCAGATGACTAACTGATTTCAAGTGGGGAACTGGAACTTTTACTTGAATTTATGCTACAAGCTATAATGGGACTCTTCAAAACAAAGTCGGGAAGGGTATTTTAAAATAATTTCGCTTAAGATGGAAGTTAATCAAGCAGTAGTGGATGAGGTCAGATTAAATGGTTTTTAGGTATGACACAGAAGGGCACCGTCTTCGGCTATGAAGAAAGTTTATTACATTTCAAACGTAGAATCTAAGCTAGCAGCAAACTCATCCCCCAGAATAAGGAAAATCATACAAATAGACAGGATTAACTCCGATACAACAAAGTTAAGAAAAATATGGAATGCGTATAAGAATTGCATTAACAATAGCAATAATTGAACTAATAATATGTAGTAAAATTAATTATGTACACATTTAACCAAAGGAAAATTTGTTGCTATCAACTGGAAAATTTCGCAGCCCGAAATCCCAGGGCTGAACAAATGACTACAGGATTACAGTCCCTAGTATTCACCTATCGTGAATGTTCTGTGATCAGTGGAGCTCTCACTCATAAGACAGAGTTTGCGCATTAAAATAGTGCTCATTTCGAACAAAATTGTGAACATTAATGTGGCGCATATCTCGGTACGTAAACACCGAGTAACGCCAACCCCGAAAAAATAAAAAAATTGAGTTTGATTGATCTACATTTACTAAACTCTAGGTCCTTCTCCGCTGCCTGGTAAAATATTTTCATTTATATTCTTTAACGTTTGTCTGTTTCACATCACGTTTGAAACACAGGAATTTCATGAACTTTTGCTGAATTATTCTCAAAGATAAATGTTTAGCTTACATTATATTGCACCCTAATCGCAATCGTAATCAGATAAAAAAAGGGTCAAAACTGAGCCAGATTTAAATAAAATTGTCATTTTGCTTCATTTTCTTTTAGTTTTGTTCTGTAATATTAATAACTTAACTAGTATCCCACTTTCATAAAGAACAAAAAATTCCGACACTGAATAATTTTATTAACCCCACTGTCTTATATGTATTGTATTAATCTCACGATATGTACTACCCATATTTACGAGTAGTACTCTTTCAGAAAGCCTGGATGTGGTATAAAGCAGCAATCATTTTAAAAATTGCATGGTTTTGAAATTATCGAAGTTTTTAAAGTAGATAAATAAAAATAGTAAGTATACGCCTCCCTAAAATATTTTGCGAGTAGTTTTTTAGTACTATGCATAGTAAATAGTTTGCTTAAGTTATTATTAACTTCTCCTTGGTTAAGTACAACACTATAACTAGATATCACGTTAAAGCAGTTAAGATTAGTTCCCACTATCTGGAAATTTCGGCTCGTACAAGATATATTTTAAAATCATTGTTCAGCTACATACAGGGTGCGCCATCTTTTATGTCGGTATGTAAACATTGAATAACTTTGAGATTTAGCATCCGATTGACTTAAGTAGACATGTTTTTGAAACGTCAATTCAGTACAATTTTAACCATTAATCACTTCACACCGAAACAACGCGCCGAAATAGTGACGAAGTACATTGAAAATAATCGTTCAGTTGTTAACTCAACGTGCATATCGTCGAAAATATCGTCGCCAATAAGCACCGTCTGACAACACTATTCGTCGTTTGGTGTCGAATTTTGTTAAGCACGGGACAGTGGGAGATCGATGAAGCGCTAAGAGAGTGTTGCCGAGAACCCACATGTGTCGTATCGTCACCGTGCTCAGCATTTTGGCGTTAGTGGAACCACCTTGCGGCGCATTTTGGAGCATGATATGCATTTGTTTCCGTATAAAGTGCAATTGACTCAAAGAATATTGCCGACAGACCGTCCACGTCGCTGGGAATACGGCCAAACTCGAATGATTGACACTGAACCTGATTTTTGGAAACAAATTTTGATGACCGACGAGGCCCATTTCGCACTCTCTCGCGCCGTTAACAAGCAAAATTGCTGCATTTGGGGAACGGAGAATCCACACGAGATCCATGAAACACCAAGGCGAAACAGTCGATGCGAATCGATATCGGTGGTGTGAAAAAGGTCTGGACGGTCACTGCAAATCAAACAATGCAGTTTCTGCAACGAAAATTCCCTGGACGTGTGCTGTAAAAAAATGGAGATATTGACTGGCCACCCAGATCTCCAGATTTGACCCTTCCGGACTTCTTTTTATCGGGTTATTTGAAAAGCAAAGTGTACGCCAGCAAGCCTCAGACCATTGACGAGCTCAAGGCAAACATTCGTGCCGAAATCATCGTGCTCGAAAAAGTGATGGAAAGAGAACACATTTTGCTTTGGTCAATAGAGGTGGCCACTTGATTGATGTTGTATTCAGAAACTAGTCCTAAATTATAAAGGACCAAATTAAATAAAAATATCTCATATATGGAAACCGGTTGTTTTTTTTAAAGTTATTCAATATTTACATACCGGCATAAAAGATGGCGCATGGTGGGAACACGTCAAAAATCCTCATCTAGTGCTTAAATGTAGAATAATTATTGGCAAACATACGACAAGATGAAAGCCATAGTGGTGTAAATCAAATTGTTGTCATTTAGCAAGAAATATGTATAAAGTTTTATGGGAATATTAATAAAAAAATGTATATGTACCTATATATGTATATATTGAAAAGTTCGTAAAGAAGCATTGATTCAATTTCCGAGGTTTCAAATTTTAAAACGCTAAAACGCTGAATCGCTTTAACTCTTAATTTAAAAAAAATATTATCATTTTAAGGAAAAAGTCAATTGGTCTTTAAGGCCAAATCCTAATGACGCGTCACAGTGTTCGCGATCTGACAGTTAAAGTAGAAACTACACGTATCTATCCTAATGAGGCAAAGCTTTTGCCACAAAACAGTGGAGTAGAGCAACTTTCGAGTTATTATTGCCAGTTATTGGTGCTAGTGATGGAAAAACCGATACTGTATATAGTGTTCCCAAAGAAGAAAATAGGGGGAATTATTAGTGTGCTACTGTAAAAAAAAAAAAAAAAAAAACCAAAAAGGAATTAGATGATTATTTGAGCCCAAAGAATATCCAGCAGAGGGTTACCTTTGCAAATAAACACCTTTTCTACCAAAACTGGATTAAAGTACTTTGCTTAGATGAAACCAATGCCGAAGAAGAAATGCCGCTAAGATTGGAATTTATGCACAAAAATAAACATGCTTCCAAGTTAGCGAAATCGTGGTTTTGAATTAATGAAGTCCTTGTTATGGAATGATCTTCACAGTCACCTAACTTTAACCCAATTGAGCATCAGTGAGCGAAGAAGGCAAACAAAAAAGGAAGAATTGTGGGAAAAAAAATCAAACTTCGTGGTTATTCTATACCTATTAAAATTTGTGCTGAATTAGTCGAGTCCATAGAGAGGAGGTGTAGGGCAGTGATCATCGTCAAAATAAAGGCGTTCAAAATAAAGGTGTACAAGACGCCATCTAGGAAAAAAAGGCGAAATTAATTTTTTTTGGCGAATATTTCATTGACGCTAAACGTCAATTTTAAATATTAAAATCAAATGAAATTTATTATAAAATAGTTTTTCGCAGAATGGATCCTTCTCGAGCAAAAGACACTTTTATTTTTTAACTGCGTCCAAAATATAAATTTTTTCTTCATTATCTAACACCATAGTGGAAGTCTTACTAATATAAAATATTTTTTCTTACAATGAGTGTGTAAAATTAATTCTTTGCAAAAACAGATGTGTAAGGTTGTAAAAATGTGTAAAATATGTTTGTACACAAATTAATAAAAGTTTTACAAAAAACAAAACTCTAAAGTGAAGTTAGATTAAATAATCAAAAAATTCAACGATCTTAAAGTACCTATCCAAAGCCCACAAGAAACAAAGTATATGACTGGATCGCATGTACTTGCTCCAAAATGCTTCATCTATGAATAAACATTGCACTTTCTCGAAAAATATGCTAAAAGACAATAAACTGTATTTTTTCAAATTTAAGAAAATTTCTTGACAACTCCCAATGTCTGCCTGTTCGTCAGTCCGTGTGTCTGTCACATGCTTGTAACTTTTGAACAGTTTGACCAAGAGAGCTGAAATTTTACCACTATTTACAAAATGCGATTTATCAAATTAAAATATGTATAAAAAATATTTGTTTTTGGATAAAATTTCTTGAACAAAAAAAGCGAGAAAAAAAAAAAGTTAGCGAGCGTTACGGAAAACGAACTTGTGTCAGGCTTATTTTATCCTAACCCTGGGTATTTTCAAAGTACTATGGTGAGTGGTTACATAACTTCACTTTACGGTCTGTGAAAACAATTTCGTGAATTTTTTTATGTTTTCTGGAATAACAGCCTCATTTGGGCGTGCAGAACGTGGTGCATCATCGGTCGTTGTACGACCGCGTTTAAATTCAGCATACTAGTCAATAATGGTTGATTTTTCTGGTGCGGAGTCCGGATAACACTTGCTTTGCTTGAACGGTATTTTTTCCCATCAAAAAACAGTGTTTAATCAACATACGAAATTCTTTTTTTTCCATTGCTTCGGAGATTACAAAAGTAGCGTCACTGAAACTACTGCAACTTGTGAACTAATGGTCGGATTGTAATGAAATTTTGACACATATCGTTTGAAACTTGATACTTTCTGAAAATGAAATGAGTTTTGTATTTGTGGTGCCATCTATGTGCCGAACTGGGGACTTTTCAGGCGATGTGTTACAAACTTAATCACGAAAAAGATATTTTTTTTTAACTTTTCGCACTCAAAAACACTTTTACAACTCTGGACCTGGACCTTTTTAATAAATATTTTTTGGAGTTTGAAGCACTTCTTTAAGGTTAACTAAAACTTAATTCTGTAGATAAGTATTTTATAAGCTAAGAATAATCTTTATAGTCTTATCTGTATAAATCGCATTTTACCACTTACCAATTTGTTTGGCCGCACTGACTGAACATCACATGTGTAATACAAATACTTAGCCAAATTGTTTTAACGTTAGCCAGCTCTAATGTTTGACTTCGTTCGCAGTGCTTAAGTGGTGGGCAAATCTGGCTGCCGTACTATGAATGTGTTGTTTTCAATAAGTGGCAGTGTTGGCATTAGCATCTATCCACGTTTAGTAGGTAATCGAGTCAGAGGACTGATGAAAAGTTTACTGAAGCATGGTTCATCTTCATTCAGTTTTACTACGAAATTACATGCATCGAAGAATTAAGTGGCTAGCATTCATTTCCCATTATGATAATATTTTGCTACTACGCGCTAACATTCTATGAGTGAAAGAGAAAACAAGTCGAAAAAAAAAAAAAAAAAAGCATCTCCAATTCGGAAGATTCGGAAATTCGTGGATATTTATATCTGCGACGACGATGCTGTTTGCTGTGGTCGTTAGGTTGCATGCGCTTTGAGATGAGATCATGATGTTAATTATATAGCCGGCAGCAGAAGCAGCCAGATCAATGTTTCTTGTCTGTCAGTTTTGTGTCGAATATTTTCCACCTATATACTATAATAAACCAAAACAAAAACAGCAAGAGAGCAGCGCATCATTCGCATCATCGCCGTCATTAAGGGCGGCGGGTGGTGGCGGCTTGGTCGTTCAGCATCTGCATCGGGCATACAATGTACAACGGACTGTGTCTGGATTCTGGGTGCAAAGTATCCATGAAATTATGTATCCAGACTTTGTTTACTCTTTTGTATACTTGATAGTATGTATTTCATATACGGATACCAGCAGTAAAATGCGAACATGCATCTTCTTTTTTTTTTTTTTTTGTTTACAAAATTGAGTTTATTTCGAGAATTTGAGGTTACGTTAATGTTTTCACACTTTTCGTTCTCTTTATTTCTCTAGCGATCCCTATTCTATGGTTTTGTCTTCCCATTTTTGAGTGCGCAAAAATTCTACACCATGTTCTACAATAATATTTTATTGGGTATTAATGAAAAAAGTCAAATCAATTACTATTCCCCCATTCCATGGGGTGCCATATACCCCAATGAAACTGAGAATTAAAAGCGGGCCACACCTTATGTCACGCAACGCTGATAGGGTACGGGCAAGTGGTCAATATGAATTTATTTTTGGTTTCAATTAAATTAAGTAAAGAATTCAATAGAACACTATTCATGGGTGTGAGGAAAATATTGATTTTTTTAGGTCAGAGAAATGTAACCTAATTTATTAAATTTGATTTAGTGAACTTGAAAAGCGAGTTCAACACAACTGCTTATTGGAGTTTTAGGGTAGGGTTGATTTCGTAATATTTCCGATGAGGAAATGTTGTAATGAAGTGATTTTATGGCATTGATGAAAGGAATTTTTAAAAGAAAAAGGAAACGCAAGAATCTGCATAAATTCTTGGGAAATATTTATTCAATGACCCACCGAACAAAGTCATTGAATCTCAATATTACTCATTGGCAAATCTCTGATTCATTGAATTCTGAAAATTCAGATTCAACGAAAATTCTTTATGATAAGTGCTGGAAAGACAAAGCATTTCGGACAAGATCCACTTTTTACTTGCACCTTGGTTATTGGTTTTGTTTAAATTTCCCATCTCGAGATTTTGATTAGTTCTGTTATTATACTACCAGTAGGAACAAAAATACTGTTGCACACATTTATTGCTATACAATAGAGACGTTAAAAGATAATTCAATAAAACTATCAGCATTTTTATACATGTATTCCGAATACCAAAATGTAAACTTTATTCAAAATGGCCGTCTTTGGACTGAATGCAGGCATTTAGTGTCGCTTCCGCCACTAATCAATCACAACACGCACCACAATTTATGATACAGTTAGTTAAGATCTAGGCTGGCTGAGCCCAGTTGTTGAATTATTGTTTTCTCTTTATTTTAAGGGCCATGCTCAGCAATTTTCCAGTATGGCGTTTGAAGGCGCCGAGCCTCAAGCCTTCTTCATATGCGACTTTTGCGTTACATTCATCTCATGAGCCATGCATTGGAGACTTTCATGATTTGTGGCGTTCGTGCTATGCATGGACACCCAGATTGCTGGCGGTCTTTAATTTTATCAGTATCCTCGAATACTTTCGTGCACCGGTAGCAAATATTTGGTTAATCCCTAGCGGCTGCAGCGTCTTGAAAATCAAAACTTTGTTCGCACTATAGAGATGCGATTCTCTTTATCAAACCATTCTATGGCAAGAGCGTAAGCAAATTTTAAATATTTTTTTGTTAAAAAACAATTATGAGGTTAACTCCAAAAAATTGTATGTCAATCTCTGGGTATGCCCAACTCTTGGCGGCGCAATGGGTGTAACAAATGATTTTAGATTTAAATTTAGATTAGATTTGACTTTATTTATGTAAACATCGTAAATACATAAACAAATACAAAAATCAATAGGCACGCGGCACAGCCGTTTGTCAAGTTTACACCTGTAATGAAATGTCTCTAATATTGAGAATTACACATAGCACACTAAAAATTCAAGATATAAGAAATTTTCATTTAATGAGCCTTCCTTATCACAGTACTGATAGAGTTTGGGTACTTCCAATTCATTAAGTAAAACTAAAGTTTGGTTATGAGTTAGAGATTCACTGCTGATGAAATACTTTATTTCTTCCAGCAAACTCTTTTCTTTAGGAAGCATAAACCGCATACATTTAGGAGATCCTGCCGATGAGGGATATAGTTCAAATGGAGAAGTTCTTCCCGTAATTTGAGTATCATCGAAGTTTCATCCACATGGTGTTCATCTCGAAAATAGTTCTTAGGCTTTAAGTTATGGCATAATCGGCTGTAAATCATTCTGTGCATCCCGAGGCATCTCTTAAGAAACGTTTCCTACATTACATGTCCGTTACTGCGATTAGCTGATATAGTGCTAGTATGAGTGGTCGCAGCTACGAGCTTGAAGAAATGATGACTAGAAGACGAGTAGATATCTTGTGTGTAAAAGAAACGAAATGGCGAAACACCGTGAATTGGAGCGTTTATTGGACGTTAATACAAAAGCGTACAAGATGTTCTAGTATGGACAGGAACAAGGTAAAACCAGAATTGCTATCATCCTCGCGGCAGAGCTATTTGGCAACATCTTGACATTTCAAAGTCCAGTGACCGTTTGATGTCTCTCAAGTTATGAAGTGTAGAATATTGTAAGCGCATATGCTCCGCAAGTCGGATGCGAACAGAGAAAAAAAGATGCATTCTGGCTGGATTTTCACAACCTTATAAAAACATCGCAAACGAAGACTATGAAGGCTGCCATGGAGGACTGGGGTACGACACTAGGAATTCCCCAGGTGAAGACATCCTAAGCATCTGCAAGTCATATGGTCTTATAGTGCTAAATACAGCAGTGGCGGAACTGAAGCCCAGATTGACTACCATTTGATAGCCAGTTGCATGAAGTCCCGGGTTAAAGATTGCAAAGTGATCCTGGGAGAGGCGATCACCCAGTAACACCGTCACTTCCTGACAGAAATTTGTATGGAGACGGGGAAGAAAACAAATAAGCAAACAAAGGTGGCTGAGAAAATCAATTGGTACAAGCTGGACAAAGGAAAAGGCGAAGCTTTTATTACCAGCATGACAAATTACCTCTTTACCGTCATCGATGAGGTCGGTGATGAGGAGTGCAGAACACAAGATATGTGGGACTCCCTAAAGCTTGGAGAGAGCCAAATAACTGCTTGGAACGTCGAAAGGTCCCTGCCAACACGCCAAAGAAACATGGTGGTGGACAGATGAAGCTAAAGTCGTGATACGGGAAAAGAAAATGGCTTTCAAGGCTTGGTCAAAGGCTTTGAAGTAATATATAAATTTTGCAAAGGGCTCGCGAAGAAGAAGTGCGCCCAATTTCAAGCAAAAAGTATGAAAGACCTCTATCGGGAGTTAGAGGAAATATCGTCTTCGGCGTCTGATAGGAACCAGGCTATACAGGAGCTTCGACAAAACAACTTGAATAAGGGAACAACTATCTTTAAAATAGCCGCCCAGAGAAGAAGAAATGCTCAGGAGTTTCGTTCCCCAAAGTTCATTAACAATACTCAAGGCCAGCTTCTTGTGGAAGACGCCAAAATTCTCCACATATGGAGACAGTATTGTGAAAGACTTCTAAACGAACAGTTCCTCCGGGTATACTTTCCAAAAGCCACTGCTAACCATGACGAAGTATCCGAAATTACTATCGAAGAAGTTAGGAATGCGGTCAAATAGTCCACAAAAAAAATAGCGGTTGGGCCAGACGAGTTCTGGAAAAAGATGGGAGACATCGGGCCCAGATTCTTATCTCCAAACTTATGAGCGGTGATCCAATGCCTAATCAGTGGAGGGAAAGTTATCTTCTTCCTTTGCACAAAGAAAGGGGCAATACGTGAAACTGCGATAACTACCGTTCTGTCAAGCTGATGTCGCACACAATGAAGATCGTTGACTATCTGATGACCAGTGCGGGTTTGTCTTTGGTAAATCAATAACAGATGCAATCCAAAGTATTAGGATATATAAGGAAAAACATCGTGATTCATTAAAGGATTTCCATATTTCTTGGCAACCAAGAGATCTCTTATGGGTGGCGCTAAAACAACGAGGAGTTCCCGAAACCTACGTGCGCACGATCATGGATATATATGAAGGAGCAAGGACAACAGTAATATGTCCCACACGAGTCAACGAAGAGTTTTCAGTCCTTTGCTATTTATTGCAGTCCTTGATTATCTGCATGAAGGAAAAGTGACGGACCTCAAAGTGCATCAATTATTCTTTGCAGACGATAGAGCTATCATAAGTGAAGATAAAACGTCCCTGCAACGAGCACTTGATGTATGGTTTTGGAGGGAAATGGATACCGTATTAGTTCAAAAAAGACAGAATATTTGTGCTGCCCGTTCTTTGATCCACACCGACCTATTCCAGACATTTACTTGAATGGAAAAGTGCTTCCCAAATGCGAAAAGTCTAAATATCTGGGATCTATGATCAATAGCGAAGCAACTTGTGGTGATAACATCAATCATCGCGAAAGCGTAGGGTGAATGAAGTGGCGGGATAACTCTGCTATCTTCTGTGATCGAAAAATATCTCCTAAACTGAAAGGAAGGCTCTACACCACAGTTGTACATTCGACGCTCACATACGGTTCACAATGCTGGACAATGTACAAAAAGTATGAAGGTAAATTAACGGCAGCTGAAATGAAGATGTTTCGCATGATAGCAGGAGTAACAAAGCTTTTTGTAAAAGAACTCATCCCAAGCAAGATAGAGCACGACCGGCTCAGTTGGTATTGTCATGTTCAAAGGAAAGCTCCTTCGAACCCCGTCAAAAAGGCAATATCAATCAACGTTCCAACACAATCGCGCAAAAAAGACAGACCAAATAACAACTGAATCACACAAATGCAAATACACCAGCATTTGATTGGTCTCAGTGACGAAGTGATCCGAAACCGGGAAGCCTGCCGGTACTTCCTGAGGTCAAACCGGCAAACCCCACAGGCGGACCAGTAGGGATGCAGTAAAGTGGGAGGTTTATGACCCTTCTATTCCGGATCATAACTCGTCGTAAACAAAAGAGGAAGATTCAAATAAAGTCTCACCATTGTTTACCGCTGCCAGTTTTACCTGTAAAGATTCTGAGGTATTCTGCCAAATTTCAAAGACATTTCCATGCCATACAACTTGTAGGTAAAAGCTATATCAAACGCTGCCTTGAAGTCATCTGCGATGCTCCTGAGGACAAAAATATGATCTGTAGTGGGATATCCCGATTGAAAATCTCCTAATAAGTTCTTTGTGTTTATCCACGTGGTTAATTGATTTTGCAAAATCGCAGTAAAAACTTTATATGATGCATTCAAGAAGGAAATGTCACGATCATATTACGGGTCCAGCGTGTTTCTTTTTTTTATGTATTAGTGCCTCCTTGAAATGTATCGGAACTACTCCTTGTCCCGGCACATTGTTAAAAATGCAGTGGAACCGATTTATTAGTTCGGGAAAACCACACTTATAGAACTCAACAGATATTCCATCTTAGCCTGGAGCTTTACCATCTTTGAGCCTATTTAAAACTTTTATTATCTCAATCTGTGCGACTGTTGAATCCAATATTTAATTTTCAAAAGCAGATGTAGCATACTGATAAGTGCAACTATTGGTAACTGGGTTCAGTGGTTTCTTAAAATGTGTAAATCACGGTGGATAGTAAATTTTGTTTAGCAGCCAGTTTCTAGAAATCAGAGGCATTATTAAACTGCGCCAACCAGACTTCGAAGTGACATTTGTTTTTGCTTGCACATAACGTCTTATATACTTGGTTGGATCCCACATAAAGATTTTTGTAAAATCCCTCGTTGGTGTTCCGGAATATTCATAGCCATGCAAATAATGGTAACTGTCTCGCCCTCTTGCATTCTCCATCAAATTATGACTCATCACACTGCAACCTGTTACTCATGGTATTACGGATTAAGAAAGACGATTTTGCGATTTGTTTTATTTGCTTGAGATCCAATTCATTCTGTCTTCGTAAAAGGATATCGAGCTTCCATCGATATACGAGGGCAAGGTGAAAAGATCTCGGCCTGAGAAAGAAAGACTGCGATTTTCAGTTAAAAAATGATTTTATTTTTCTACATAATCTCCCTTGACTTCAACACACTTGGTCCAGCGTTTCTCCAAGAGAGTCTGAAAGGCTGTGAAAATACTCGTCTACGGCATTCTCAACTTCTGCATAGGATGCGAAGCGTTTCCCAGAAACAAATTTCTTCAAGTTTGGGAACAAATGGAAATCTGAGGGTGCCAAATCAGGTGAATAGGGGGGATGGCCGAGCAAATCGTACCCCAAATCCCGCAGTTTTCCCACCCCCGACGCACACTTGTGTACAGGTGCATTGACCTGGTGAAAGATGATTTTATTCTTCTTCAAGCCAGGCCTCTTCTCGCGAATTTTGGCCTCCAGCTGATCAAGAAGGTTGGCGTAATATTCGCCTGTAATTGTTCTGCCTTTCTCAAGGTAATCAATTAACAGGATCCCTTTCGCATCCCAAAACACACTGGCCATGACCTTTCCGGCAGATGCGATCGACTTAGCCACCGGCTTCCACCCACTGCTTCGACTGCTGTTTCGTTTCTGGCGTGTAGTGGGGGACACATGTCTCATCCATGGTGACAAATCGCCGCACAAAATCGGTCGGATCCCTATTGAATCGGTCCAAAGATTGCCGCGAAAATCGTTTGCGCATTTGCTTTTGTTCGGCATTCAGCAAATGCGGCACCCATCTTGCGCAGAGCTTTCGCATCCCTAAGTTTCTGTGCAAGATGTTTCGCACCCTCTCTTCCGATATACACACAGCCTCAGCTATCTAACTCACCTTCACTCGCCTATCGTCCAACACGATATCATGCACTTTTTCGATGGTTTCGGGTGTGGTTGCGGTTTTTGGCCGTCCTTCACGTGGGTCATCTTCGAAGGACGTGCGACCACATTTAAATTCAGCTGCCCACTTTTTATCAGAGTCCCAGGGTAAACTTTTGTCATCTTTGGATGAATTTTCTTATTGGTTAACTTAACCCATCCAAAACGAAGAATTTTATCACCGCACGATATTCAAGTTTATCCATTTTAACGAAGAACGCGCAAGAAGGCTACTGCAAAGATTCGTGTAAGGAAACTACTTGAGAGAACAAGTTGAAACTTCTCATACGAACTAATGAGAAGTGCAGCCAGGCAGGAACGCCATCTCTGCGTCAGACCGAGAACTTTTCACCTTGCCTCGTATGAGAGCTTTTTTCCTCCCTCCATTGAAGTTTGGGTAAAACCAGCAAGTTTTTATTAACTTCGGTTCCATGTATTCTCAGCCTAAAAGGTACGATTGTTCGGAGGTGATCAGAGAAATGTACGTCCTCTACCCTAAAGTCCGTAACATATTCGTCCCATTTTCCTCCAGTTACACTAAAATCGACGACCGACTCTCCAGTACTATTCGATAGATTCGTTTTATTTTCAATTCGGAATCCGAATGAACTGCATAGCTCCATCAGTTTGACCCCCCTAGCATTGCACAATGTATCTTTAGAATGTCGATTATTCCTTCAATGTAACAAATGTATTGTAGTAATAGTACATATTTGTGTGCCTCAAAAACTGTAGGTCTGACAATTCTGTTCTAAACAGCTGAACGGCTTTACTTCAAACTTCACATCTGGACTCTATGAGGTCACAATTCGAGGTGAAATTGGAATTTTCATACTAATCCCAAAACAGTATATAATTTACTAATAGCCGCGATTTTGTAGAAAAAAAAAAAGAAGAAAACATTGATTGGAAATAAATATTATAGTCGTACAAGTCTTAACTTTTGGAACTTTTCTAAATCAAATTTAGTGCGGTATCTGAGCTTTCCGGTTTTTCCAGATCTCAGCAATATTAGTGTGATATGCGATAGCTAATATGATATATTCGTAGCTACCATAATTTCTTCATCTGTATCCGTATGCCTTTCGCGATCTTTTTAAGTTTTTATATTTGTTAATGGTGAGAAACCGAAATGACACAATGATAACATTGGAAACTGCAACAACATATTTAATGTCCTTATGAAAAGAGCTGCGTATTCGGTTTTGGGCCAAAATCCAAAATTATGCTAGAATTATTTTGCAAAACTTCATTTTTAGAGTACGATTCATTGACAAAGAAACCAAATTTTCTTCTTTTTGTAATGAAAATTCACAACTCAATGTGATTATTCTTTCGCAGATGTAACCAATCCACTGTGATTTTCGCTTCTGCATTCCTGACCCGCAATATGTTTAATAATAAGTTTTTAGCTTTCACTGACATGGGTGATTAACATCACTTTCCATATCTTGCACCCACTGACCGACTTTCAATTCCGTACCACCTACAACCGAGATAATACGTCCAAAGCACCGGTAATTTTGTACTCTCTCGACATGTTTCCAAGCAATGCTTACTCATACGGCTGACTAGTTGTCATTAAGGCTGAGAATTATTGTATAATATTTTATCTTCAGTTCTTTGAGGTTCGCCTCAAAGGTTGCTCAGAATGAAGGCCCCTCTGCATGAAGCACGACATATGAACTCTTTGTTTATGCTATATACCACGATTGCAAATATATCTCCAACTTAGGTTTCCACACTCTGTTAGGTTTTCTTCTTTTTTTTTTGAAGCTTGACAAACATTCCTTTCCTCAATTTGTCCCTGAAATTCTCAGTCACCCAATCCTTTTCTGTAAGTGGTTGCAGAAGGTTTGCAAATGGTATTTCCGTAGATTTATACAGCTTCGCGGGCATGCCGTCATGCGATTTTTGTTTCAAGCGGTAATAATCAATTTTGCTGAAAGGAGCGGATAGCTCATCCCGAGACTGGGGCCTACATTCGACGACAATATGTATGATTTAAAACAAGTACAAAACCCATCCAAGCTTTTCGCCGGGCATTGACCAAGAGAGCTTTTTTTTACATTTACGCTACAGTTGTAAGTCCATACGACAGACGAACAGATGGACAGACAAAGGGAATTGAGACACCCACTTTTTTTAATATTGTAACATCACCTAAAAGGATGCTACAATAATGTAGAATAATAACTACGCTCCTCCAGCCCATTCCAAAGTGTCTTTTCATTCGAGGTTCGTGTCTGCGGTTAGTCTCCACAGTTCCACGAAGGAGACGGATAATATCACGGATAAGAAAAAATTATAACTGCAAGAAATGATTATCATCTTGGAATTATTACATCAGAATTTTTCTTGTTCCAGTGGTCGAAGAATTTGCTAGAAGTTTCTGGCTATCAGAAACTTCTGCTATATAAGGACAGATGGCGATCGAAAGGAGACAGTTGGTTTAGAACCGTGGCGAAGAGATTGGAAAAGTGATAATGGGCGAAGTTGTAATTTTGTGATAAAATGAAAGTTGAGAGTTAACAAGAAGAAGTAATTAGTTTGGATTCGTGAATTAAGTAATTGAAAGGAGATAAAGTGATTTGAGAAGAAAGAGACCTTGTAAGAAAAGAATTTGCGAAGAATAGTATAGTGTGAACTTGAATTGTTCTATAGACTAGAAAATAAAGAAATAAATTTCACAGAATATCGTTTTATCTACTCGAGCCGTAGCTCGCATATTACAATATTCTCTACGAGTATTATTAGTAATACCAAGATCAAAATCTCAAGATAAAAAATTGTTTCGAAGCCAATATTAGATCTTTATGAAGCAACTAGAATCTCAATTTTTAATTTACATAACCCATGGTCATTTGGAGTATCTATAAATCAGTATATGTACGTTATGAGCATATTTTGTGGAACTTTGACATGTAAGTCCGGAATTCGGGGTTCAATTTTCACCTCAAAGTGATATCATCCGAGATTTTTTTTTTCCAGTACCTGCGAACTTTTTGCCCTAAATAAAATGGTAAGTTTCGGTTTGGTTGTGACCTAGCAACCTGCAAAAAATTCTCAAAATTCTAATATAATAAATGTGAAGTTGACGACCTTTGGCTTTTAAATAAGGACAATGATGGTATGCTCCAACGATAGTGCTATCCTGGACTCTTTGACAGAAGGTTCTCAAAACGTCGGATTTCTTTAACTTGAAAGAGAACCTGGCTTAAACGTTTTTTCAAATGAAGCACGTAGTTCGGTCGATAAAAGGCAGAAACAGTACAGCACATGACGACTTTCTATAGGCACTTGGATCCGAATATATAACCGTATTTTATTTTGAGCTCTAATTTCAGATGCCTTACTGAAATAGGACCTCAGTACGGCACGCAGGCGAACGACGAAGAAAGAACAGTATCAACGCTCCTACCTTCCAAGTGAAGGCAGCAAATATAGGCGAAAGTATGACAGCTTATAAATTAAAGAGCTGACAGCTGGTCAAAGATCCAAATAACACCCAGTGAATATATATAGACAGACGATTCCTTGCGGATCTCAAAAAGTGGAGGGAGCATTTTGCGGCATTCACATAAAATAAAAAATCTTCAGCAAATGGTCTGCAGTTGTGTATTAGTAGTATATGAGGTTTAATACAGCAAATAAGTTGAAAATATCTGTTCCTGTGTACTTTTCTCAAGAACAGTTAAAAATCATGGAATTTTTATCATAAATTTTAAAATTTTCAATCTGTAGAACTATTATTTAAAATACTTTAAAGTATTTTAAATAATAGTTCTACAGATTGAAAAATAAATCATTAACCATTTATTTATTATTATAAATATATATTATGTTTATATTTATTTATTTATTTAAGAATTTGAGAAAAGAAAAACTGTCACCAGGTACGGCGTAGAGCAAATGATGTTCTGTTTCTTTTTTTGTGACCAAAGTGTTGAAATGTGGTATTTAAAGTTAAAGGAATATTATACTATCTACTCGAGATTTAAATTCATAAAGAACTTATTATTTATCAATACACAGGGTGATTCCATTTGAAACGATCAAAGTTTTTGAAGTGATAGGTTATAGTTAAATTAAACGACTTACCTTACCTCGTTAACGGAATAGCAGAAATTAACAAATTGGATGATAGCAGGAATAATGTTCGAAAGTTTTACCAGAAAGTAAAAAGAGCATCCAAGGCTACAAAGCCCGAACAGAAGCCTGAACGGTTCAAGACAAAAATCTAGTAGTATAATCGTAGTCGGTGCTGAGAATTTGGAAAGATCACTTCTGCGGACTTCTAGATGGCGGTGACGACCAAAACTCCGCTGTCAGGCACAATATTCTATTCAGCATGGACGACGACGAACAACAATTCTGTCTACCCGACTAAAGGGAAGTAGATAGCAATATCTAAGCTTAAATCCAACAAGGCTGCTGGAGCCGACAGTCTAACTGCCGAACTATTTAAAGCAGCTGGGGATGATTTGGTACGGAGACCATATTATGTGAACGTCTTAAACCTTTTGTCAACAACCATAGTCCGTATCAGTATGGTTTTAGGCCAGGAAATTTCACCATAGATCATATATTCATAATGCGACAGATCTAGGAAAAAAAACAGAAGCTCCAAATCGATACTCATCCCCTTTTCATTGATTTTAAAGTCGCCTATGAGAAGAGTTATACAGTGCCATGTCTAGTTTTGGCATCCCTGCCAAAATTGTTCATCTATGTATGTAGGACGATAGAGAATGCACGCTGCTCCATCAAGGTCGATGACAACATCACCGAGGCTTTCGGGAGTATTGAAACAAAAGCGGCGAGAATGGGCTTAGCAGTTAAAGAGGACAAAACAAAATATATGCTCTCAACAAAAATAGGCACTCAACATCAGCGACTTGGATAGAACAGCATAATAGACAGCTACAATGTGAGGTAATTAAGGACATTGTATACCTAGGCTCTGCTGTAAATTCAAATTATGACACCTGCGTAGAGGTCAAGCGAAGAATCACTCTTGCCAACCACTGGTCTTTGGGCTAAGAAGGCAATTGAGTAGTAAAACCCTCTCACGGATAACTAAGGCGACTTTATACACGACCTCACAAGCATGGATGAAAACACTCTTGGTTGTCTTGAAAGAAAACCTCTTCTTTCGCTCCCGTTTGTATCGATGTGGAATGGAACGAACTATACCGGTTGTATAGCGTTATCGATCTAATCAGAAGGGTTTGAATTCATTACCTAAGATGACATAGACATGCAGAGCTAACGCTGTAAATATGTCACCTAAACACACAAATGGAAAGCGACTTCACTCAACTTCGTGTACAAAGCTGGAGGCGGTTAGCACAAGATTGAAGTGGCTGGAGATAAAGTAAAAAGTAAAGTAAATAAATAGGATGCAAGCGTCAGAGGACTTCAAAGGCAATTTTTTCATAAAAGTACTCATAAAATTTTACATTTCACGATACATGCTTCTTCGAAATGTATTTCCCGTCTTCTACAATCATATTTTTTGAAATGGGTTTTTAAGTATTGGAGTCAGCATGTGGCTTTAATCCCCCCTTCCCATTTCTTATATTCGACGCAGTGCCCTTCGAACAAAACTTCAAATACCATATCCGTTACAGCATCCAATCATAATGCTTAATGCTAGTTCATGCAAGCAAATAAGTTGAAATTAGCGTTCTAATAATAAACTGTGATTATGATGATTTGTGCATTATAAACATGTCATTAATTCGTTATTCGCATCGCATAAAGATTTTTTTGATTTTTTTGGAAGAGGAATAGGAAAATTTAACAAACAAATTGTCTTAAGAAAATGGAATTTTTATTAGTTCTACTTTTAGTTCTACATAGAATAGTTAAATTTTAAGTTTTATGATACCTGCTACCAAATGATTCCTTCGAGAAAATCGAATTGGAAAATTCAGGAGGAAGTTCTTACCAATAATATTATCTTAAAGCTCCCACATAATAGCAAAAATAGTGTACATATATATGTATCACGTGTATGCTATTAAGAAATTAATTTAGTACGCATTACCGACTTCCGTGTCGTACTAAACTATTTTTTAAATAAAATCATGCGAACATCTATTTTAAATCTGTCATTAGTATATTTTTGATAATAGAAGTGAAAACTTTCTCGTCGTATTAGAAGAAATCACAAGCGCTAATCAATTTAAATTTTTCTAAATAGAATTTGCACAAGGTCAGATAGTGTTTGTTTACTCTATTTCCTCCACATGATGTATTGGCTGCCATAAAAATGTTCTTGATAAATGGTAGGTGAAATAAGCTGTTAATGAAATAGATGTTCTTCGACCTAGAACTTAGATAGTGAAGTGACTCATCGAAATATGATCATCTATAGTACTCGTACTCAAATAGTCGAAGAGTAGATACTCGTATGGATGTATGTACATTGAGATGTTACAGTGAACTCAATCAAACGCTCATCGAATTCAAGGTCTTAAACCTGGTTGTAATGGCAACGAAATAAGAAGAAAAAAAAAACAAATCGATATATACTTCTAAAAGAGAGTGTTTTGAAATACTCGTACTTCCACAAAAAGTAAGCAAAAAAAAATAAAAAATACAAGCTACTCGTATATTGTACCATTGAGCAATCAACGGATAATTTTCTTTAAATTTAATTCAACCTTCACATCAATTAGGCACTAACTACACGTGTGTTCTATAATATCTTAACAAAATAATATCGGCGTTGAAAACATATCCATGCGTAGGTTGAACTATTTTAATTGTTTATTTTTATTCGCATCGGTACCCAAATTCCTCTATCTTCGTATAGAATTGATTAAAGGTCATTTCGGAGTCTGCTTCCCAATGGTTTTTAATAAATTGAATGTTTTTCAAAGAATTAAAATAAGACATAAATACAAATATTATTTGATAAGAAAATATAAAGCACAGAGGAATGGAAAAAAAAGTTTACTGTTCTAAAATAAAATCTCTTTGTTTTTAGATAGTTTGAATTATGATGAACACATTGCTGATACATCTTTTGCGAATGACCGCATAGCTTTGTGAAATTTAAAATTTAAATTGAGTCATTTTTTTTTAGAAACTTGTGATTATTTTCTGCACATTTATAATGACATAATCTCCTAATGTTATTTTCAAAGGGCAAGTCGAAAAAATTCAAAATAAAATATGTGATTCAGGAAAAACAGAAGTTGCAACTCATATTTGGCCGTCGATAAAAGCGATGGTGTTCATCATCATTTGAAGAAAGCAATAAATATGGAAAAGATGACGGTTTTGAATAAGTAAGTAAAAGTACTAGTTAGGTGATACAAAACTATTTAACACTCCACTAGGTGTATAATATAGCCGACTTTCCTAAACAATAACCAATAAACATAAATTTTAATTATATGATAGGTTCCTACCGACACTGCTCTATTAAAAAGCTTCTATCATTGATAGATAATGGTTAACAAACGCAATTAACTTTTGAATTAAATTGTTGTGAGAATCGTACATGCAAGTAATTTTTGTATTGGCGAGTAAGTTTCAAAAGAAGTAGCATAACATAAACGACGGAGATTTAAAACTATCAAGCTCGACTTGATAGTAATACATATATATTTTTTGGTGCTAACACTCCAATGCAAGACCTGGCCTAGCTTCTCGCAGCCACTCGTGCTGTGCGCCTCACGAATGGCTGGGACCCACAGTTTTATGCGGTTTCCGAAGGGCAATTTTTTCGATTGATAGAAACTTTTCATGACAATTTTTTTTACTCTCGGATGTTTGTCAGACGTTCACGAGAGGTGGGACCGTGAGAAAACTTTTTTTTTTTTTTATTTTTTTTTTTTTAATTTTTGTGTTTTCTTGGATTCGAACCTTTAACCCCTCCCTCAATGATCGCGAACTTAACCACTGAGCCACGGCTCCCACTAAAAAAAAAAAAAAAAGAATTGGTTAATCCTCAGAAAACATTGTCTGCAAATTTCAGAAATATTTAAATCGAAAGCAAGCAGATCAAAGGTCGCCTCAAGCTCTGGTGATAGTCCACCATACCAAAGCATAACCGAATTTGTACCATCGTGGTGTCTTGCAGAATAAGTTCCTCGTCTTTCAGCTATACCCTACTAATGCATTTGTCAACTAGACTTTCGAAGATCTAAGGTCAAATTTTTATAAGCATTCGGTATAAAAACAACTTTGACTTTCCTGCAGCACACTTAGATACATGTTAGGAACTGTGGAATAGATCTGGTTTTAATTTTAAGTCGGTTGCAAGATCGAAAGATTTATCATGCTCATTTAATTTTTTTCTTTTTCATTGAAATTCTATACTTTCCCTCCAAAAAAAAAGTTATGCTCAGACCGCCATCTTGTAAAATGGCTTTCAAAATACGGTTTTTGGATATTTTCTCAAAAAACCATTTATTTTACAAAAACAAGTGTTATATTTAGCATATCTGCAATTTTTGGCGCAACTATTCTTTTACGAGTAATTGAGCTGGGCGCTTCAATGAAGCACACAATTGCATAGAACTTTTATCTCCTACAGGGTGTTTCAATGAAATTTTTTTAAAAACTTAAATACGATTTCTTAATGTGAATGTGAAACCACAGATTACCTTACCTTGGCACACTATATTCTTATGGGAACAGATTTTTCATTTTCCATATGTAGGATATTACAAGGATCTCTTTAAAAAATTTCCCAAATACAGGCTGTCAAAAATAACTTTTTATGTTTCTGTAATCAAATTTTCCAATTTAAGTTCATGCCTTCCCACAATCTACAAGACCCTCCGGGTAACCAAGAAAGATAAAACTTTTCACACGTGCACCACTCAACTTACGGAAAAAGGTTTCCAATTTTCAATACACAGGGTGATACCTATAACATGTTCAACATTTATATAATACGATTTCCAAATGCGTGTCCTTTTAGGACACCTACAAATATTAAGAAACATAAAACAAATAAACTACGGTGTAAAGCTTTATGTAGCCGGATTTTCGAATTTCCAAAATTTCTCAATGTGTTTATGCGCCTTTCCAGTACCTCCTAGAAATATTAAACCTTTCTCTTAGGTCACTCGCTATCAATGTACGAGTATAATACAAGGTGGGGCAAAGTAATGTCATAATGTGAATGTGCCATCATTTTTGCAAATGGCGTCAAATGTCATCGTGCTTTGACATTTATGTTGTAGACAGATAGACAATAGAGCGATACACACCTGAAGAATGCGGACTTATTGTTACTGCTTATTTGACCAATTCCCGGTCTGTTGTTTTAACGCATCCTGCACCATGTGCGCAAACAATTAAGCGTTTGGCTGAGCGTCTCGTGCAAAATCGGTCCACTAGAAATGTCGCAATAAGTGGCCGGCCCTGTATTGCTCGTTCGGCCGATAACATCACTGCTGTGGCCGAGGACGTCCGAGAGAGTCCACAAACATCGACGAGACAACGATGCACACAATTTGGCATCAGCAGACGTTCGTTCAGCATCGAATTTTGGTGAAAGACCTGAAGATGTTCTTTATAAAGTGAAAACCGTTCACCAATTACTGCCTGCTGACCATCAAGTGAGGTTAACTTACTCCCATGCTCTGTTAAACCTGGTACAAGAAGAGGATGATTTCGTATCCCAAATCATAATGAGCGACGAAACCCATTTCCACTTAAGTGGTTATGTGAATAAACAAAATTTGCATTTCTGGCGCACGGAGAATCCACATAAAATGCACGAAGAGCCATTGCATCCCCTCAAAGTGACTATTTGGTGCGGCATTTGCAGTGAAAAAGTGATTGGCCCTTATTTTTTTGAGGGTGCCGACGTCACCACCGTAACCGAAACTTTTTTTCCCCGCAAATTGCTGAATTGGGTCTCGAGCATTATTGGTTCCAGCAGGACGAAATTTTGAAAATTTATTATAAAAATTCGTGCTGTGTTTGTCAAACTAAAATTATCTTCAAGCGAATAAGCGCATTTCTGGCTGAGTCAAATAGGAGCTTCATGGCACAATCAAACAGGAGCTTCATATGCATCCCGAAAATCTCACTGTGGATTTTTGTCCGACCACGTCATCGGACCATACGTCTTCCGAAATAAGAGAAGCGAGGCGGAAGGAATCGATATGATATCCGATTTTTTTGGGCCTAAATTGGATGACATGGATATAGACAACATGTGGTTCCAGCAAGATAGCGCTACGTGCCACACAGCGAATAAAACAATAGCGTTATTGAGGGAAAAGTTTGCAGGTGGCCTTATTTCGAGAAGAAGTAACGTCAACTAGCTGCCACAATCGTGCAACTTAAAGCTCTTAGGCTTTTTTCTTTGAGGCTACGTCAAGTCTCTGGCATATGCCAATAAACCAGCAACAATGCACGACCTGAAGAACAACATCATTCAAGCCATTGCTGAAATCCAGTCCGATTTATGTGGAAGAGCCATCCAAAATCCGGTCTCTTCTCCTACAAACGAAGCCGTACGATGTTATTTTTAAAACATAATGGCATTGAATGTACTTTAATCCGCGATATTTTTGGCCATACCTCGCATAAAGATCTTTGTATTCAATTGTGAAGATCGAGTGCCCTTATTGAAGTACCTTTATATCGGCAAATATTGGCATGTACGGTTACCATTAGACTTGGAATTTCCACAAACTACTCTTTTCTTAATTCTGGCAATATGGAAAAGGAAGAAAAAGTTTCCCACTTCCCCTTTTCCTCTCTGGCTCAATCCACAAAATGACATAAAGTTATCAAATCGGTCTTCGTTGTTCCACTTGAATTGTGAGTATCGATCTACAATATGCAAAATGTTTTATTATTTCCATAGATCCTCAGAAAACATTCTTCTAAGTCTCGCATTGTCCATATCTCTTTACTGGAAACTCGTCATGAACAGCGTTTGCGACACTACACAGGCCAACAAAATTCTTCGTACGATAGATAAATTTCCAATATATTCCACATATATTTATTGTTTTATTATTTTTTTATTTCCTATCACTAAAGATGTCTTTATTACCCATATCCTATCCCTCATTCCATCTCTTTTGTTCAAGTTATTCATAAAAGCAATAAAATGCTCTGCAGTGCAAACGACACAATTCATTCCGTTAGTTTTTCTGTTTGTAATTACAGTTTTAGAAAAATGCATATCATTCTGTATTCAGTCCTTAGTGAGTTAACATCTTTTGCAAAAAAAGTGATCATGTCAGTTCAACAAAGGAGAAAAGAAACACCCAAGATTTCCGCCAAGTGGTAGTAGATTTGTTTTCGAAAGAAGGCAAATCGCTAGCAGAAATTGCACGCACAGTGGGAAAAAGCAAATCAACTGTGCAGTACATCGTAGAAACGTTCAAAAAAACAGGAAGTGTTGAGTATGAGCTAAGAACAGGCCGTCCACGCAAATTAAATGAAAGGGACGAAAGGGTCATTCTGAACACAGTGCGAAAAAACCCAAGAACTAATTACCTTACCATAAAACAAATAGTAGCGGATACATGCAGGACAGACGTCAGCACGCGTACAATAGAAAGGACCCTCAACAGACATGGGTATTTTTCAAGAACACCAAGGAAGAAGCCACCCATAGGTGAAGCGAATAAGAAAAAACGTAAAGATTTTGCCACTTTACACAAGGACGCTGATCTTTCTTTTTGGAAGAAAGTTGTGTTCACCGACGAGAGCAAATACAACATTTTTGGTCATGACGGTCCTGCAAGAGTTTGGCGAAAGAGCGGCACTGAAATGGAAGTTCAAAATGTAAGAAAAACAGTGAAGCACGGTGGAGGTAGTGTTATGGTGTGGGGGAGCATGACTTGGTCTAGCGTGGGAAAGCTGGTGTTTATTGAAGGTAACATGGACCAACACATGTACCTCGACATATTAAAAGCAAATCTACGCCCATCAGTAGAGAAATTAAGTTTGGATCCCGGCTGGATATTTCAGCAAGACAACGATCCTAAACACACCGCTCAAAAAGTGAAGGATTGGTTGTTATGCTATGCTGCAAGACAGTTTAATTCTCCCCCTCAGAGCCCGGACTTAAACCCAATAGAGCATTTGTGGGACTATTTGGAAAAACAACTCCATAAACACCGGATTTCGTCAAAAGCGACTCTTAAGGAAGCCCTCCAACTAGAATGGGATCGTGTACCCGAAGATTTTACGAAAAACCTGGTCTCTTCTATGCCACGTCGACTACAAGCAGTCCTTAAATCTCGTGGAGGCCCAACAAGTTACTGACAGCCCGATTTCTTCAAAAAATTAAAGTCGAATTTTAATTTAATCTAATATCTAGATAATCTTTGTTTTTTGGTCTGATTCTTAAATCCTAGTCCTTTTTTGATTGAACTGTGTAGGTACCGAACAACAGCGTTTATATATGTCGTACGATGAATTATGTCGACCTGTGTATATCTCAGCATTTCCAATCATCTACTACAAATAACAACTTTTCTAGTTTTCTCCCCGCTTTTTTCACATGTTCCTGTTGGGCTAATCTAATTTTCTCTACCTCTTTACTGGTGAGATCCCACTTGATGTTCGTACGACTTCTATGTATATGGATTTAGTGGGTAGGTTATATTTTTCACAAGTAATAAATTAATTTGTGATTAAAGTTTTATCTTTCAGTACCTTCCATTAGTTATTAGTATCTAATATGTTGTCATTATGTCAATTAATAGTTCGGTGGTCCTATTAGCCACTATCACATTGCTTTCAATTAGAAACATGAAAAGTAATGCAACCAGTTAGATCCAATCAAGTCCTGAACCCTATTTCTCACCACAACAGTTGTTCTACTTAGCGAATAACTTATCCTAATCAAGCTCAAGCCTTTATTGCGAAGATGTTCTTCCTAATTGCACAACTTGTTCAACACATCTATAGAATAAAAAAAAACGGAATTCTTAAACTAGATACAGCTGCATAGGACACACTCTTCAAATGGTACATTATGAGCTGATCTGACGCTCCCATGTCTGCACAGATCATTGTCTAGAGGAAATTCTCTTAAAGCGGGATTGTATCTAACCACAATATAAGAGGTTAAGGTCACACTTCAAATCTAGGTATGCAAAAGTTACAAAAAAAAAAAAACTCCAAAGGCATCAAATTTTAAACAAATACTTTTAATAAGCTGTTCCAAATGTGTACCTAAAGACAACTACGTATTTGACTAGAAACCCGGAAACTATATTGCCGCAGACATGAACGCGCTCCTCTTATCCAGTTGACGACCTTTAGAAATATTTCCCTTTTTTGTAGTTATTTTTCTATTACCAACCATTTTACAAACAGGCAGGCATTCCTATGGAGAAACGGCTGGCAACCACCAAGTCTCTCTGTCTCTGTGGATATGTACATGGGCAGACCGGTACGGCGGGCCGTAGTCCTCTATTATAACCTCTATGCAGCAATGCAAAGAAATTTTGCTCGCCTGAGTTTTTCCAAGAAGTGTGCGAATCTCCTAATATCACACAGTGGCAAGACACGGATGTATGTTGGCTGCCATCGTAGCTGCTGTTTGCTGATCTATGCGCGATATTTCTGCGGCTGCTGCTGTTAGATTCCCTTTTTTGGGAACTGTGACTTTTCTGGCTTTAGGAGATCGCTCTCTCGTTTGGATGTACGTACTTGGATGACATAGATGTTTTGTACTCCTGTGATCCATCGCAGTTCTAACAGTTAATTCTTCTCTTCTCGCATATCTTAGATCCATGGGCAAGATGGCAAATAGGAAAATAAACTGTGATACTGTCTTTTTTTTTTTTTTTTTTTTTTTTTTTTTTAATTTCGTCTTATTTTTGCAACCGCATTCTACAAAAAAAAGTAATCGACATCGAAATGGAGCTCATGCTGTGTTGGAGAGACAAAATATCGGTCAGGTGGCATCTTATTTTGTTCTGAGAAATTTATTCATGAAAAATTACTTTAACTGAGGTTTGGTGTCAAAATGCAATAATTGGGACAGAATTTTTGTCAAGTAAGCAATTGAGATAATACCCAGTGTATTTGTTACTTACAATAGCCTCGCTGATGTGGCAGGGTTTACTTTGGCCCTCGTATGGTCTACTGAAATTGTATATGTATTATGAATTACGAAGGAAGTCTATCACTTGAACAGTGTTGTCAATTAAACAATTGACAGCTAAACCTGTACTTTAATTGAATAAAACTTGGCATATCTCGCATCTATTTGCGTTCATAGATTCACAACTTTGCACTATAGATTGGTTTTCGGAAAATAAAACACCAGACTTGAGGAAATTTGGGAAATAATCTTTTTTGGATATCTTAGGACAATCTCATCTGAGTGACTGAAATAATTGCAGAAAGCTCAGCGATAAATAAAAGGAAAGATACGAATCTACTAGGGCGCCATGACTTAATGGGTAGTACGTTGAACTACTGAGCATGAAATTCAGGTTCGAGTCCCAGTAAAAACACCACCTCTTGCAAGAAACCTAGGAGAGTAAATTTCTCATGAGAAGCTTCTCTATTTCACCGTGCGGATACGACATAAAACTGTAAGTCCCTTCTATCGCATGGAAAATATAGCACGCACATTACAAATGACTGCGAGACGATATAACTTACCTACGCCCTGCCTACATCTACATCAATCACAGATGGAAAAACAGTATAACTACTAAAGCAAGTAGGCGTACAAGTGGTACGTATTTCATATTGGAACAATCAAACTTTGTCTGTGGATAAGCGCAGCCGAATTTTTTTTTTAAAAAATTTAAAATGTAAGGAATTCTTTATATTTTGACCCCATTTAGGGTTTTGGCCAACAAAAATATATTTACCTACCTACCATTTCCAACTAACGATCAGTAGTCTACCGATCACTGAAAATTCTCAAATAGCGGGTAGAGGTAGATGCAATAGTTGACATTGAACCGCGTATAATTCGCAGAAAATTTTGTCGATGGCTGGTCAAACTGAGTCTATTTACTAGGAGTCCATTTCCAAAACGAACGTTATCCACTTCACTGTGTTGAGAAAACTTTGTTTTTAAAATGGACATCTCATATAAAGAAAAGTTATAATTGGTCTCAAATGGATTGTATGATACCATATCCCTCCATCTTTTAACCCAACACTAATAAAGGGGCCACTGCTTTCAGAAATGGTTGATACTCGTACGAGTAAAATTATACCTTCATACTCTAGTTTTTTCCACGATTTTTAATAGATCTTATCAGACTATTGCACAAGGAATTTTTTTTAGACGAGGTTTTTTAAGGTCTTCGAAATAAAATATATTCATCACCCAAGTTCACCCAAATTGACTTAAGTTCACCCAAATTCACTTAAATTCACTAAAATTCACTAAATTTAATCAAGTTCACTTAAGTTCCTCTAAGTTCACCCAAATTCACTCAACGTCACTCAAGTTCAGTCAAGTCCAATGAAGTGCACTAAATTTCACTCCAGTTCACCCGAATTCGCTCAGGTTCAGCTAAACTTATTCAACTTCTATTAAACTTAAGTTCACTCAACAAGCATGCGTCCGCATTCCCCCCAATCACGAGTTGCACAGGAAATTAATTGGGTTAACGCTAATATTATTATTGATCAGGTATTTAATTAAGAAAACAGCAAAATATGATAGCAAACAAAAAATCGTTTTCCAATCAGCGAAAAGTGACTTTTTGACCAGCAACAAATAATTTTGATTCGAGCGAATTTGTTTATATTATTTCAAATCGCGCAAGTTTTCTTGAATATTTTCTCAAAACCTTCCAAAATGTTAGCGTAGACCTGTGAATGGGTGAATTATAGGGCACGTCGATTTTAGATAGATTTTCAGGGTCCGTATACAGGCCACGGAACCCTATTATTTTTTCCAAATCCCGGAGCACTCAGACTCACACGAAGTCCATTGCACTACCAAGCAGAACTCCGTTTGGTGTAGTGGTCCTGAAGAAGCGCCCAAAAAAAAAATATTCTATCTCGAGGCTCCCCAGGAACATCCTCGAACCAAGAAAAAAAAAGTTCTATAAAACCGGGTTAATAATTAAGAAGTTATTCAAGAAAATGACTGACAGAACGCCGTCCGCTTTTCGTATGGAAGAATAGTTGCAATTTTAACGCATTCTTGTTCTAACAGGTCGTGCTAGACGTTTTTTTTTTTTTTTCAATTTCTAACAATGATATTAAGAAAAGATGGTTCTTCAAAAAAAAAGACGTGTCTGTGGGCGGATTTCAAAATTGTTTACACGTGTCCTACTTCGGGATCTTAAAATTTGAAACATATGTGCAGGATCTTTTAAAAAGATTGAGCTGGAAATACGTACTAATGTTCCGCTCATCAAGACAAATAAGAATCTAATAACTAAATTTTTTTCCGATTGCTTACCATTCTGGAGTTATAGTGATTTTTTTTTTTGCTTTACCTTCATCAGAGGTGGTGCCATGAAAAAACGTTATTAGATTTTCTTTAGGACTCGAATCTGCACCCAAAAAACTCGTGACATGTATTTTCAATTGCTTTATTAAATAACTAGCGGACATTTAGTGGAACCACAAAGGGGAAGACTAAGTATAAAAAGTAAGTATGTTGTGTTATGTTAATTTTTAGACCATCAGCATTCCTTTTAAACAATAATATCAACTCAAGCACATGAAGCATCAAGTAGCCCGCTAAAATATTCAATTCATGATTTGTTTTCTTCTTTATCGTCCACCTCAATAAACGTTCGATACACACGTAAGTAATGCGGAAATCTTTCATTAACCGCAATTGTTCGATTTAGGATTTAAAGCAGAAGCAAGTTGAGTGCTACCTGCAATGATGATTATGTATTATGGCGAAGCAGATTGTGTATTGCACAGATGCCTCTCAAATCTCGTTTACTCGTTTTGGAAATATAGTTCTTTTTTTTTCTATTATTTAGTTTTTACCATGCAATACAAGATGAAGTAAGAGTAGAAAAAGAAGGAAAATATTTTTCCAGTAAAGTCAGTGTGACCATAAATAAGTCGTCAGGCGGAAAATGTATAAAACAAAAAAAACATAAAACAAGAGATGCGTAGAGTATGGTACTGCAATGAAGGCCTACATCGCGACCTTCTGCCAAAGAAGGCAGTCGTTTGAATCTCGTCAACGCAGTGTTTGTGTTGCGAAAAGGATAGAGGATGTGGTGGAACCATTAGCATATTTTCCAGCTCTTTTATAATAAGTTTGAAATGAAAATATAAAAAGTTGCTTTACAATTTAAAACTACCTGGGAAAAAAGTTTTAAAAAAAACAATATCTTTTGGGGTTAGGTTAGAAGATGGTCCCTATAAAGTGAATATGAACACAATAGACAGTGCAATGTACTGGAAATAAAATAACCTATTTCCAGTCTAATAGTCGTGCATTGATTTCTGAAAATCATTTAATCTTAGAGTACATACCTGCAGAGTACTGCTCGAATCGAAACTAGCCATGTCATCAGCCTCGCTGACATGATCACTAGCAGAATAATTTGACGAACACACACTAGTCGCACTCCTTACACTGCTTCGTAACGAGGATATCCTTCCATCCGCCGCATAAGACTTCCCTTGTAGGTATGACTCGGATGCACTCTCATCACTCGTACATGAGATTTGCCTTTCCACTAGAACTTTTCTTAACTTATCCTTATCACTAATTACAGGTACGGTGGTTTCTTTGGTTCCCTTCAGATCACATGGCTCAGTTATTATAAGTCCTGAACTGCGCTGTATGCCAGATTGTGGTCTCGGTTGTGGGTGCACATCAACAGAAATTAAATCTACCTCAGATTGCTGGATTTGTGAAGAATTTATCCCCCCATTCGCCGCGGCGGCATCATAACAACTCCCTTTTGATCCAAAGTCATCTGACTCATCGCTAGTTTCCACGATAGTTCCAGCTACAGCTGCAGCTCCAGCTCCGTGCTTCTCCGATTCAATAATGCGTAGTTTACGCGATTCACTTTGGTGCTGCTGCTGACCCTTTGGAATATCATCATTCGCTTCGACGCGAATGCTGATTTTATTTTCGCTGGCACGCAAACGCAACTCGTCGTCTTTGCCGCCGCCACCATTGGGGTTAGTAACTATAAATCTTTCAGTGACGTTATCTGCGGGATTTGTTGCTGTTGGTTTGCGTTTTTCTAATGATCGTGTTCGACGTCGTGATTTTCGCTTATTTCGATTAACCGCATCCAGATCTATGCGTTTTTCTGTTTCATTCGAGTACGTGCATTCACTGTCTGTGAGATAGTATTCTGGTTTGGTGATATTATCTTCGGATTTAACATTGGTTAGAACGTATTTGTGAATGGTGGGAAAAGCCAATTCATCTTCGGCACGTAACCACTTGCGATAAATTATAAAGGATGTATCGTGATAACGCACACTAGGCTGAAATGTTGTAATGGTTTTCTTTAGTTTAGATATAAATTATAATTGGGGTGACCGAAATATGCTTGTTTTAAATGAGGAAAAGAAACATGAGGAACAAACTTAAAACTGGAGCTCTATGTGTGCATTAAAAAAAAGAAAGTATAATTTTAATAATGAAAACAATTTAAATACATTGATATTAGTCCATTGAGACTTTTACAACTATTTAAGAATAGTAATTGACACAATTGAAAAAAACGCAGCGGGGCCATCGACCGGTACAATAGCGAATATTGAACGGGAAATGATTTTTTTTTATAATTTGCATGTGTTAAAGGGGATATGAATACCCTTATACTAATTTTTAGAACACGTACGTTTTGTGGAAAGGGGAAGAGACAGAGAAAGACAGAGTGGTGTAGTTTGAAACTCAGGTGGTATTAAGTTTCTGTAAACTCCATGGGTGGCTGTCCAAATAACTGGGGAGTATTTTGTTTGTTTTCGCTATTATTGTCGTTGCTTATGATTCACAGTATTTTTTCCGTCATCCTGATGTCATCATCACGGTCAAGTTGAATTTTAGCCATATGACCACCCTACTGCCAGTGTTATGCCTTCACAGTAGAGTTGACTTAGCTTTCGCAAGTGATCGACTTTTTTATTTATTTCGTGCGAAATAAATAGATGATTCTTGACATCAGGATTCGAACCGTGAATCAACAGCGTGACAAGCGATGATGTTACCACTACACCACGGCCACCCCAAAATGTTAAACAGTGAATAAGGCTATCGACGACACCCAACCCTGACTACTTGCCACAAAAAAACAGACGCCAGTATAATCGAAAATTCAAGTTGGACGCTGTTAATAACACATCCAATTTGTGGCCTCTAAATCGATCGGAAAATTATTAAAAACTTTTAATTTTACGCGAAAATTTAGTTTTTTCAAAATATCTCAACTCCTACACATTACACGAAAAGAGTATTTAGCAAAAATAAAGAAGACCACATTATACACAACTCATGTCTTATTAATTCTGTTCGTACACTTAATAATTAAGGCGTGGCATTGTTATAAACTTTCAAAAATTCGGTACTAACATTATACTTTTCAAATTACGAGGGGCGTTTTCAAAGTTCTGGGAATCGCTCTCTCATTTAAACAAATCGCTACAGAAAAAACTGAACAGCACTTGAACATGTTCTTACAGCTTTGTTTATACACATAAGCTAGTAATTGATCACTTTTGTTTTTGTTGTCAAAGCGTACGGGTGTTTTTTCACCACACTAATGCTGAAAAATGGAAGATGCCGTAAAATCGCAAAGAGCTATAATTTGTTTCTTATGGAAAGAGGGAGTAAAATTCTTCTTGATGATTCTGCAGAATCGAAAAGTACAGTTTACCGTTGGGTTGATCGCTTTAAGGCTGGAAGGACAGCGCTCGAAGACGATCCCCGTAGCGGCCGCCGAAGCAGCTCTGTCACCGAAACAAATATCGCTTCTGTGGAAAACCTGTTGATGAAAGACAGACGAATAACCATTCGAGAGATTAATGCTAAACTAGGCGTTGGTGTGCGGCAAGTTCATGAAATTCTGCACAATCATTTGGGAGTAAATAAGGTTTCAGCACGTTGGGTGCCCAGTCGGTTGGGCCCAGAACAAAAACTGAACCGAGTCGAAACTTGCCGTTACCTACAGGAGTTATTTTCCATTTATAGGGACTCTTTTTGGCATCGGTTAATAACAACGGATGAAACCTGGGTTCCTTTATTTAATCCGGAAACAAAAAATCAATCGAAAGAGTGGCGAAAGCCCGTAGAAGGCGCGTGCAGTTCTGTCGGTCGGTAAGGTTATGCTAACGGTTTTTTGGGACTGTGAAGACATAATATTAATAGATTACCTGGCAAAAGGTGCAACAATAAATGCAGAATATTATTCCAATCTTTTAAAAGGTCCATTATGCGAAACTTTGATTAAAAAACCGCCGGGAAAGCTGAACGAGCGACTATTGCTGCAACAAGATAATGCAAGACCCCACACTGCTCGCAAAACAAAGGGTATTGTAATCTATTTGCGGTGGGAATTGCTGGCACATCTACCCTATTTGTCTGATCTAGCGCCGAGGGACTATCACCTGTTTCCAGAATTGAAGAAACCTTTACGTGGCGTTCGTTTTGAGGACTGAAATGAGGTGAAAGCCAGCATAAACCAGTGGATAAAAGACACTTCCCAAACATTCTTTGAAGATGGGTTAAAGAAGCTTGTACACCACTGGGAAAAATGTATTCATGCTGCTGCCCCCCTTGCAACCCCCGTGCTTGGGGTCACTGTTGGATTTGGAGTAGGTGTGAGATTGGGTATATGCAAAGTTTCTTTAAATCCAAAAGATTCTTTAAATCCAAAAGAAACTTTGCATATACCCAACTTCGCATCTAGTGACCCCAAGCAGGGGGGTTGCCCCCATACCTACCCCACTGTTTAGACGCCGTAAATATCATATCATAAATATCATAATCATATTTCTAACGGTCAAAACAAATCATATTTGTTATTGGAAAAATAAAAAAAAACCTATGGTCTTATGTCTCAAATTTATATGGTTTTATGTCGCTTTTCGAAATCGACATAAGGCCATATCCCGAAATATGGCTTTATGACACTTTGTGAAAACGTCATAAGGACAATATTTTGAAATATGGCCTTATGTCACATGGCCTTATGTCACGGCATCGTTGATGTAGTCTGTCGAGAATTGATGTTCGGATTATTCTTCTTTTTTAAGTTGGACTCTATTGATTTATATCGAACAATTATTCATTCAGTTGGTTATTCCCTGTCACAGCCTGTTACGAGTATATTTAACTTACATATGAAATTAATGCAATGCTATCTTAAGCTACACATTCAACAAGTGTTACTTAGTGTTATGCATGTAAATATATATATAAGTATGTATAACTATAGTTCATTGTACGAATTGCTCATACGAGTATTCAAAGTTGGAGTCACAGTACACAAATGTTTATATGTCAGTAAATAAAACAAAGAATGTTTATTCGGGACATAAAATGTATCAACATCTTATTAAGCGCATCAATTCGTGGCAGAATAGACCAACAACGACATTAAGACATCAAAAATGACTAGTCCTTGAAAGACGTTCGGCGCGGCGGAGCAAGGGTCGATGTCCAGCAAGAATTTGGAAACAAAAAACCGAAAAAGAACAAAATGGTCTTAACAACAGGTGGTCAGAAATTACATACATACATACGAGTATGTATGTACTTACACATGTGTTAGCCTTTTAGTACACTGTGCCGGAGGGATTTAATGGATACAAAATTAATTAAAATAAAAAAAAGATCGAATAACTAAGAAAATATAATCGTCCCTCCCCAGCAAAAAACTCACAGATATATGTATCTATGTACATATGTACATACGTAAATCAAGTGTATGCAAAAGCTCACCAATTTTGCTTGTCAAGATGGAATTTCATAAAATCATTTGCGATGATCATCTTCGGCATAATTTGTTCACCCACATCTATTAAGTTGTTGAAAGCTGCTGAAAATGGTGTACACAACCGCATGTACATATATTTTGGAATCGCCAAAGCCACACATGACGTAAAAAAAGCTTTAGCTGATAAACATTAAAGATATATTTTTTATTACATACTTCTAGGCGCACAACGAATGTGTGGCGTATATCATGATTTTCATCACATATCGCATGAGATAAAATACGATTTTATCAGCAAAACAGTTCATATCATTTTCAATTTTTGTAATTTATCTAATAATGTTATTATTTACTTTTTTTTTAAACAGTATCAAAATATTAAATAATTGGAAATAAGATAGTACACACATACCTACATATACTTTCAGTAAACTCGGTCAAAAAGATATAAATATGGGACGAAGAACAAATGACGATGGACTAGAATTAGAATGCGTAGCTGGGTCATAATCGGGTACTTTCGTTTGTGTCTTTATTTTGTAAGTAATAACAGGACAAACAAAAACACAAAATGGAATAATTTGACATTCAAATAATTCTAACTAAATTGAACTGCGTATATTATACGAGTAGTATTATAAGTGGAACATCGGGGTACAGCGCTGCTTCATTAACCCACGTCTCTGCAATGAATGTGACAAACAAATCTAGAGTTTTCTACTCAATGTTGAATGGACTGCGTATTTTTTTTTAATTTTGTTCTTTTTCAAGTTAAACTTCAGGTGTTCTAAGTGAATTTGGTTAGCACAACAATGAAGTGCTTGCTTTACCTCGAGTAGTTATCTCTAGTTTCTACACGTATAAATTGTTATACATGTACCTGGGCTAAAATTGCAAGTGCTTGCCCTGACTGTCAGCATATTATCCGTACGAGTCTAAGAACAATGAGTGAAATCCTATGTTTCCAAATACAATATGACTATTTCTTTTACCAAAAGACTTTTCTTGTGAAAGTGGAGGGATCAGCTAAGTAATTAAACTACCAGCAAAATATACTAGCACAACAAAAAATTAACAAGCAATTGGGCCGTGCTTAGGCTATCAGAGGGGTCAGCAGAACGGCCTTCAGATATGTAGGCTATCTGCGAATAACCAATAAGCAGTCCACTACCAAGAGCGGCAAAATGGTGGGTGTGAGGGGAAAAGAATCACATGAGCCCTCTGAAGTCTCTGTGACGAAGTGAGTATACGCCGCCCCTAAATAAGTGTCCTATCCTTAAGGCAAGGTGTTATGCGACCCGTAGTGAGGGCCTGAATGACGCTGGGGATGTAAAACCAATACAGCATCGTTACTGGAGCCCTCCTAATACCTGGTGACCTCTAGTTGAAATAAAGCCTTACCACGGTACCGGAGGCTATGACGTGGTCGACATCAATTCCCCCTTACTCGTGTGGTTCAAAATGAACAATTTGAAACAAACAAAAATATTTACAAAAAGGAACAGAAAAACTAAAAACAAAAATGGGGAACCAAAAACTTCAACTATACACATTTCGAAAGGGAGCACTGCTGGTTCGATCACCAGTAAGAACTCATCTTGATAAGAAACAGGCGGCGACAATACTGCTCCAAACAGTACGCGTGGATGCTCCTACTGTAGACTTAGCTGAGGGTGAAAGCACCTCACGTTCCAATGAAGGGATGGGCAAGTGTGATGCGATGACGGTACTGAGCAAAAAAAATAGCCGAACTTTCTGAAATTATCAAAGAAAAGAACAACGTTCATCACGAAATCCGTAAACTGGTGAGTTCTATTCGTATCACATTCGACAAGGCAAAACCTAACGACGAGAGCAGTTACATGAGAAAGGCTGCATAAGACTACTCAAATCACACGGCCACAACCTTTAAACTACCGAGCAGCAGCCCTTAAGATCATGGAAACGTCTAAGCCTACGGTAAATAGCCGTGAAATACAACTACAAACACACAAACGAAGGCGAGAAAACAAAAGAAAAAAAAAGGCTGTGGTCCCGACAAGGAAAGAAAAACCCGTCCAGGTGCAAACCCATAAGAGGAAAGTCGAAAAATAGGAAAAGTCGAGAGGCAGCACCAGAAAAGAACAGCCTAGATGCTTTAGTGGTTAAAGCAACGGATATTCTCTTATGTAGAAATGTTGTACAAGATAAGGGACAACCAAAGCGACCAAAGGAGACCAAAGGATATCTACTCTTAAAATTAAGGACCCTCCCACCAACAGAAATGACCAAGTTTCATGAATACGTAAAAAAGGCCCTGGCGACGAGAGCTGCTCATAAAAGTCAGAGATCTGGATGAAATTGCAACGCCAATCTGCCAAGCTCTAACCAAGCAACTAGAGGGATTCAGAGAGTACTATATCGAAACTAGTACCATAAAGTCTCTTCGAAAATGCATGGACTTCGGAGACACTGCCAGAGCAAGTAAAAGTGCGGTGGACGTGCCTGATCGGTGTTGTACCTAGGTATAGTGCAAGTGAACATACCGCAAAATTTTGCGTCCTAGAACCAAAATGCCTACTGCGTCGTGACAAAAAGGACATAAACAGCAGCCATGTCACAGAAAGTGGTAAATGCCCAGCTTTTCGAAAAGCCTAGAGACAGGTGAAAAACCAGCTTAATCTCAATCACTGCGAACCAGCGAATGACCTCCTCATACAGTCTGTGCGCGAACATAAAGTGGACGTCGTAATCCTTAATGAACCCTACAAGGATATGGGTGCAAACTCGTGGAAAACGGATACTACGGGGAAAGCTGCCATATAGATCTACGGGAAAACCGTTTTCCCAGAGAGAATACCAACACCAGGAGATGGTTTCATATTTGCAAAAATCAGCGGCATACATATTTATAGCTGCCATGAACCACCAAGCCTATCGATAGCACAGTTCAAAGAACTACTGGACAGACTTGTAAATAAGGAATGGAAATGCAGAGGAACGAACAGATGAAGAAGAGCCCTACTAGAGGCTTTAACAGCCCTAGACGTGGTACTAGTAAACAGTGGAAATAAACCCACGTTTTGCAGAGGAAGTGTCGCTTCCATTATCGACGTCATGTATGAGTACGTAAGTAGCTGCTTGGTAGTAAGAACAAAGTGGGAAGTCAGCGACCACTACACTCATAGCGACTATCAGGTGATAATATGTGAAATATCTCCGGAAGCAAGAAGATTAACACCTCTAGCGAAGTCAACCCAGAAAAAAGACTGGAACTCAGACTCCTTCGATGTGGAGGCATTCACATGAATTTTTAACAGAGACGCAGTACTTATGGGTCGTGTGGGCAGTAAAACAATACAGGCCAAATATGTGGTGACACGAGCATGTGACGTCTCAATGATGAGAAGAAAAGAAATGAATCATCGTCCTACAGCTTACTGGTGGAACGAAGAAATCGTACAGCTAGGTACCAAGTGTCATCGAGTGAGAAGAGTATCCCAAATATATCACTCAAGACATCAATAAAAGCAAGCCCAAAAATGTTCATTAACATCTACAACTCGTGCCTGAAGGAAGGAGCCTTCCCGGACCAGTGGAGACGACAAAACCTAGTGCTTCTTCCCAAAGGTAACAAACCACCAGATGAACCATCATCACACCGCCCACTATGTATGTTAGATACGGCTGTCAACATTTTAGAGCGAATCATTTACAATAGGCTAGACAACAGATGCAATTAACGTGGTAGTTAAAACGGCACAAGAGGCTGTACAAAGAAGAAGAGGCGGTTCCAAAGAGTACTGCTTGGTCATAACCCTCGGCATAAAAAACGTCTTCAATACGGCAAACTGGAGTCACATCTTACAAGCGCTCTTAGCGATGTGAGTACCAAAATATCTCATAGACGTTGTTGTCGACTACTTCAGGCCCAAAATGTTACTATACAATACCGACCGCGGACCCAAGGAACACAAGATCACCGGTGGAGTGCCACAGTGCCCAGTCCTTGGCTCACTGCTCAGGAAAGTTAAATACGGTGGTATACTTCGACAAAAATAGTGGGATTTACTGAGGACATCGTCATTATTGTAACTGCTAAACTGTTGGAGGATGTGGAACAGATGCGACAATAAGGATAATACTGGCGGTGCATAACTTAAGCGGTTTTAATAAGCAATTTAAAAAGTAGAAACTATCGAATAGAAATCACATCTAACCCGCATATAAAATACCTAGACATTATGATAGATACGAGGCTCTCATTTAATGATCACCTTAAGTATGTATGCCGAAAAGGTGAAATAGCAAGTTCTGCACAAGCGCGTATCATGCTCAACATAGGAGGGCCAAGACATAGCCGCAGGTTATATATGCAGCCCCGATTTGGGCCGGGCCATGGAAACACTAAGGAGTGAACTCAACCAGCGACTGACTCCAGAAAACATCTTTGATGAAATGCTAAAAAGCCAAGAGGCATGGAACACAGTAGCTGGGAGCACAATACACATAATAAAGATTCTCAGAACCTTAGAAAGAGAAAGGGAAGAATTAAACCGGCTAAATACTACAAATGCAGAGCAGGAAAATGTAAACATGCGCTAACTGAATACATTACATTCTTAAAAGTTACAATCCACCTGAAATGGATTATATGTATAATACCATATCCCTCACCTTCTAAACCATTCCTAATAAAATTGGCGTGGCGTTTTGAACTTTTTAATTCAAATTCAATCACATATTTCTACTAGGATATTTCTGCGATTTTTAACAGAATTTATCAGAGAAACTGTCGTAACATTTTGTAGAAGAAAGTGGGCGTGGCCTTTACCATTTGTAGCCGAAGATGATTCTGATTAGATATTCACAAGACTTAACCATCACCGTAAATAGCTTTGATAAAGTAAAATACGGTTTTTTAAAGAAAACGCCCCCAAAAAATCAGCGTGGTACAACGTATGGACAAATTGTAGATAAAGTCAACGTCTACATATGTACATACGAGTACATACTTTGTTGAGGCAATAATTTCTTAGTAAAAATATTGAAAAAAGACGGTCAAGCTTAAAAGTGTTACAGTTTCTCTTTTTTTAGTTTTTAACTACAGATAAGCAGGTAGAATCTGTATTGTTTATCACGTGGATGCATGTGTGATTGCAATTACGAATATATACGCATATTTCAATTTCCAGTCACAACAACAAAAGCACGCTGCCACTAAGGCATTCTTCGGTACCCGGACGGCAGCGAAAGAATTTCATAGACGGAGTCAACGATGGCCACAGTTCCATTTAGGCTGAACTACTTGGTGAACACCTTATATGGGCTATTTCAACGTAATCGGATCGTAGGCCGACAAGAACCGGATAACCCGTCCCCTTACATCCAAGGGGTTCAGCAAAGGACCTGCCCTTACAAGTTCGGGATTGTAAGTGAGGTAAACTGCTCCACCATGGAAAAAAGATATTACGAATCAACCAAATGATTGATAAGGACAAACCAAAATACTGTTGACGATCCCGCGAAACGAACAGAGGACAACGGCTTTCGGTTCTACACGTGGACCTCAACAGGTCGTGTGTAGCCGAACAATTAGCAGAAGGCCCGGACTGCTACAAAGCAGATTTTCGACTTGTAAGTGAACGTCTTATAACTATTCGTATCAAGGTTGTCTTTTGGTCAACAAACTATCAACCAAATTGACTACATTGCGATCGACGCAAGGCACGTCTTCAGTGATCTAGATGTCGGAATCTTCCGAGTGGTCAACATGAACTCGAACCACTACCTTGTTGCAGTCAAGGTACGAATGCGGATATCTCAAACGGCACAATAATGAAGAACTACTGTAAGAAAATATAACGTCGAAAAGCTGTAATCGCAACAGACTGCCAAAACCTTTGCCAATTGTGTATCCCGTAATCTCTTGAGAAGTCCAATGCCGCAAGCACCAAGTGCCGCAGACCAGTGGCAACGATGCCAACGAGCCATCAACAAAGGCGCAACAGATGTGCTGGGTTTCGCCAGACCACCACCAAGAAACCCCTGGTTTGACCAAGAATGCCAGCAAGGGACGCAGCAAAACAAGTAGCATACAAAGCGGGAGAAGGAAAAGAGCTGCTCGTGAACTCTACGAGCAGAAGAGACGGGAGGAACACCGGCTTCTCCGAAAGAACAGGAAAGAAGAAAGCCCACAATCGGTCGAATGTCAAAATCGATACTCACCATCTCGATTTTAAAGCAGCCTTTGACAGCATTTATAGAGACCAGCTATATAGACCCACGTCTAGTTTTGGTATCCCTGCCAAATTCGTTCATCTGTGCAGGGTGACGATGGAAAGTGGTGGCTGCTCCATCAAGGTCGGTAACGACTTCACCGATACCTTTGATGTCAAAAAAGGATTTGGACAAGGTGACGCGTTGTTATGTGTAGTAGTAAGTCTTTGTCCCGAACAACTAAGGACACTCTATAAAAGACCTTAATCATCCCAGTCCTGCTATATGGCGCTAAGATAAGGACTTTATCGAAAGAAAAATTCTTCGTAAGATATTCGGTGCCGCTTGCGTTGACTGGCTCTGGAGGAAAAAATTCAACGACGAACTATACGAATTGTACAGCTACATCGCCTTAGTCAGAAAGACTCGAATTCATCGTATCACATTGCTAGGACATGCAGAGCGAATGAACATCAACGCTCCGGTCCGCAGAGTCTTCGAATCCAACCCAGAGGGAAAACATAGTAGAGGAAGACCTCGCCGTAGGTGGCGCGCACAAGTAAAGGGGCACCTCAACTAATGCTGCGCAACTGGAAGCAGTTAACTAAAGACCGGGCTAATTGTAGAGGCCTATTGGTTGAGACCCAGTTTCACCCCGAACTGTAGCGCCACCTAAGTAAGTAAGTTTTACTTCCTAATGCTTAATTGGTTGTGCCTATTTATATTTATAAACGGGGTATCAAACGATTCGCGAGTGAGAATAAATAAATCAAGATGGCGAGCGGTAGATACCATTTGGTCTATCTCCCACATTTGAATAAGTTGGTCAAAAACTGACATAAGTACGTATGTAATATATCAAAATCAAAATGGTTTTCCTGTAATTTTTGAAAACTACCACATCCCGCATAAAGGGAAGAGACTTTTTGGTGGAGCTTTTTTTCGATATTTATGTTTTTGCATAATGTTCCCCTTTCTAACAAAAATTATCAAAAAATTGTCAGAAATAAACACTTTCAGGTAAATTTACCTTATTCAGGCAACATATCCACGAATTTTAAAAAATGTTTACTTCAGTATATAAACTGCGTGTTAGTAAAACTCAACTCTAGTTCAAATTCCAGCGACTGAAGGTTCAAAAGTTTTGAGGCAGACAGATGGACAGATAACTGACTCTCACTATAAGGGTTAATTTTCCTTGTGGTAAGTACCGGAACAATGAAAATGAAATTTTTTGAAAGGGGAAGTGTTTGTGGGCGGATTTAAAAAATATTTACACTTGTACGGCTTCGAATTCTGTAAAGCTTAGATGCGAATACTCGTATGTATATAAAATTTGATCTTACTAGCTCAAAATTGAAGTCCCACAAACTGGTGACATACGGACATACATCGACATAACTTTTGACGCTGATATATAAGATATGTACTTCTGGAGTTCTATAGTTACTATTTTTCTATTTTACACTACATATTGTGTACGAATCAAAACTAATAGACCCCACGGAATAGTGTTTCGAGTTCAGGATGAAGGCTCTAGATGAATGTGCGCAAGTCTCCATACTATTATCCCAAACACAGATGGATTAGAGGGAATACCAGTGCAGGAGCGCTAAGCACGCAACATTCCGGTGGGGTTCAAGGGAAGAAGCTGGTTACAAATGGACTTCGTATTATTGAAAATTGATTCAGATTCAGATTTAAATTAGTGCACTCATAGGATGTGTACATGCTAAAAACATGCTGAGATTCGCTCAGTGAAAAAATCAACAGCTTTATTTCTAACTAGCTGCTGCCAGCGGCCTGGTTCACGTGGATTTTGCTATTTAAACAAATTATTTAGATCAAAGTTTTTGATAGATGAGTCCCATAGGATATCATTCAATCTGGAGAATTGAGTTTGTATCTGAAATCAGAAAACCATGAACTTTAATACGATATCAAACTCGACCAAGTTGCGGGTAGAAATGGTAGGCTCCACTGGGACCATCGTAGGAATTATACCATAACCTGGTTTGAGTCGGCAATAGAGAGTCACAATCTGTTACGAAACGAACAAATATACAAATAAACAGATCAATATTTAATAGATTTATTTTATATAGGCGAATTACCAACAATGCAGAATTTTTTAAGAATATCTTTGAATCCAAATTGGAATTAGGAGATCACGTCCTTTAAAATGGTACCCAGTTCGACTCATTTGCAATTAAAAAAAGTTTGCGCACAGCTTAGCATTTTGGGTACCACCATGAGCTGATTTGTGACATCCCAAGATGTATAATTTCTGCAATTACTTTTATTATTATTTCCATGTCATTATAAGCAATGGTTTTACCAGAGCAAAAAGTTCCGTAAGCTTTTTGCATATCACTTGATATATTTTCCACACTTTTTCCTTGTTTTGTGGTGAATTTAAATACTGCGCGGAACTCAATATTTGGCATTTTTAAAATTACCACAGATTTTAACTTATTCTTTTGACTACTGCAGGTGAACTAATTGGTAACTCAACATGAAACTTCACATTCATACTTAAAAAGGATTACCTGACAATAAAAAAAAATTAATCTTACCCCACCCCTATTCATCGAACTTAAAAATCCCCTCCGTAATATGCACTATTTTGTGTGTTGTTACTTTGTAAAGTCCTAGGAGGAGAGATGATAGCCCATATTATCCACAACTTTCTAGTTTTTTTTCTGAAAATATATACATTCATTAGAACACAAACAAATTACAAACAAGGGTATAATATGATGGTGAAGTACGATAGACCTCAAAATACAAAGAATAAAGAGGGACAGAAGAAAAATAGCTTCAGATTGAGTAATCGGATGTTGGTCCACAATCCTCTTCTTCCCTATTTCTCCAGAATTTCGGACTAGTTGTTTATAAAAATGTTTGGTACAGGTTTAGGTACATACTAAAATTATTGGCAGAGAAATTACTCTGTTCCCAATTTGGGAAGTCGGCTTAGCCCTTTATAAAATGCCCAACCCTTACCATATCTTAGCCTGCGACCCGTCTCAAAATAGTTTATTTTTAACTCAGAAATTCACAAGACAGGGAGTGTCTGTCAAAAAGCATTTTGTACCAGAAAATTGGGGGGTGCAACATTCATATTAGAGAAAAGTACCTACACATTGATGGACGCATATGGAAATCAAAGTAATAGGATACTACAAATATGATTGAATGTTGGAAGCACAAGTTGAATACATTAATAAAAAAAAAAAAAAAAATAAATTACCCGGAAAACTTTCCTTCAGTCACAGTCAGTATACGTGAGAGTAGGACTACCCACCCTTTATCTCCAAGATGCCTGATTTTACATTAGTAAAAGTTAAGCAATTGAATAACTCTCTTTATAGTTGAACCCCCATTTGATCATGCAAGTAAAAACCGTACTTAATAATTTGATTACCCAACATATACCTACAAAAACCACAATTGTGTGCTGAGATACATACTCGTATACGTGTATGCTGCAAGTACCACAGATGTTCAAAGACATTATGTTAAACAGTATATTTTCTTCAGTGTTCTCTCCATCATATCCAACTTCAACGTATAGTACCCCAGATAAGTACGTGCATACATACAAACTGAAGTACCCTATACGTTTGATTCAATAACAATCAATTAAATAATGAAATCAGAAAAAAAAGAGTCATTGTACCCCACGTACAAAGGCAACCGCAACCCGATGTATACGTGTAATTCCCCCCTTTTCTCCACTCACACTTAAAACAAGCATCGTGACCGAATATAGAAATTTATATTAAAAACTATTTCTTACCATTCTATAAAGCCTGTATAAGTAATCCTTTGGCAATTCCATCATACGGGGAACAAAATGGTATTACTCGAGTATCTTCAAACTCAATATAGTCCAGGATCTAGAAATCGTTGCACTTTGCATTTCACCGTTCACATTTACACTCACAAACACTGATTATTATTTAAATAATTCCTAAAAATAATACCACTGACATATATATTATACTCGCATAGAAAAATGCCTTATGCTGTGCACCAGGATGCTACTACACAACGATTCAAATCATACACATTCCGTTCGCACATTCTTGTTTAGGATGTGTTTTTATTTTCGTTTTTCGCGTTACAAACCACCAGAGAATCTTACGATGGCAATAATTTTCGAGCGTTTTTGCCTCCTTTATGCTGCACATGCGAAAGCGTCAAAAATGCAACTACAACTCTTTTGCACGCGATTTGCGCGATACTAACATAAGTTCCGGCGACCCGAGAATGACGGTGTGTGTAGAAGAAAAATGGCAACTAAAAATTGACCACAAGCTCTAAGACTAGGACCGGCAACACCAGCTACAGCACAGCATCAGCATCACACCTAAGCCACCAACGCCACCGTAGCACTAGGCTAGAACCATGCGTCAATGAGTGATGGTGCTAAAGGCGCGCGCCGACGAAATGTACAGAAACAAATATGCACAACAATGAGAATTCGAAGAAGAAAGAATTATGCGCTGAATAGTCTGGCGGCTGTGGCATAGGCAAAGTGTGAATGTCGCTGCCATTCGTAGAATATATCGGATGAATCCCACTCATATACAAGAATTTGTAATGTTTTGTTTATTTAAATTAGATAAGTGTACACTTGTTGAATTTACATATTAGAACTTGCAACTTTGTTTTTCTTAATACATTTGTCCATGCATACAATTGTTGATATTTGCACTAAATTAATCGTGACAACATTTTTTCATTGCGACAGATAGGAGAAGGGAGAATGGGACAAACAAACTGCGATGGGTTTTGTTGTTGAACTAAAAAAAGGCCTTTAAAATCGGTGCAAGGAAATATTTTTTAAACTATTTAATTTTTTGTGGACCCTTAACATTTAAAATTCACATGTTTTTATTAAAAAACTAAGGTGGAATTTGAATTCCATATTTACATTGCCAAATGAAAATGTAAGACTGGGTCGTACATGCTTGCATGTTGTTTGTCTGCAAATCACTCAGGTTTAAAATTTTAACGAAATCGTTAAAAAGATATTTATTCGTAAGGGCAAGTATTGGTTTCGTTAAAAAATTCGACTTCGCGATTTTGATCAATCTTAGTATTAATATAATGGAGTATCTCAAAAAAGTGGGTCTGGCAATTCTGTCGTTCTATCTGTATGTCTGTAAGTATGCTTGACTGCAGCCTAAACGGCTGGACGAATTTTCATCACACTTCTTATCTGGGGTCTGTGGCTTTACGATTCAAGGCTGAATCAGAATTTTCATTCTAACCCCAAAATGAACGGTACTTTACCAACGGCCGATTTTGTAAAAAATCGATCTTCTCGAAAACGGCTCCAACTGTTTTGTTCATATGTCAAAGACATATGCCAACATATGGCGTACAAGGTTTTTGCCAAAAATTTCTTATAATAGTACTTTACTTATTAGGTGGTTTTTACAAATTTGATATTTCTTGACTAAGACTCAATCGATTATATTCGAAATCAACATTTAACCAATATAAATTTGAGTTAGAACGAAAATTGCGATTTCGCCTCGAATTGTGAACCCACAGACCACAGACATGAAGATTGAGGAAAATCCGTCCAGCCGGTTCGGCAGCAGACCGTACATAAAGACAGACAGAATTGCAAAACCCACTCTTTTGAAAAGACAAGTAAAAAATATGAATGAGTCAGTTTTTTTTTTTTATAATTTTCACGTATAAAAGGGGTTATGACTACTAACTGACTACTACTTACTAACTTATTAGGACGCGGGTATTTTGTGGAAAGGGGAAGAGACAGAGAGAAAGACAGATTGGTGCAGTTGGTTTGAAACTAGGCTGTTATTAATTTTCAGTGAACTCCAAGGGTGGCGTCCAGATAACTGGGGAGTGTTTTTGTTTTGCTGTTATTGTCGTTGCTTATGATTCACAGTATTTTTTTCCGTCCTCCTGATGTCATCATCACGATCAAGTTGCATTTCAGCCATATGACCACCCTACTGCCAGTGTTATGCCGTCGCAGTAGAGTTGACATAAGCTTTCGCAATTGATCGGCTTTTTTTTATTTATTTCATACGGAAAAATAGATGATTCTTGACATCAGGATTCGAACCGTGAACCTGCAGCGTGACAAGCAATGATGTTACCACTACACCACGGCCACCCTCAGTTATCAAATACTACGACGTTTATTGTACATCTGTAGTGAGAAGACATTGTCTTTGGATCACTATTCTATATAATTTGTTTAAAAATCATATGCCATTAATAGTTTAGAAGCCAGAAGACTCCCGTTTGTCTGTCACAGACAAACGGGCTTGAGATATCATTAGATATTTCGTATCCTATTTACGTAACACTGATGGTCAGAAATTTCTGAAACTTCTTTAGCTTTAACATATTTATAGTAAGCCTGTCAGGAGAAGTAATGAAGTATGAAAAAATATTTACATGTTGGGAAATTGTATGTAAACGAGAAAATTTAACTTCAGTATGCTTTCCCAGCTTATACTATAACTGTGGAAAGTTTCTGTTGTCTATATCATCTTGGGGCTTCTGGCTTCAACAATACACTTTAAATAATAACTTTTATTTCAGATCGAAGAAAATAAAAGTCCCATCATAACCACTTCAAATAAATTTTATTTTTGACCTAAAAAGAAGTAGCAGGATAACTGTTATGGATGAATGAAAAAATAAAAGTCACGAAATAACTTTTATTGCTGTCCTAAAAATAAAAGTCTGAAAATAACTTTTATATTATACGATGACTTTTATTTTGATGGAAGAAATAGAAAATGGACTTATCTAGGACCACTTCGGTGCCTTTCAATTAAAATTGCCACAACTGCTTATGTGTGACTTTTATGTCCGATTTTCAAAAAATATTTCCAGTACCTGCTTGTAACTCATTTTCTGACCACCAAAAGGTATAGCTAATGGTCGGCCGTGCCTAAGTATAGGCAAATTCAGTCAGGAGTGAGAATGTGAGACTGATTAATTTCGTTGTTTTACAAGATGTGACTAGCTTAGAGTTCCAAACCACAGGAACTTCGAACCAGCTTGGCACGGAACCAAATCGATCATATTGTGATCGGGGGAGACAAGCTGGCAAAGTTTTGAATGATCGAACCGACAGAAGGGCTAACTTCTACTTTGGCCACAATATTATTGCAGGCAAGACTAGATCTAAAATACAAATTGTGAGCAATCCGAAGACAACTAACGTTAGAAAGTTCAACTGCAATAGCATAAATTTGCTTATACGTACAAGAGCTACTGAGGGACTCGATAAATGTACTACATCATCTACAAAGAAGATATGGAGTCATTGCAAGAAAGCCATTAGAACCGCAGCAAGAATGATTGAGGTGGCAACAATTCTACTTATCAATACATATGTTCGCAAGTTCTATGAACAAGTTAAGTGTACTCCAGGAGCACAAAAGAGTAGGTGGAAAAACTTTTGTCAGATCACTTAAGCGCTGAGCGCTAATATAAATATAATACATGAACCAAAATATGCTCTGAGAATAAAATTGTTGAAAAGCTTCTCAATTCTGCCATTCGGACTAGGCAATTAAACTGTCGATCCCTTCCTTCCGTGTGGAAAAAGTAATAGCTGCCAGCTACTTTATTGCGGTAACAGTCTGCCCAACAATGCATACAAAATGTTGTCCAAATGTTCGTATGTGATAGAATGAAGCCTTTCATCAGCAATTCAATAGGCCCCTATCAGTATAGTTTTAGGCCTGCTGGAATTTCACACTCCGATGAATTCTTGAGAAGACCCACGATACTTCAAATCGGCATCCATCGTCGTCAATTTCAAAACTATGAAAATTCAGCAGAGTAGTTACCGCCCCACATCCTTCACGTTTGGTATCTTATATTTTAACTAATTCGTCTATCCAAAATGAAGACGTAGAAGGCTCGGAGCTTCATCAAAGTAGCAGGCAGTAAAGAGTGCCGTCGAAAAATTTGCCCACCCTTTCATTTAATTTGCTATCTGCGATGGCTGTTCGATAAGTCAGTGACTTTGATGCAATATGGCGCTCGGATCGCATAGAGGATTTGTTTCTACTCGTCAAAACTACCTTTTTTTTATTAATACTAGTACAGGGAATATTCAAATTCCGGACCACCAGGACTCGGTCTTTTGAACTACCAAGTAAAAAGCCCTTTTTGGTGAGTGGATGTAGAAACTGCACAGTTCGGGTTACAAGCAATCACACTACACCATGGCTACCTGCCTGCAGTGATGGTCATGATTAACGACATTACATGGAAAAGGTACCGTTAAAGTAATCAACCATTTCTTGCCATATATATAGCCGCGAGTGCCTTTACTCTTTTTACTTGTATGTCATTCCTATTTGATAATTAAGAAGATCAACCTGTAGTCTGAATTGGAAGTAAAAAAAAAATATTATTAAATTGTACTTAGCACACCCAGAAGTAAAACAAGAAAAGAAGTAAAAGTCGGTGACTTCTGCTATCAAAAGATGCAAACAGGATCTGTCAGTTGAAAGGAAGGAAGGCTGTGGTCGAAAACCCGGTTGTAAGCAGCCAAAAAAGACAAACGAAATGTTTAAGCTTCTCGAAAAGTCTGAACATTTCTGAATGCTTGAATTTGTTGCTTGACAAAGTAAAAAAAAATATACGGTCTTAAAAACTTTCAAGGTCTAATAAATTCCAGAAAAAAAATTGGAACCAAATCATATTGTTTCACAAAATTTTCATGCAGGATATACATATGAAACATTACGGTTTTGCGGATTTCACCCAGATTCTGGGGCAGGTATTTTATAGTGCCTGGAAGTCAGGGGAAAAGTCGAGGCAAGGTTTAGAAAACAGCTTGAATGAAAAAAAATATTTTGCTGGCTCAATTAATGAAGAAATATACGCCTACAGAAGTGGTTGCGGCCTTTTTTATAAGAATCATCAAGAGCTCCCCCTGTGTTGCACCATATCACTATAGAAAGAAAGCGATGAATTGATATTAACAAAGTAGCTCGGTGGTGCTTAGGGAGGCTAATCTTCTAAATTCACCATAACTTACGCCAATCAAAAGATATTGGGCAATGGTAATAGAGAATTAAAGGACACGAAAAAAGCTGTCAATACCCTGAAGGAAGCCGGAAAAATAGCTCCGAAAAAGTGACAGAAGGAACTGTCAAAAGATGAATTATTAAAACTAACGACTAAATTTGATTCGTTAATTTTCTAAATTTGGAAACAATAAATAAATATTTTTCGTTTTCAATTTTGAAATTACTCTTTTTACTATATTTTTTTTTTAGGTGGCATGGCACTCCTTAATTATAATAAAATAACAAATTTGAGGGTGGTTAGAAACAATGGCATTTTAATTGCCGTGACAAATAAAGTTATAAAGTTAAGACACGCAGTAAATGCTTAAAATTTATTTGTATTAGATATTAAAATTTTCACCATAGAAATGAATGTTTGATGATGTCTACCTACTGACATATTAGGCAAGAGCACAATCATTCCGCCCGCAAAACAAGTTTTTCCTTTCATTTCGATTTTTTCATTCATAAATTGGAAGACCGCGGAGCATTGTTATTAAAACTCAAGAGCTTTATAGTTTACATCTCAATGTCATTCAGAATAACTTCAGCTGAAGTTAGAGATGCATTATGTGCACCATTCACATATTTTTTTGTCGAAACCTATGTGTACGGAAGAAAATTTCATATTGAGATCATTTCAACAGTGGGTAGTGGTTTAAAGTAGCATTCACTTTTTTATAAACAAAAATTATTTCATTCGATTGAACTTTAGATCAGAAAAGAAATTAAAACAATTTTTTATTAGTTTATTTCACATAGTCAGCTATAAAATTAATTTAATTACTTGCACAAGTCGTACCAACACTATTACACTCTTGAACTTTAAGCATTAATTTAAACGTTGGGGCTATAAAAATGGTGAAAAGGGCTTGTAATTTTGCTACTCATGAGGAATACGAGCATAATCTTTTTATGAACAAAACTATTTACTGAAAATTGTATAACGCTGAGTGAGATTGAAGTTACATCAGAGTTAACAAGGTAAAATTGACGATACATCAATTCTCATATATCGCTATAAAGCAAACTGTATGGCTTTGAATTGCACATAAAAGGAAAAGGATTAATTCAACGATGCGAACTTGAAATCTGAATCCAAAATGATGGTTAATAAAACACCGCATTCTTTCTCTGCTCAACATCCGGAGACTAATGGAAGTGGTATGACTGAATGTAGGAAGACCACTTCATTCGATTTGCAAAACAAACTCACAACAACTGCGAAAATAGTTTTGAGAGCCGCCTACAGAGCTGTGCCTATTGTAAACATTGACAATTTCATTGCCAGTTTCAATGCCAAGTCATACAATTAGAATATTTAAATAAAATAGGCTGAAAGTATAGTTTAAGCGACTGAGCACATGCTATATTAATGAAACTCTGAGATCTCATACTCATGATTGATCTCAACGTTTTAGACTTATTTCAGCATTTCATTAATACCAAATGGTATGATCAATCTCAAGATCTTGTGTTTAATAATGCGGCTGAATTATTCACTACACTAATGGAAGGTGTAGGTCCCATATTATCGTTTCCAAAAGGTATAATTGAGAAGCTTTTTCAAGACATAATACATATAATAAAATGGCATTTTCTTTCTGTCTGTATGTACATAAGTATGTTTGTTTTCATGTATGTGGCTATGTTTACGAGTACATGTTACTACCTACAGCCTAAACGGCTAAACAGATTTTTACGACTAATGCTTGTTCACTATCGGTTTAATCTTAACCCCTGATTAAAGACTACGGTACGGATTAAAATGTTGGTTTACTCGTTTTTTAACCAAAGAAACTGTGGTTAAATCACTTAACCTCAATTTACTACAAATAAAGCAACAATCTCCAGTGAACTTTCACTCATTTCTTAACCAAAGAATTTCTTTCGAAATTGCTTATTTAATGAATTGCTAACCAGTATAACTCTTCGATTAAGAACGTTACCCACGGAACTTCAAACGCAAAAATCTAATGTAAAATGAGATGTGAAAAAAAATCATAACTTTTTTTTACTAAATTTACCCTACACTTTACACTATTTTCATAAATTTATCAATTTTTCTTTGTTAAAATATATTTTATAAGAAAGAAAAGAAAAATTATCGTCTTACATACAACAAATTTCCAATAATCGTCGGTTACTCAATCGATGATTAAAAATACTCAACAAATAGGTTGAGGTTATACTATAATTAGGTCTAATCAAAGGTCAGTTAAATTATAATTTAACCTGAGCTGAACAAATTAGCCATTACGCATCAAACGATTGGCCTGGCTACTGATACTGGCTACATGCTTATACAAGAAACCGAATACAGCGGACAGTAGATGCCATTTTGTGAAATTGCAAAAATCAGAGCTGATTGAAATATATCATGTGAGATGTCAAAAGAATGGGCTTATAACAGCGATTCCGTAAATACTCATAACATATTTGTTTAAAACTACAAAGTGGCTAACCATAGACGTCATTACCATGACCGCTGATCCTATTGTCATGAAGTCAGCATCAAACTATTTATATCGATTTCGGGGATAATACAGGCCATGTAATTTTGAAGAAAAAGTAATATAGCGGACAGCATGTACCATATATACATATGTACATATACGTATGTATGCATATGCATTTCTATTAGGTGCGCAACTAAGTTCTCAATAGATGGCTTCAGCAGTAAGTGCTGGTCGATTTTGACGTATCCAAAACGTCATGAACCGAAGTTAGACATATGGTAAACAAACTGTTTTAATACATTAGTGATTTTGTTTTGGCATCATATACTTTTGGTTGTGCGAAAATGTCTGATTTTGTGCCAAATAATCGTCATTTGCGGGAAGTATTGATTTTCTTTTTTCATTCGAAGAAAACGGCGGCTGAAGCTCATCGAGAGCTCCAAAAAGTTTACTGAGATGCTGCTCTAAGTGAAACAACGTGCCGTGATTGGTTCCGTCGCTTCAAAGACGGTAATTTCGATGTTGACGACCGTCCGCGTAAAGGAAGGCAAAATCCTCCGAAGACGCTGAATTGGAGGCATTGCTTGATGAGGATCCGTGTCAAACGCAAGAACGGCTTGCTTCAGCATTAGGAGTTACCAGTCAAGCCATTTCCAAGCGATTGCATGCGAAAAACGGCCACAATACGAGCAGAAGCACGAAAAAGTGATTCTACAGCATGACAACGTTCGGCCTCACGTTGCCAAACCCGTTAAAACCTACCTGGAAACGCTCAAATGGGAAGTCCTCACCCGCCATATTCCCCAGATATTGCGCCATCCGATTATTACTTGTTCCGTTCGATGGCACATGGTCTGGCTGATCAGCAGTTCCGTTCATATGAAGACATCAAAAATTGGCTTGATTCGTGGATAGCCTCAAAAGATGAACACTTTTACCGTAACGGTATTCGAGCTCTGCCAGAAAGATGAGAAAAAGTTGTAGCTAGCGATGGGCAATACTTTGAATGATTCATTTGTAACCATTTTTTCACAATAAAGTTGTATTTTCATCAAAAAAAAAACAGCGATAACTTAGTTGCGCACCTAATATAAACCACAATTTAATAAAACAAAGATGTTTTACCAACGATTTGACTTATTTCCTAATCCACCGGCATTTTCGAAAAACAAATAAAATAAACCAAATACATATAGTATATACATACATATATATTTCTTACAATTTCCGAGGCACAATAATTTGAAAAAGTCATCAAGATTTTGCTTTATGTGTTCCAGAATTTTCTCTGTTCCTAACTAAGTTTGTAGTCAGATTATTATTATTGGAAATGTAAAAGCTTATTAGCAGATATTTATCATTATATGGTTTATCATGTAGCAGAGACTGGTAAGCAAATTGCTAGCTTTCGTAAAGCTTTGATAATCAAATCGGTATCAACTTCTTGATTATGGTATAAAATACACTTTAACCCCAACACATGCTTTAGGTTTTTAGTGGTTTCCTTACAAGCTGTCTGAAGGTGGTTGACTTGACTGTATAATATTTATAGCGTAAAGGCAGTTCTCCAAGTTATCAGTTCCTCACTCCGATGTTTAGGCATGAACATTTCGAAGCCCATAAGACTAAGTAATGTGACCAGACTTATCTTGAGGGAAAGCAGTACTCAATTTATTTTTCATTATCTTTAATTGGATCTGTAGCTTTCCAACTTTACTTAATGAAAACTCTATAAACAGAAGCTGTCACTATTTGTAACCAAAATTCACGATTCTCTTGCGATTTTTAAAATAAGACATCCATTACACTAAAAAGCGTTAAAAGCTAAATCGGTTTTCCTTCAGGAAAATGCTCCAAAATTTGGCGTGGGTACATATTTTGTTTTACCAATTTATCTCAATTTATATTTTTGTGTGAGAGTGTGAACGGATTTCAAAAATGTCAACATTTGCACTGCTTCGGGTTCTGGAAGGGTTGTATACCAAATATCATCTTCCTAACTTATAACTTATGTCGCAAAATCTCGTGTAAACAGTAAACAAATGATGGTGCGTTTGCACTTAATTAGTTACAACATTATAGCGAACAAAATGTCTCAGTGGGTGAGTTCATTTCTGAAAATTAAATATGAGATACAACTGAGAAACAGGAACTGATTGATAAACGATAAGTCAGTAAGTGGCAATTGTTCAGAATTAGTTGAATATTATAAAACTCGAAACATACTGCTGCTACTAGTCAAAAGATAAGATTTACTGCGCTGAAAGAGTTAATATTATGACACAACTTACAATGAAGTCTAAAATATTGTTTTGGCAAAAACCTTATAAAATTATTAATCAATTCCATATCTCTCGCATCATGTTTATTGTTTTGATGGTTAGTACCAACATGTACACAAACTGTCAATATCTACCATTTGGAGACGCATAAGAACTGGACGTGAGGCTTTTATTTTTTGCTTTAACTCTTCTTCAGTTCAGCTTTCGATTTCAAATCAGTATCGATTACTCATTTTCATTTCGAGTCTTCCATTCCCCTTCTGTATACTACGGAACTCAGCAATAATTTGTATATTCTATTACCCTTTGCCAACTGACACTACTCTACTGCGAAACCCAAATAAGCAATTTCATTCATTTCGTTCACAAATGCACGTGCACTTCCATGTGTATTGGTTCAAAATACTGATAAAATGTCTCATTGGAATGTCTAACAAACCCAATATATGATAACAAAGATAAGTTCAACTTTCAAAAAACCGAAATGAAAGCAAAGCTCCATACATTACAATTTGAATAAAAAATAATTAAAATGTGCTATAAATTAAAATATACTCGTATCATATATTCAACGTTGTCTTGTAATTATTTCAACCTTGAGTCATTTTAGTTTGAATATATAGAAGAACGAAAAATAAATACATATGTATACATAGATAAATACCTCGCTCATTTGAATTTATTACAAGCGAACGACGACGACGAAGACGACACTCCAAAACAAGGGTGCGAAAATTGCGATGACAGACCAATGTCCTATAAATTGTAACACAAACGTCAGATGACTGACAAATAACATGAAATTAGATTCGGTTACAGTATAATTGACTAGCAGCTAAAAGATAATAAAGAGCGCGTCGAATAAAAATAATGTACGAGTATCTCAGCGTAAGCAGATCATAGTGCAGCTCTATTACGTTATGTAAACCAATTGCCAACATTTGTGTGTGGCATACTAATTACTGTCAGTTGAAATAAAAAATGCAAATCCGCCAAGTCAAAAACAGTTTCGCACACGAAAATATTTTCGTTCCAAGTTCATTTTGAATTCAATGATGAGGAGGAAGCACATTTTTTGAATTCGCAAACAAGTTTGGGGTTGTGCCTATAATATTTTTCTCTCTGTTATTAATAGTTTTTAATGTATCTACGTCTATATCCGATCTATGATATCATTCTATCATTGTCATTGTGGTAATCTGCACTGCTGACGATAACTAAATTCACCTCATCATGATTTTTTCCGTTAAAGACAGACTTGAACGAATGGCGTTTAATAAAAATTTAAGACTTGTTTTGTTGGCAAAAAACAAAAAAAAAACAACCTGAGAATAATGCATAAGCACAGACAGAACACACACTCACACAAAAGGTGATAAAAAAAACCAACAAAAATAAAAGGTATAGGCCATGTTTGTACTTTTTACGGTACCTGGGCTAAGAACAAAGTGTTGAAATGAGAACTCATTAATTAATTATAATTGTGGTTGTGAGATTACATATAGGTAGGTACTCCTCTCACTGAGTAAGGGCACTTTAATAAACAAGACAAAAAAATAATAATAATAACAAAACGTCTACACGTGCACTTTACAGTAAATGTAAACAAATCCGAACGGAATGTGATGTTTGAAAGAAGTGTAGTAACATGGTCTAAACGACACGCATACTTTTTCTGGAATAGTACGTGTGCTTTTCGAAGGTAAACAAGACGCACAGAACTTCACACAAATCGCGCCCAATTAATTATATCCACATTCAAATACGAGTACACGGAGAAGATACCGAAAAAAAAAAAAAAAACGAACCGAGATACAAGAAAGCGCGCTCGCATTACAATACGATACGAGTGTACAATAAACAGATCGGCGTTTAAAACGATCTTAATGCCAGTTGGCGACTGATTTACCAAAGTTGGAAGACTCAATATGGAAGTTAACATATTTTCCCCCAGATACTTCTCTATACACACAGTTTGTGTCTATAAGAGAGGCATTCCATGGGGAACACAACACCAACGTGAAAGAAAGCGAGCGAGAATGGAAAGAAAACGACAATGACGTGACGCCGAGCGCCCCAACCGCAAGTAGATAGTTTTCGGTTTTTTTTTTTCTCGTATTTTGTAGTTTTTTTTATTATTTAGGAGGAGAGGAGGCGAAAAGCGCAGTCTCACACAATACTTAGACAGATGTTCAATGCCTATAGCTAAAGTATGATCGGCTATTGTCGCAAAGTTAAAAAAAAAAGAATACGGCGGCAGAGACCAGCGAAAAAATAATAAAACCGGCAGAATAATATTGCCGATCGAACTTGAATCTATTTTTCTGTTTGTATTTCACCGTTTATATAGGGTATTCGGTGGTTTGTTGCGATTATTTTGTAGTGAAATTGAAATTTGCACCCGTATTCTGAAAATTGTTATATCTGAAATTGGGAAACAGTGAATATGTCAGCATTCCCACAGTCACTGTCAGTGATGTTCTGGTATTCCCTTTAAGTAGTCGCATCAAAAAGTGAAAGCAAATATGATAAATCTTGTAGCTCACTTTTTCTTCCATGACGCATACAAAGCTGGTATAGACAAGATTGGTTGACTAATTGTTTTATTCCGCGAAAAAATAGGTTCAATAAAACCCCGGTGGATATTTAAAGTAAAATTGCTATATGAATGGGATCCAAACCCAACTCGAAGGTGATGGAAATTTTATAGTAGCGTCACTGACACATAGTGTCAATCCCACCATTTCACTTGGGCGTACATATAATGTCTTATAATGGATAAGTACTCAAGTGAAATGCTGCGCTTTCAGAGACCAGTCAGCCAGTTGTACAAGTACCTGTCTGGTGTTCTACTAACACTTCTCTCAATTACAAGGTTAAGATTTACCTTCTGGGAGAAACTTACCAATCGTTGATACCTTCTCTTCCAGAAGGACCCGCAGCTTCCGTAATTACCTAGGACCTACTGGTTCCCTAAGACCGTCTCTCAAGGCCCTCAAAGTATTAATAATACTCATAAAACTGACCAAAAATATTCTATAGGAAGAATCTACACAGCTGTGTTGCCGCAAGGGTTTGAGAAAAAGTATCACGCAGAAAATAAAAAAAAGTATGTTAAGTATTACTGCTATATACGAGTATTAGGTGCGCAACTAAGTTATCGCTGTTTCTTTTTTTTATGAAAATACAACTTTATTGTGAAGAAATGGTTATAAATGAATCATTCAAAGTATTGCCCATTGCAAGCTATAACTTTTTCTCATCTTTCTGGCTGAGCTCGAATACCGTTACGGTAAAAGTGTTCATCTTTTGTTTTCATCATATGAGCGGAACTGCTGATCAGCCAGACCATGTGCCATCGAACGGAACAAGTAATAATCGGATGGCGCAATATCTGGGGAATATGGCGGGTGAGGTAGGACTTCCCAGTTGAGCGTTTCCAGGTAGGTTTTAACGGGTTTGGCAACGTGAGACCGAGCGTTGTCATGTTGTAGAATCACTTTTTCGTGCCTCTGCGCGTATTGTGGCCGTTTTTCGCATGCAATCGCTTGGAAATGGCTTGACGGGTAACTCCTAATGCTGAAGTAAGCTGTTCTTTCGTTTGGCACGGATCCTCATCGAGCAATGCCTTCAATTCAGCGTCTTCGAAGGATTTTGGTCTTCCTTCACGCGGACGGTCGTCAACATCGAAATCACCGTCTTTGAAGCGACAGAACCAATCACGGCACGTTGTTTCACTTAGAGCAGCATCTCAGTAAACTTTTTGGAGCTCTCGAATCGCTTCAGCCGCCATTTTCTTTGAATGAAAGAAGAAAATCAACACTTCCCGCAAATGACGATTATTTGGCACAAAATCAAAAAACATTTTCACACAACCAAAAGCATATGACGCCAAAACAAAATCACTAATGTGTCAAAACAGTTTGTTTACCATATATATCTAAGCTCGGCTCATGACTGCTGGAGCCTTAGTTGCGCATAGTCATACTATGGGAATCTAATAAGCGGCGCCATATAAAGTATTTTAATTTATATAGAGCAATTAGTAATACAAATATTACGGTTGGATATGAAATATTAAGGGTATTCACGTATCATTGTAAAAAATATAGATCTACATCAAATTTTACATCAAAATCGTGGCATGTCGTGTATTATATAGTACTATTTTCTTCCAAGTACTAATGACATTCAGGAACAACATACATATCAAACCAAGTTACTAATTTTTGAATTCAGCCTTGCAGTATTTTACTACCCCTGTAAGAGGAAATACCGTACAATAATTTTACAATGTGTTGTAAAATTTTACACTTTAACAGTGAGTAAAATATGTAGTATACCTATTTTTATACCTAAACGTGAATATCCGTCATGAAGAAAACATACAAATAGGTTATAACTATTTAATAGTCAATAAAACATCCAAACCACAAGTCTTAAATACCGCCGAGACTTCCCAATAACTGTTACAGAGTTCTGCGAACAGATATATATAAATACACATTTAGGCAGCCGAGAAATGATCAAAGCCATCGCACCCACACTGATAAAATCAAAACTAATAAAAAGCTGTCGCACTGAGCTCACGACAAGAGTCTCACGCTCTACTCTGTTGTGTCCCGGGATGTTAAGGTGTCTCTCTCAAGTGGATGAGAGTTGCTCAGCCTGGCCAATTATCCAGTCAATTCAGAGCAAAAGATACAGTCTACTGGAAACCAGATCATGCACACTTTGTTGATCAATGAGAAAATATTTAGTTATATGGTTTTTATAGTCGATACATTGGTTTCAACTCAAGTCCGGATTTTTTTAAATAGTTTTCTGACATCTTATTCAGTTTTAATTAAAAAAAATCTTTCAACTTTTTCAACAAATGCAGGCAATGTGTTCGTATACCTGCATGTATGGTGGAATTAAAACTGCTTTCAATTCGAAAAAAATTTAAATTGGTAAATAAAATTCTCATTTTTTCTATCTCAAAATTGAAAACCAAAAAAGTGGTAGGTTCCATACGAACACGCGACGGGCATACATACTCGTATGTAGTTAAATCGACAATCCCGCACGTACTTGCTTAATATGTACTATTTGTCTTAAAATTGTTTAGATTTCAAAATTAAGCCAAGTAGATAAGAAACAACAATAATTGTCTCCTTTGTAAAATGCGTCAAAATGCTGAAAAATGTTTTCGATCATGTCAGAAATTTTAATGTCATGTCCTTACATACATATGTATGTCAAAAATTACGTAGATATAGATTTTGAATAAAATCGACTCAGCCTTATATCCGAGAAATTGGCAATTTTCACAATCCCGCTAATAAGTAAAGTACCGTTAGCGAAAAACTAAGTACGCTGTCTTATTGCAAACGTCCACATAGCCCCTCTTAATTTTGAGGCTAGAAAGAAAAGAAAAACTCCAGATATGGAATTTGAAGAAAATCCGTCCATTCGTTTATGCTGCAGCCCGCTTTACAGACACAGAATCGCGAGACCCACCTTTGTGAGTTCCTCTATTATAGTAATGTCAAGATTGATTAAAATCTCGAGATCAAGAATTTTCACTATAACAATACTGGTTTCTTACTCGAAACTTATTTCAATTAAACATGTGTAAGAGAAAACAAACTAGGAACAAATAGATTTGACTATGCAGAAGCGAAACTGGTAGTGGTCTGTGAATTGATCACATCGTGCAAAAGGGCGATAACTATATAAACAGTAGATTTTTTTAGATTAGATTAGATAATAATTCATAATCAGATAATTTCAATTCATTATAAATATGAAAATAATTTTACAAATCTTATATAGCATAGAAAGAGTCGTCTGCCAGGATGACAAATTTTTATAATTATTTTAGTTGCATATAAATATTTTATTACTACTCGTAATCCAAAATTTTAAATGTTAAAATGCTTCTTGTATAATTTGACTACGATATCGTAAAGCAGCTTTAATATATTTGAACAGGGCTTTCCAGTCTTTGCCATTCAGGAACTGATGAACCTCGTCTTGAGAAAGGTGGTTTTGTCCTTCTTAGTTCCTTCAGTATAGGACAGATTCCTATGAAATGCACTATATAACCAGTATACAGCAATGAAACCATGTAACTCAAAACGGAAGAGTGAGCCGCGTGCACAAAATTCGACGCAGGATGGTCAAGGGAGGCCTCGGTAGTTAGAGAGGCTCAGAACTGCACATATACGTACTTTAAAAGACACTAAATGGGTTATGCTGGTGGCCTACCCCTAACTATGCAAAAGAAAGATATGTGGAGTAACGGAGTTGTTCTGCTCAAGGATTAAATATTGTCTGGACAATATTTCTACACTTATTGGGTTTTTTTTTTAAAGATTTTTCTTTTACAGTGTTCTCTCAGAAAAGATGGTTATAACGCTGGAACAGCGCCACGGGATGTCTGATTGTTCTGCTCTTGAACAACTGGAGATTAAAAACTTCTGGAATTGTGTCTTCTGGTTTGCTTGTCCTATAGCTGAAGGAGTTTTGATATAAAGACGTTGCGCCGTTGCCAGGTGGGCATATAGATGATGGGCACTGGCGGCTTGCTTAGTAGAACGCTCAAATGTCGTATTTCTAGATATTATTTCATTGACGTTCCAGTACATCTATTGTAGTAGTATCTCTAGAACAGGCATAGGTCTGCTACCAGTCTTCGATAAGCCAACGAACTACTCGTCTCTATATGCTGTCAAGTAGTTGAAGAGAATTTTTAGGGGCCGAACTCCAATACATATGAATAAGATACTTTATTTATAAAAATAAAGCTTTAAGTGTTCTTCGTTTTACTAAATTAACGATCGAAATAGGGTGCTCACTGCACAAAATGCACCAACAACTACGCCCATTAAATGTTTACCACTCATGCTATTATTGATTTGATGTTCATCAGTTCTCTTCTCTATTTGTTTTCTTTCCCACTGTTTTCATCCAGCTGAGAACGAAGAGAACCCAAGGAGAATGCAAAAATCATCAAAATTTCTCAAATAATCATCGTCAATTTATACAGCGAGTCTTTCGCATTGAAGAGAGCATCATTGTCAACTTCAAATATCATATTCCATCGTGAATCGCCAACCACTGTGCTAAGGCTGTTGGCTGGCTGCTAGCAGTCTTTAGCTCGTTTATGCCGAAAAATTATTCATGTACGTCAGCAGAAGAGCGTATAAAACTCAGACATACAATGCGAACCCGCATTAGGAAACAAAAGAGCCGCTTCAAATTGAGATCGTTTGCGACCGAGTTGGATGCAGACGTAGCATATTATTGATTCAATAATAAAAATCGATTATTGCTTGGCTCGTGATTCGTCGGTGTAGTTAAAAAGATGAAGGGGGGAATATATATTGTATTAAACAAGAGAAGATTATGGGGGAGTAGAACTTCAGCGGTCGCAGTCATCTTTAGGGAGCACGTTTTAATTGGTTTTTTGATAATTAGATAGCACTTTGATATTGAATTTTAGTACAGGGACGTGATATTTTCCGCTAAACGAATATATGTACATATGTACATATGGATTTGAATTAAATGTTATTCGTAGCTATTGACATTTAATTATTAATTTGATCAGTCATGATTATAATTAACATATTCTCACTTTAAAAAATAATTAAGTCTTTACTCATGACCCATATTTTAACAAGGCTCGCACTTTAAAGTTCAAGTAATTGATCCGCTGATGAAATTAAATTAAATTTACAGACGTAAACTTCTTGAAGATCTGGTGCCTATATGCATATTATAGGTGAATTCTATGATAGTTTTGATTGTTCACAGAATTATTGACATAGACTAATGGAATATTGTTTATTCAGTAAATACTGACCGATATTTGCTCGAAAATAAATGATGGGCATACACAGGTAACCTCCAAAGTACAAACATAATTTGACAAAACCCAACTCAAAGCAAAAAAAACAATACCCAGGTTCATAACTTATACAGCTCCACATATTATTAAAATTAATTCTTAAGTACTGAATTACGAACTACGAGTGGTTCTATGTAAATTTTTTTGTATAATTTCCACGTGTGAGAGGGGATAGGAATACCCTTATACTAACTTATTAGGACACGGGCGTTTTGTGGAAAGGGGAAGAGACAGAGAGAAAGGCAGATTGGTGTAGTTGATTTGAAACTCAGGTGGCGTTGGAGTGAACTCCAAAAGTGGCGTCCAGATAACTGGGGAGTATTTTTGTTTTGCAGTTATTGTCGTTGCTTATAATTCACAGTATTTTTTGCATTTTAGCCATATGACCACCCTACTACCAGTGTTATGCCTTCACAGTAGAGTTGATATAAGCTTTCGCAATTGATCGACTTTTTTTTTATTTATTTCATACGAAATAAAAAGATGATTCTTGACATCAGGATTCGAACCGCGAATCTGCAGCGTGACAAGCGATGATGTTACCACTACACCATGGCCACCCATATATTTATATGTATTTAAACCACCTACGATCTTAACAATGACAATAATTTTTTTTCATTTGTAACTTTACAGTTCCGGAGGCGATAAACCCGTGAAAACAAAGCGAATCGTCATCTCCAAGGGCAGCTAAGGATCCCAAGGCAACCAACGAAGATGCTAACAGGTAAAACACTCAACTAACTTAAACGAAAACGCATATTATAGATTCAACTATGACACGATTTTGGTTTGCGTTTGTTTTTGTGGATAACCATCTACAGAAACTAAGTGCGGGATACATTGCATAAAGGAAGCATAGAACAGGCACATTCTGAGACGACGAAGCCACAAACTTCGGAGTCAAAACTGAATTCACTAACGGCATTCCAAAAAGAAGGCAATCGACTTTCTTTTTAAGTAAGGAAGTATACGAAGATAATCTATTTGTTCTCGTGACAGGTCTACCACTTAAACGATGAAGTCAAATTCTATTACTTAAAAGAAAATGTGGAGGACCTAAAGCCTCCCATATGAAATTTTCTACAATGTTCGCAATATTTGAGCTGTTTATAGTTAATAAGTTAAAACTGAACATTAACAAATTCTTCTTGTTACCTAAGTGAAAGTGAAGTAAGACAAATAACAAAAATCCTCCTGGTGTTCCTAAAGTCCACATCTGGAACTACCATTTCCATTGGCTGATTGCAGGAAAGTTCTAGGTTAATATACTCGTGCATGCAAGCATTGATTTCTCATCAATTCCACTTTTGGTGCGGACGAAAAGGAACTCGCGCGCGAAACGGATTGGATACTTAAACGAAGACCATCTAAAAAACGTAAAGCTGGCTCATCGCTCGAGGTTATCCCGCAACACGGACCTAATCGCAAAGCGCAGCGAAAAGCAGAAAAACAAATTGAAAATAAACGCGCCCCTCCTCCAATAAACATTACAGGTGTTGCAGACTATAATTCTCTGCGAAAAATTTTAAAAACAATGATCGCTACTGAATTTAAAGTAACTTCCTTACGAAACGATGCATGGAAAATCAAGGTTAATGACGCTGAAGGCTATCGGGCTGTATCTCAAAAACTTAACAACGAAAAAATTCAATGGTATACTTAATGAAGACAAGTCTGAGAGACCTTTGAAGGAGGTTATAACATTCTTGACGCTGTGAACCTCTTAAAAAAAGAGTGAAACGACCCGACCGTGGAGAGAGAACTATAGTGAAACGTAAACTTCCGCTTTTTGTGCTATCGTTCGATAAAACGGAAAGCCAGGAAAAGATATACAATATGTACAATCATGAGAATGGTCAATGCAAGCTTTGCCAGGAATTTAATCATACGCAGGGGTACTGTCGGAAAGAGCCGCGAAGCGTTAAGTGCGATGGAAAACACTCTTCTGAATATTGCAGCTTGAGCAAAATTGAAAAAGCAACTTGCGTTAACTGCAAAGGAAGGCACCCATCAAATTATCGCGGTTACGAGGTCGCAAAGGAATTGCAGATCCGACGGAGAAAATCTACAACGCCGACTGTTCGGGGAACGAAATCAGTCGATCGGGCTCCTAAGTCGGTAGAGCGTGTTGCTAAGCAGACTGAGCGGGCTCGTAGGCCAGTTGTACACACTTCTGAGCTGACTGAAGGAACGCTCGAATCAGCAGTGCAGGCTCTTGAACCTGTCAATCAGCCTTCTAAGCCGATTAAACGTACGTCGAAGCCGTCCACTAAAAGGACTAAACGAAAAATAACCTCGGAAAAGCCAACGAATCCCAGTTTCCTGACGTAACTCAGACTACAGTCAAGGCAACCAAACGCAACGACGGGCCACCCTCTGATCCGTTGAAAGAAATTCTGAACTGCATTTACGCTAAGTTCGAGGAACAATGCGAACGAATTCTCGAACGACTCAGTAACGTCGAAAGCTTTTGTAGGGCTAATCTTATATCTAAATCTAATGTGGCAAAGAATTCGGTTGTTGTTTTTATTCGACAGGAATACCCACTTATTGGCCAACCGACTCAGAAAAAATTCCCGATTTTATGGATTTTTTCGTTTCAAAAGGCATTTACAAGAAATTTATTACAGTCGAAAAAAGTTTTGATCTCTCTTCTGACCACTCTCCGGTAATTTTATTACTTGGTGAAGCGTTGATCAAGAAAGAAGGACCTCCAAGACTTACTAGCACTAGAGCACACTGGGAGGGCTTTAGAAATGATTGCGAAACAAATATCGCCTCAAATGTATCACTTAAAACACCTTGTGAACTGGAGTATTCGGGAATTTAAAAGCAATAAGATAGCGACCTACCTTGAAAGAGAATTAAATTATTCACTTTGGAAAGCGCTAAAAGGCATCCGGAAACCTTAAATGCAAACGTCACCAATTCGGAAAAACGATGGAAATCGGGACAAGAGCGACAAAGAAAAGGCAGAACTTTTTGCTTTGCACTTAGAAGAAACATTTAAGCCATTCGACGGCGCTTTGATAACGCCCGACTACCCAGTCATGACATCTTGAAAGTAAAAAAAAGTTGCATTGATTGAACTGAGGGAAGTGATTACAAATCTAAAGACGAAAAAAGCACCGGGTTACGATTTGATAACGGCACAGGTGGTCAAGCAATTGCCGAATAAAACTGTTACCAAACAGCTATATTTGATTAACACTTCCTTCAGATTGCTCTACGTTCCGAGACAATGGAAAGTCGCCGAGATTATAATGGTCCCGAAACCAGGCAAACCTCTGAATGAGAAGAAATCATATCGGCCTATTTCCGTATTGTTGGTTATATCTAAAATATTCGAAAATCTACTTTCTAAACGACTACAACCCGTAATCAACGAAAGACGTCTCATTCCTGACCATCAGTTTGGATTTAGAATCAATCATTCTACAATCGAACAAGTCCACAAAATAACTGACGTGATTGAGAAATCTCTCGAAGAAAAAACGATTTGTTGTGGTGTATTTCTTGACGTCTCACAAGCTTTCGATAAGGTTTGGCACGAAGGTTTGGAGTATAAATTGCAACTACTTCCGCCACGGCAACGAGCTCGAGAACAAATACCGACAAATGTACCGGCTACTCGGGAAACATTCGAAGTTGAGCCTACATAACAAACTGCTTATCTATAAGCAAGTGCTATAGCCAGTGTGGACGTATGGTTTGCAACTATGGAGTTGTACCAGGAAAGGCAATAGAAATATCTTACGAACTTTTGAAAATAATGTTCTTAGAACGATCGTTAGCGCACCGTGGTACGTACGTAACGAAGCTATTCATCGGGACCTGGAAATTCCCAGCGTCGTTCAAGAGATAACAAAATTTGCTCGTAAACACAAAGATCGTGTTCACAGCCACTATAACCGTACCGTCATTCAATTCAAATCGTCGTCTGCAAAGGACAAAACCTTTTGACCTCGCGTCATAGTATATACAGGTCGTGAAAACCTCAGGAACTTTCATTGGAATTTAACTTGTCGGCTTATTGTAGTATTAATTTTGAAGAGTGGTATTTTTAGTGAGTAAAAATCTCACACTACCATAAGCACGCGCGGTCGGGCCTTATGGTGTCTTTAGAAGATTTTCACCCTCTCGGCAAAAAAAAAAAAACTTTTGGTTTGACTGCTTTAGTATCACGCTTCACAGATAAGGAATAACACTGTTGGTTTGGAGTCTTGAACTCAACTCGATTTTTCGTACCCCATGCCACAAAAGACGTTCGCTGTCGTAAGCGTCTACTATTTGGTACACCCGCTGTAGAATTTTAAAGAATAAGAGAAGTCAGGAATTCTGTCATCGACGAAGGAATGCATTGAATTGCGAATAAAAGCTAGAAGGTACTAATATACAGAAACTTGAAGAACACCAGCATTAGTTACTTAATCGTCTTTTTTTTTTGTAAGTTAAAAGCTGCGTGCCTAACCGGATTTGCACACCTAAATAGAATTAAGAGTGACAAATAATTTAGAAACAAAATATGCTGCAAACAAATTTCTAATGTAAGTGATTTAGTTTAGCAAATTATTTTAAAAAGGTTAAAAGGTCGCAAAGACGTAGGACAGTGAAAAAAGGGTCATATTGTGACATTAATCGCACGACGCTGGCTTTGTATACGCCATATCAAATTGAATGAACATCTCTTTTTGGGAAAACTTCTTTGGGGGATGTTATTTCGATATTGGAGGGAGATCCGCCCTCTGTTGCCCTCAAAGCTAAGCTAGATGTTCTATCCTGGGGTTCTGCACAAAGATTTTTGATTCTGTACAAGGCTGTCTTTAGAGAAGGCGCTTCATTTTAGATCTAAAGTATGGTTCATGATACAAGGTATCCTTTCACTGATTTTACTGTCGATGAATGTATTAAATTTAAGTGAATGCCCTAGTTGGAGAAAAGTACGGGAACTTCTCAATTCACTGAATATCATATACACAAATGGCCCAAACGTAACTTTCTCGTCTTATGTGCAGATGTTACAGTATATTTATTCCTTGTTAAAGTCCCTTTAAATGCACGGTTATCCGAGAACTACGTATGATCAACGTTGCCACCACTGGAGGGGTTTACCGCAGTAGATTTGTAAAAACAGCGCAGTAGATCTCAGTAAACACTCCCCTGCTGAATACTGCGGCAAACAAAAAAACTTTTGTACCACGTGCTGACTAGGGGCAAGTAATAGAGACGAATAGGTACATTTCTACAACAAAAAATAACAGAACGTCTTGAGGAACAAAATGTTTTCAAGTTAACTATACGTGAACCTGAGTTAAGTACTTCGCTTTTAGTGCTTCAGAAACAAACATAGCACTTTTGTGCTTAAAGGTATCAATATGTATGTATGTATGCATGTAAGTGTAAAAGCTACGTTTTCGAAAAATCGTAGTTTGATACATTTCTGCATCCAATCCATACATTCTGCAAAAAGTAAAAAAGCGCTATTAACTTTAAATATCAATAAACATTAATCAAATGTATACACATTGGTACGTTACCTGCAAATGTAAGATTCTAAGTATTTAAGTCAATTTGACCCGAAATTGTACTTAGCACATTGGGCCCTGGCTCAGTGTTATAGGTTCGCCTGTCCTGAGAGAAGATTATAAGCGGAATCAAACACAACTCCGTTCACACACACAGGGTTTCATTAGAACGAAAATGCTTTAAACCTGAAACAGCACACAGGGTGTTCTGTCTATAATTATCTTCAATAACTTCTAAATTATTGAACCGATTTTGTTGAAATTTTATTTTGTTGGTTAGAGTTTTCTTGGGAAACCTCGAGAGTTGAGATAAAATATTTTGTTCGGACGCTCTTTCGAGACGAGTGTTACTTACATAATGTGATATCTCGCAAATTAATAAGAGTATCGAAATCAGACTTATTTATCATTATAGATCCAAAAATGCTCTGTTGCCATGATTTTTTTCAAGTTTTTAGCTCACGTACATACTTTCGAAACGCGAGGGGGGTGACAGTCATTTTTCGCAAACATTCCTCCACAATGGGCCCAAATTTAAAATTTCTAGTTGAAAAAAATTTTTTTTCCTGCGACTGGAGCCACCTCCAAAATAACGCTTTTTTGACACGCCAATGCCGGAGTTTTCGAATTTTTATGTTCAAGAAATTTATGACAAAAAAATATATTTTATATTTTTGGATTCCTTGGAAGTTCAGCTTTAATTTGATATGAAATATTTTTTTTTTCTTAGAGTACATTATGCCCCCTAAAGCTGTCCGCCACACAAATATTTTTTACAAATTTGTCTCGATTTTTTTTTTGGTCCAGGTTCTACTTTTGCGTCAATTTCAGCTCTTTAGGTCAAATGGTTCAACAGTTACAAACATGTGACAAATACACGGACACACGGACAGTAGGACACCGTGTTGAATTCATTAGTGTTAAAAAAAAAATATATATTTGCGTTCAGTTCCCCGAATCGAAACCCTAGAGTCTCAAGCAGAGCATTGTGACCCTTTTCATCTACCGCCTGCTGAATACCATATATGTATTTTTTAAAAAAACAAAGCTCACAGAGCTAAGGAAACTATTGCTATGTCGTGTAAGGAAGCAATGCTAAGAGTATAGTATATCTCTTTATTTTCACGAATGCCATAAAGATTCAACAGAAGTATCACACATACTCCTACTTATTTGGATTTTTACCAACCAGAAGCCCATTTAATAGGCCGATTGGACCGTTTATTGGCACTTAATATCCGTGAATAGGTCAAATTGACCGTTTATTTGTACTTAACATCGGCTTTCTTCTAAAATAGAAAAACTATTATAATTTAAATTTGATACTAAAATCACACGATAAAACCAAACCCTTTAAAAAGTTCAAATGGCGGACGGCAGTAAATCTACACGCGATACAACAGTTCAACGAATAATTTTTTTCATGGCACCAATATAAACTTATTGTCTTGCATTCCCGATTCCGGTTGTTTTCTGCATTTCTCTAGGTAGGTATTTCTGAGTCATTAACCACAATATATGCACATATAAGGCATGAAAGTGCAAAGCCTTTTATTTTATTAATGCATATCATTTCCATTAGGCAAATCGGCGAAGATACACTGAAGCAACCGACATAGCCAGGACGTGGTTATAGACGGTCTTGAAGGCTTATTTGTTCTCCTCTTCAAGTGAACCATTGTTTTTACCTTTCGGTCTTAAATATGTACTTCTGCAAAGATTATATTACCGATGCTGTTGTTGTCGAAGCATGTTTTTTTTTATTATGAACTATGCTACAGAGTCAAAGGAAATGATACAAGGAAAAGTGATAGACTTTCAAAAGCATGACCACAATTTATATTATCTATGTGATATGGGAAATGAATGAAGAACTGGGAATGGGCTTGTGTTGCTTTTCTTAAACTTTAATAAGGAACATATGGCGATAGTATGGTTAAACAATGAAACATCATTAAAATAAAATGGTTGACTGAATGTGTCAGCACATTATAGTGTGCGAAACAAATGGGCATGATTTTTATGATCATTTTCCGTTCTGCTTTGGCCACCACACACATTACTTGTGAACATCAATTCTGAAAACACCGCCATAGAAAAGGATTATTTTCAGAGCGAATCAGAAGTTCAAATTATTAAATTTTTTTTTTTTTTTTAATAAACTTCTAATAGAATAGGCGAACCTATAACGCTGTGACAGCGCTCCGAGATGCTTATAGTACCGGCCCATCTCCATACTCCAGAACGTAATCTAGACTACTTAATGGAGCCTATAGCAAGATGTGGTGGTATTTCATTGTACCCAAGGGGGTTGGTCCATGTCTACCACGCCCCTCTTGGGTCAGATGCTGATCAGTGCACTACGCATTTTGTGTTTTCGTCTCGCAACTATGACCTTACTACCTAGGACCAATCTAGGACCACTTCTCATAGGGTCACATCCTTTGGATGGATTTTAGTCACCTCGTACGGCAGACATACCTTAGCTCAGGGCTATTCTTGACCCTGACCCTGTGGCGTTAAAATAATACGACATACATACCACACATTTCGTGTTTTCGTCTCTCAACTATGACCTTACTGCCTAGGACTTGTCTAAGACTATTAATCATAGGGTCAGTTCCTTTGGATGAATTCTAGTGACCTCGTACGGCGGCCATACCTTAGCTCAGGGCTATTCTTGACCCTGACCCTGTGGGGGTAAAATAATATGACATAAAATGTTAGAAATCGAAAGAGGTAGATACCGATTTCAAACACTTTCTGAGTTAGGATCAAAAGATAATCGGTACCTCATCACCATCTGCCGTATTATAAGAAAACAGAACGCAACTTGCTGAACATTACTTATGAGCAATAACATAACCTTTGTTTTCCATTCAAGTGCGAAGGTGTCAAACAAATCGTGCGAATGACTTACCAGGCTAAGGGGTAAGATGACGTCATTCCTTACTTTGTTTGTCAGCTCTCAGCTGAGCCTGAATTCTATGCTGAACAGTTTACACTTCCACCGCCAGAACAAATCCATATAGAGTTAGACTGTCTCCAGATTCACAGAGAAGGACTACAACATCGGATCCATCATATCTCTGGAGCTAAATTTGTGTTTACTTGGACCATGGCGGAACTATCCAAGAGGGGAACAAATGTTACATCTTTGGGTACTTTAGATATATTGCTCTGTCGATATTTCCATTGAGTGAATCTCAATAGGCCCTTCAATTCGGTTCACCTTCTCTGTCTGCTTTCCTTGAAATTAAGGAAACATTCAATTACACATTCTATGAGCCAGATAACTGACCACTTAATAATATGCCGGTGGCTCATGTCCATTGTTCATGATTTGAAGATGTTGAACACAGCTTGAACGGGTGCTCAAGGTGATGTAGTGTGTTGCTCCACACAAATGACAGTCTTTTTCACTTCCTGAGGAGGCTATGTGTTAGGGCAAGTAGATTTAACTGACGACATTGCAATCATTGTCCGTAGAAATTTTGGAAGCAATGCCTTATGTGTGCTGCAACACAATTCTCAACTTTTAAAGTACAGAAAACCCACAGAGGAAGAAAATTATCCCATTTTTTCCCCTGCATTTCCCACTGCCATAACAAACCTTAAGTCTTTACTTCAGATGGCGCTACAGTCCGGGTGGACCTTGACCTTAAGTCACATATCACATTTATCTCGCTGCTCTCCATGCATGAATAGTGTCGTGTGACATAGAGTTGTTCATGAATGAGACCTGTCATGACGACACTGTACGCGAGTCATGTTAGCTCCAAATCCACATCCTCCATAATAATCCGTACGTATCATCCTCCACAAGCCCCATCGTGGAGGATGATACGTACGGATACTATCCATGTGAACGTTTCTCGCTTCACGCTTAGAACTTCCTCGTTCTAGATAAAACAAATCGACCAAATGGCCGCAGCAGAGGCAGGCAATATTTTCGGTTTTGATATTGTTTTTGGAATTTTTTATTCTAAGTAGTAGGTACTCGTACCTATCTACATTTTTTACTAAGTATTTTCACCACAATTTATAATTCTGGAAAGTTTTTTTTTTTTCTTTGTAATTTTTTTCCATCACAGAGCATACACTACGTTCTCTCAATGCATACTATCAGTATCGCTTTACACAACTGTTTTTTGTTGCGCGACTAAGGATCATCTACCGATTTTAAATCTCATAGACTACTTCAAATAAACAATAATGTTAATGAATAACGCGATTCTTAAATTCAACTCGAGATAAGCTGAAATCAATTTCGCTGCAAAGATCATTAAACGTGCGTATACGAGTACATCTAGTTATTGGTTCATTGTTACCATAATTGGTTCTATGCATTCTAAAAAGCAAATTTCTCACCCGCAAAGATCTATGGGTGCATTAACATAATAATTAATTAAATCGCGGATAAATATGACAGCAGTTGCCTTATGCCTGAAACTTAAGGTTCGCAGGCCAATAAATTTGCATCTTTCGTCATAATTAGGAAGTTCTTCAAATATGTTTAATTTACGGATAGCGTATCTCGTGAAATTCTTTTGAACTCTTTCGAACCTAAGTTCTTGAATACCATACTTGTACGGGGAATCCCAAATAATGGAGGAATATTCTAAATAAGGTCTGACCAACGAGCAGTAGATAGATTTAAGACTATAGACATCTCGGAGGAAGTCTTTGCTATTTGGTTTAAGAAATCCTAACATAGAGTTAGACTTAGCAAAGGTGTAATCATAATGCAATGAGAAATTCAATTTTGTGTCAAATACGACCCCGAGATTTTTGACTTCATCAAGGCGAAGAAGTTTAAGATCATTAATAAAATAATCATGAAAAAGCGGCGTTATAATTCGGTGCTCTGTAAAAATCTTACATTTAGAAGTATTAAGCTCTAATGCATTGTGTTTACACCACACCGACAACCTGTTGATATCCGACTGAAATCGAATGAAGTCAGCTCTATTATTTATCCGTGTAAATAATTTTAAATCTTCCGCAAAAGTTAAAACCTCACAGAAATTGAATATTGCATGAACATCATTTAAAAACAAAATTAATGATCTTACGGTTCAAAAGTTACAAGCGTGTGACACACCGACACCGTATAAAATCCATAAGCGTTCCATAATAAGAATAAGTTGACCATAATAAGAACATTCTGGAGACCTGTTAAGAGAAATACCCAGATAAAAATATGAATCTCAGGAGGTTTCTCAATTCAATGTTGCGGAACTCCCTCAGCTCTTAAAAGAAGCAAGAGAACTTAACGATGACTTTAAAGTTCATGGGGCAGGACATTTTAATTCTTTCAAATAATTTGAAATTATACTCCAGCTAATGTCGAAATTGAACGAAAACTTCTCTGAATTTCTGTCGAATGCAAAAGTTACCCATAATATACTTTTAGCCCAGTAAAATTAGACTTTTCAATAGAAAAAAATTGTGGTATTCTGGACTGCAAATGTGGTGTCAGAAATATATACTAAAAACTCCCACTCGGCAGGATATAGTATTTTCATCAATACGAGTAACTCATTTTCCATCACACTTAGGGGAAAATACCAAATGCTAACGCTTTTCTAAATTCGGTTTTTCCATCAAAAGGTACTTTGTCTGCATTAAAATTATTTTTATTTAACTTACATTTCGAAAAACTGCTCCTGAAAAGGCTTAGCAAAATAATAGAAGAAAGAAGACTAATTCCGAGCCATCAGTTTGGATTTAGAAATAAACATTCCACGATAGACCAAGTGCATCGAATTACGGATGTTGTGGAAAAAGCACTTGAAGAAAAACAAGTTTGCTCTGCTATTTTCTTAGATGTTGCTCAAGCCTTTGACAAGGTTTGGGACTTGGGACTTGAGTACAAACTGCATAGGGACCCTCCCAGGCAGGGTACTACGAAGTACTAAAATCCTACGTTACGAACCGACTCTTTAGAGTACGGTACGACCAAAATTACTCGGAACTAAAGAAAATTTAAGCCGGTGTACCACAAGGAAGTGTCCTAGGACCAACCCTGTATCTGTTATATACAAGGGATATTCCAGTGGACATCAACGCTATCATGGCCACCTTTGCTGATGATGCTGCAATATTGGTGCCAGATAAATCCGTTACGAAGGCTACTCAAAAATTGCAAAATGCAGTCGTTAAAGTTAGTGATTGGACGCAAAAATGGCGTATCAAATTAAACGAAACAAAATCGATGCATATAAACTTTACAAACAAAAACATAAACAATGTTCCAATTTGTATAAACAGTACAGCAGTACCTTACTCCAATACCGCCAAATACCTTGGAATGACCTTGGATGCAAAGCTTAAATGGAAAGAGCACATCAAAAAGAAAAGAGAAGAACTTAACTTGAAGTACAGAAAAATGTACTGGTTACTAGGAAAGAACTCTGACCTATCTATCGAGAGCAAATTAATGTTATATAAACAAGTACTGAAACCCGTTTGGACATATGGTATCCAACTATGGTGCTGTACAAAGAAAACAAATGCTGAACCCATCCAAAAATTCCAAAGCAAAGTCCTTCGTGGAATAATTAATGCCCCTTATTATATAAGAAATAGCGATCTACATCGTGACCTTCAGATTGAAATAGTTACAGAAGTGGTTAAAAAACACGCTGTATCACACAATCAGCGACTGCAAAGTCATACCAACTCCGAAATGGAGACCGTCTTAAATGTACGAAACAATGTTCGGAGATTAAGAAGAACCAAGCCTCATGAGCTGATGGTTTAAAATCTATGGGAAAGTGTTATAACTTTAAACTTCCCCCAATGCGATTTATAAATTAAGAAAGAAAAATCTTTTGTCGATCTTTCATAGATTGGTCCTGATTCACCGGTGGTTTTAGTGCGGTAAGAGTCCCACACTTGGTACCGATTATTACCGAGTGTCTTTTGAAGATTTCCATCGGATAAAAAAAAAAAAAATAAAATAAAAATAAAAAAAATTTAACTTACAAATTAAAAAAACTAAAAACTACTTTTTTTTAAAAACAAAATTGTCTATATGTATAGTTTTTTTCTACACTTTGATGAAATACAAATTTGAAACTTTGCACTCTTATACGAGGGCAAGGTGAAAAGTTCTCGGCCTGACGCAGAGATGACGTTCCAATCAGCAAAAATTTATGTTTACTGCCTGTTGCACTTCTCATTAGTTCGTATGACAAATTTCAACTTGTTCTCTCAAGTAGTTTCTTTACACGAATTTTTGCGGTAGACGTCTTGGGTGTTTTTCGTTAAAATGGATAAACTTGAATATCGTGCGGTGATAAAATTCTTCGTTTTGGATGGGTTAACCCCTAAGGAAATTCATCCAAAGTTGACAAAAGTTCACGGGTACTCTGCTCCTTCCATGTCAACCGTTAAAAAATGGGCAGCTGAATTTAAACGTGGTCGCACGTCCCTCGAAGATAACCCACGTGAAGGACGGCAAAAAACCGCAACCACACCCGAAACCATCGAAAAAGTACATGATATCGTGTTGGACGATAGGCGAGTGAAGGTGAGTGAGATAGCTAAGGCTGTGTGTATATCGGAAGAGAGGGTGCGAAACATCTTGCACAGAAACTTAGGGATGCGAAAGCTCTGTGCAAGATGAGTGCCACATTTGCTGAATACCGATCAAAAGCAAATGCGCAAACGATTTTCGCGGCAATCTTTGGACCGATTCAATAGGGATCCGACCGATTTTGTGCGGCGATTTGTCACCATGGATGAGATATGGGTCCACCACTACACGCCAGAAACGAAACAGCAATCGAAGCAGTGGGTGGAAGCCGGTGGTTCAGCGCTAAAGAAAGCGAAGTCGATCGCATCTGCCGGAAAGGTCATGACCAGTGTGTTTTGGGATGCGAAAGGGATCCTGTTAATTTATTACCTTGAGAAAGGCAGAACAATTACAGGAGAATATTATTCCAACCTTCTTCACCAGCTGGATGCCAAAATTCGCGAGAAGAGGCCTGGCTTGAAGAAGAAAAAAATCATCTCTCACTAGGACAATGCACCTGTACACAAGTGTGCGTTGATTCACCTAATTTGGCGCTGATTCACCTGATTTGGCACCCTCAGATCCCCACCTGTTTCCAAACTTGAAGAAATTTGTTTCTGCGAAGCGCTTCGCATCCAATGCAGAAGTTGAGAGGGCCGTAGATGAATATTTTCACAGCCTTTCAGACTCTCACTTCCGAGAAAGAATACTGATGTTGGAGAAACGCTAGACCAAGTGTGTTGAAATCAAGGGAGATTATGTAGAAAAATAAAATCATTTTTTAACTGAAAATCGCAGTCTTTCATTGTCAGGCCGAGAACCTTTCACCTTGCCCTCGTAGTATGGCATTTGGGTAAGAATTTTTTTTACTGGAATTGCTGATTTTTGCAACACAAGATTTTGTAAAGGAAATGTTCTCCTCTCATAAGCTTAATATCTTGCAATCCTTGTATTGCTTCTTTGGAATTTTCCCAGAAAGGAAAACACATATTAGGAAATTACTTAGAAAATTGTAACTATATGTACACTCCGTCTCACTTGATTACCAACAGGCAGTTTTTTGTTTTAATTTTACGATATTTTTCAAACCCTTCGCTAATCTGGGAAAAACCAATTGTACAAGGAATGAAGGATATATTATGTTTATATTGTAAAACAAAAAATGGGATTAAGTTGATAAATGCCATCCGTTTCATAGCCAGCAAGACTGAAAGAGGCGCCACTGTTGTACACAGCTTTATTAAGGACCCGGCGAAGTATGGAAAAAACCGCAATGGAAGAGTCAGCAAAGCAACAACTTGTCAGGAAAGGCGGGCGATACTGAGAGCTGCTTCAAATTCAAGGCTTTCCGTAAGTAAAATTAAGGCAGAAACTGGAGTTACAGCTAGCAGATCGACTGTTCATCGCGTGATACAGAAGGTCAGCCATATTCGCCATGAAAAAATTAAGAGGAAACCACCATTGAATTCGGCACGTAAAATCCAGCGGCTTGATTGTGCAACAAGTCACATCAGGTGGAATCGAGAGTGGCATACCGTCGTCTTTTCTGATGAAAAAAAATTCAATTTGGACGGACCTGATGGATCCAGCTGTTATTTCCATGATTTGAGAAAAGAAGAAATACATATTCAAAGGCGGCACAGCAAAGGAGGTGGTGTAATGGTATAGGGAGCAATAAACTATACAGAACTGTGGAGCTGGATTTCCAAAGCTCCAAAATGACGGCAATCACTTATAAATCGATACTGGAAAGAGCTTTTCCACAGTTTTCGGAGATATTTGGTAGACAGCGATGGACTTTCCAACAAGACCGATACATACCGCACGGACAACAAAAGCCTGGATTCAGAACCAAAATGTAAACCTCCGCCATATTCACCCGACCTGAACATCATGGAAAACGTGTGGTGTGGGCTTTCAAGAAAAGTCTACGAAGGAGGAAGGCAATATGATGAAAAGGAAGAGATTATTGAAGCCGTAAAACTAGCCTGGTCCGAAATTTCGCTAGATTATTTTAAAGCACTCTATGAATCTCCACACAGCAGGCTATTTGAAGTGATTCAGCGATCAGGAGGTAGTACCCATTACTAAAAACTATTGCTACTCTTTGAATAAAACCAACATTTATTTATACAAACAAATTTTGTATTGTTTTTTTACCTTTTAATCTTCTAAAAGGTAGATTTAGCTACTGTTCGTAATCAAGTGAGACAAAAAAAACATGTAAATTTGATGACCTTTTTGGGAAAAGCGTCATAAAAGTTGTATTTATCAACTTAATCCCATTTTTTATTTACAATATAAACATAATATATCCTTCATTCCTTGTGCAATTGGTTTTTCCCAGATTAGCGAAGGGTTTGAAAAATATCGTAAAATTAAAACAAAAAACTGCCTGTTGGTAATCAAGTAAGACGGAGTGTACTCGTATATATGGATTAATTATATTAGCCTACGAGTCAATACATAATGGTATGAATGGAATGAATATGCTAGCAACCTAAATATTTTGTTTCGTTTATTATAACCTTTTCTGTATATACCTACTCGTATATAAGACTGCTATCATTTTTAGTTGCTATTCAATGGGAAAAATCTGCTTTTAGTGGCATAATCAACATTACAGTGGATTCCGCTTAATTGGAACACATGTCCCACCAATAATGCAAAATGAAAAAAAAGAGAACATAAACGCATACATATGTGCGTATGTATCTAATACAAAATGGTTGAAGAAATAAAAAAAATATTTTTAAAACACAACTCAAAAACTTATTTTAAATTTAATGTCTCTAGATATTTGTCGATGGTCTCCTGGCGAATGTTTTTAGTACTCTGTAAGTTTACGAAATTAGCGCAGACATCTAATGCTTATAATGACTTTGTTCATATATTTTCTGGCCAGTCAATCTCAACATCACTCTCAGGAACTTTTTCTGCGTTCGTTTTTTAAAAATGTGTGATGAATATGACCCGGTTAAGCGGCTGGTCTCCCTAATAAGCGGAGAATTTCATCTCTTTTTTTCATTTCTGTTTTTCTTATTTTTTTTTTATTTATTATTTGCGCACGCCAAAGGGGATATGAATACCCTTATATTTTTTTCATGGCACGGGCATTTGGGAAGAGGTGGAATAGGAATGGAGATGCCTGTGTACGTTGTCTTTAAATGTTTGAAGGTTGTAGTGATGAGGAAATACAGAGCCTAGTAGATCATTCGGCTTATAAACGAATCCCTATTATCTGGCTGTCCCGGCTATCCCGCAGCTAAATAAAAGAGAATCCACTGTAAGCGTCAATTTCTTAAGAAATTTTTAAATATGTGTATTACTTCCAGGGATGTGCCATTCGCAGATATGGATACGGGTTATTTTGAAAAATATCCGCAGATACAGATATGAATATTCAACATCAAGTTGACAAAAAAAGAAAAAAAAAAACCTAGGACACATGTGCTCGGTCGATCAACATCCCAAATATGTAAAAGAATTTCGATAAAGCAGAATAATAAAGTAGGAGAATCTCACTACTTCCCTTGCGACAAAGGAGGTGTAGCTAGTATTGGCGTATTACATTGTGCGCAAGCTCCCAAGACTACTGTTCGGTACTTAATGTATTGAGTGCACTTTCAAGTTAGCCGCTGTTATTCGCCAAATCTACCAACTGCTGAGAGCTTAGAACTATACATCTTTATGCATTTGCCGCAATAGGGTACTTCCCTATAAAATCGGAAGACCAAGTGGACGTAGCCTTTGTACCCAGTAAGACAAGATGTGCGCCAAAGAAAATACTCCCGATTCCTCGACTAGAGTTGCAAGCCGCACTTCCGCCGCAAGCCGTCTGCAAGCAACCATCAAAGCGATTCACAATATAGTATACTCATCTCTCGAGTGGTTTGCTGGAGCGATTCTAAAACCACTATCTTACGGATCCGATCTTCAGAGCAAAGGTTCAAACCGTTCGTTGCTCATAAGACTGCAGAAATTTTGGATGATTACAGAATTTCTTCTCCTTCCTGAGCGGCAATGGCCGCAATGCTCTTACGATTCAGTTGCAGAGCCGCTTGAAGAAGAAATTCGTCCCAGAATTTTACATATCACTCAGGCAAGTAGCCTTTTAATTAATATTGCTAAGCTAATTTTTCTTCGTTATCGAAGGTGAAACGAATAGTAGCCTGGGTCAGGAGGAGTCTTGCGTTATTAAGTGTTGTGCGAAAGAGAATTGCCGCAAAACGTCATGAAGAATCAACCATTTGTATCGCAGCGAATCGTTCATCTGTTCCCAGAGATGAGCTGACTGTAGAAGAAATCATGACTGCCGAGAAGTTTCTATGCCGTCAACCACAGCGAGAAGTATTTCACCAGGAGATTTCTTCCTTGCAGCAGTGTGCCCAAAATTAGTCCAATATTTAGACTCATACCCTTCCTGGATCCAGACCGTTTACTACGCCTAAATAGTCACATTGACGCTGCTTTGGGTGTGCCAGGTGATGCAAGACATCCATTTATTCTGCCACAGAGCCACCCATTTATGCGGCTTGTTCTCTATCACCACCACCATAACGAGATTCACCAGCGTTATTGGGTTCCGTCCATCAATTCAGTATTCAAACGCAAGCGTGACTGCTATAGATGCAAACTTGCTTGAGCCAAACCTGCAACTCCGCTCATGGGACAGCTGCCAGAGGACGGCTGACGCCCTTCGTTCGCCCATTCACGTATACATGTTTGGATTACTTTGGTCCATTGCAGGTCTCCATTGGCCGCAGAAGGGAGAAGCGATGGGTGGCATTGTTTACCTGCTTAACAATAAGAGCGATCCACTAGAGCTACCAACAGATTTCTCTACTGATGCCTTTATGTTATGGCTAAAAAACTTCATTAATCACCGCGGGACTCCAGTTCGGATTCGGAGCGATAATGCGACGAACTTTATCGGGGCACAGAAAGAACTAACACTCGGATCAGGGCTATTTGACACCGACCGAATTCAGAACGAGATGACAAACAAAAAAGTGATCGACCGGAGATTCATCTGCCTATTGAATCCAAGTGATGGGGGTATATGAGACCGCATGGTGCAGTCGGTTAAAAAGGTGTTGATGGTGACGATGCGAGAAGAGGCACCACGAATGGAGACGTTAAGAAGCATTTTGATCGAAGCCGAAAGCATAGTTAACTCTCGCCCTTTAACCGAACTGCCGTTGACTTCGGAGGAGGACGAGCCTTTAACTCCTAACCACTTTCTGATCGGTTGTACGAATTTTACGCAAACGCCTAATCTTGATGACTCGCCAATATGTTGCCGAAATCAGTGGAGAATCTCACAACAATTAAAGGATGGATTTTGGAAACGATGGATCCAAGAATATCTGCCGATGTTGATAAAGCAGAATAAGTGGCACGAGGCGGTACCCCATAGCGAAATCGGCAGTTTGGTTATAATATGTGATGCAAGTCAGCCTAGGAGTAAATGCCAACGAGGAAGAATTGTCCAAGTCTACCTAGCCAAGGATGAACAAGTGAGAAGTGCCGACATCACGACTTCGCAAGGCACATTTCATCGTCCTTCTTCAAAACTGGCGGTCCTACGAGTATGTGGTGAACCTCTTCCAGACTTCACGGAGGGTCGCAGTCAGCGATAGTTGGACCGTCGAATATCAACTATGTCACTCATAGAGGGACGCACAACATAGAGAAAATTATGTTGCTGATTGGCTGGCCAATGGGGTGCCCCTTCTATCGAAAACTCGATCACCGTTGCGGATAGCAGACAATCTTTCAATTTCATCGGTACCAACCGATTCTTTTACAAAATTAAACATGTTGAATTAATATTGTGTACATATGTACGTACCAATTTTAATGATTTTTTTTAGTTGAATGAAATTCGTTCTAAGCAGTGAACTTGGAACGTTATGAATTTATTGGGTCAACAGTTTCCTTGTAAATGATTAACATATTTTTTTTATTTCTAGTGGCTTTTTGAGAAAAAGTGAGTGGTAAAAAGCTTTTTTTTATTACACAGTATGAAAGGCAATTAAAAAATCTAAACTTTGCTTAACATAGTTTTTATGCAATCCCATGTTTCCTAAGTTACATCAGTTAAACGAATAGTAATTACCTAGGGCAAAAAAACATACATTTTGAAACGATTCTTGTAAAAACTTTATTATGCTTCCGCTTCCACTGTAACCACTAATTAATTACAAAAAATGATAAAAACACAAAGAATAAGCAATTTAGTATTTTTTCTTTTATTTTTCAGAAAAAAAAATAACAATGACTGCTATTTTACGCTAATTGGCATTCTTTTAACTGTTGTAACTTACGAAATATGAGTTTATATAAAAAAAAAAAAAAAAAAACTTCAATAACATATTTTGAATTGCCTTTCAGTACAGTATGTATGTAAAGAGTTTTTCAATACATAGCAACTTTGTATTTTAATACAAATGCACCCTTAAACTTTTTTTTATGATCTGTAAATGTCAAAACGTCAGTTAAGGTTTACATTTTTAACATGGTGAAGTTCACGAACGAGCAACGTTCGGAAATTATTAAAAATTACTACCGAAACTCTGAGTCGGTAGTCGCAACTTTAAGAGCGCCTGCTCCAATTTTCGGTCATAATAATTGGCCCAACAGACAGGCTGTGCGTGCTATAGTGGATAAATTTGAGTCAACATATTCACTATTGAATGTTCCTGTGACAGTGAGACAACGCATCGATCGAAGTACCGAAAATATTACAGCCACAATCAGTCGTATCCACGCCGTTCACAGGAATTGGGAACATTGTGGCGAAACTTCTCCGATTGGGCTCTGCAGAAGTTTGAAGATCCTGAATTTCATCGAAAAGTCATCTTCAGCGATGAAGCTCATTTTTGACTTAATGGCTTTGTCAATAAGCAAAATATGGGTTATTGGACAGCAACCAACCCAAATAGGCTTCAAGAGACTCCATTGCATCCACAAAAAGTGACCGTGTGGTGTGGATTTCATGCCGGAGGAGTGATTGGACCATATTTTTTAGTCGATGAAAATGATCGCCATGTTACGGTCAATAGAAGACTATTTTTGGTCAGAATTGGCTGGACTTGACATCTGTGATATGTGGTTCCAACAAGTGGTGCCACATGCCACACAGCTGGTCAAACAGTTGATCTATTGAAGGGGAAGTTCGGTAACCGTGTAACCTCGAGAAATTGTCCGGTCGAATGGCCAGCTCCCTCATGCGATTTAACCTCGATGGATTTATTTTTATGGGGTTATGTTAAATCGTTGGTTTATGCCAACAAGCCAACAACATTAGAGGAGCTCAGGAACAATATCGAACGCGAAACTTCCAACGTTCCGGCCGATATGTGTAGAAGAGTGGTGGAAAATTGGCTCCAAAGAATCGATTGCTGCAAACGTGATCGAATTCCATACTTAAATGTAACATGTGCACTACACCTGGAATAAATTTCAGCCCGATATCTCAATTATTCTGCGTTTTATTTAAATACGAAATTGTTATGTCCTTATTGAAAAATCCTTTATGTATGAATAAAAAAGTATGTATGATACAATAAAAAAAAAATCTGATTACCACATAAGGCAAAACGGATAAACCTGAGCTGCACAGCTTCGATTCTAAGGGAGTGGGTGTCTTGAAATGGTGACCAAACTTGGCTGGCGTATTCAAGGACGGGTCTGACAAAGGTAATGTAAAGGGATTTTGTAACGTAAGGGTTCGAGAATTCTTTAGACCAGCGTTTTATGAAACCGAGAGAAGAATTGGCCTTGTGTATAATTTGATCAATGTGGGAACGGAAGTTTAGCTCCGTGTTACAAATAATACCCAGATCGCGTACAGAAGAGACTGGAGGAACAGGCTCGTTGCGAAAGTAATAGGTTCTGATGGTTGGGGGAAGTCGTTTATGGAAGAAGGTTATGGATTGACATTTGCCGACGTTATATTCTAAGAAGTTTTAGGTCGAATTCAGAGAGAATAGGTGGGGGTAGATATTATCTTAATGATTGTCATGTCATCCGCGTAAATAGACAGATCTGAGTCTTTTATGATGACCAACATCGTTTATTGTTAAGACAAAAATCAGTGCACCAAGATAACTTCCTTGAGGAACACCTGAACTGGTGTTTCTCTAGGTACGATCTCAGTCATGAGATGAAAAAGTGGGAGGAAACCTTGCTTAAAGTTTAAGGTAAATAGTTAGATGGCATATTTTATCAAACGCCTTGCTGTAGTCAGTCGTAAAGACATCCAATTCCTTACCTTTCTCTAATGCTTGCAGTGTTAGAAACGAACTCGGTTAGGTTAGTCGTTGTGGACCTACCCTTTAAGAAACCGTGCTGTTGTGGAGAAAATATGGATTTGCAGTGAAAATAAAGTGAGTTGTAGATAGAAGAGAGTTTTACTATGGGTCCGGTAGTTTGATATGTCGTTTTTACTGCCTTTTTTATGGATAGGGAAAATAAAGAAGTCCTTCCATAAGTTTGGGAAAACGGCTTGAGAGAGTGAGAGTCGAATTAGAGTTGTAAGGGGCTGACATAAAACATTTACACACTTTTTTTTAGAAATATGGCGAGTAGACTATCGGGACACTTATTTGTTATAAGTTATTGGTACAAAATATAATTTGTAATTGCAACTTAACAATGACATATTGAAAAAGTTTTTTTTATTCACAAAACATTCGCATAATCGTGAAAAAACATGCGGATACTGATATTTGATTTTAGTGGATTATCCACGGATGTGGATATGGATATCTGACACATCTCTGGTTACTTCCTATAGGTCTATGAATGACTTAGAAAAATTAAATTTTGCACAATTATAGTACGAACCATGGGCGAAACTTCAAAGTAAATGCAGGGTATTGCAAAGTATTGCATATATGAATGATTTACCTAGAATATCCTGTATCGAAAAAATCAACAATTCGGCTACGTAGTGGCCTCTGTTTTCCGTATTATTAAATGTATATACTTTCAGGTTTATGTTTATTTCATCTGGATGCAAGTAAAACATTTTTTTTTCTCTTTTTGTTAAAGTAGTAGTTTAATTTTTGAATTAAAGAAAAATGACTTGTATGCAGACTAAAAATATGTGGGTTGGGTAGTACATTTAGAGCAACTTTTGTCTTATTATGATTTTCTCTAAAAGGGAAGAAGAAGTTATTAATGAACTTTTTTTTATTCCGCCCACTGTACAGTGGGCAGTTACTCCACGGTCCTAAAAGTTGGGATTTTTTAGTACATATTTGTTGACACCAATCTCTATCATTTCTCGTAAAATCCCGATTTCCAAAAATTTCTTCGCTATTTTCAGGTCTAATTTTATATATTTCTATTTAGCAAACAGTGCCTACGAGGGGCGGCTGATAAGTTCGCAGCCGGAGATACTCAACAACGAATTAATTTATTAGTGATAGCATTTTAGTAATATAAATATCACCTCGTTTCAATAGTAATCTCACTTTGTTATTATCTGTGGTAGGATAAACATCACCAGTCAGCCGAAATCGGAAATTCTCGGAATTTTGAGCACCACGCCATGATAAAATACATCGTGAAAAAAGGAAAATCGCCCAAAGAAATTTTCGAAGACATGTTATCGACTCTTCAGGATTCTGGGCCTTCGTATACCAAAGTCAAAAAATGGGAAGCCCAGGGCGTCCTGCGTCAGTGGTCACTGAAGAAAACGTCGGAAAAGTTGAAAAATTACTTCTGACCGTACCGAATAAAAATGTGGCAGATAGCGGACGAGTTGCACACCAGCAAAGAACGGATTGGAGAAATTTTGCAAGACCATTTAAACATGAAAAAAATGTGTGCGCGGAGGGTACCGAAAACAAGCAACGACGACTCGAGTTCTGCAAACAATTTTTGGAGTTAGCTGGGGACAATCTCGACGAAATTTGCAACCGAATCGTAACTGTAGATGAGACTTGGGTTCGCCAATACGATCCGGAATCCAAACAAGAATCTATGCAGTGGATTGAAAAAGGGGAGAGGTCGCCAGAGAAATTCAAGGTGGAAAAGTCGAGTTCGAAGCTTATGGCGACTGTGTTTTGCTGATAGATTGCCTGCCAAAGGGGACTACGAAGAATTGCCAATATCACGCAAATTTATTGACTTAGGTACGTAAAGCGATCGTACGGAAGCGACGTGGAAAACTCAGGCGCGGAGTGTTGTTTCTGCAAGATAACGCGCCTGTTCACACGGCGCGAGTTTCTAGGCAGGCCTTAAAAGACACAGGTTTTTTAACGATAGACCACCGACCCTACCGCTCAAACTTGGCCCCCAGCGACTTTTTCCTTTTTCCAATTTGAAAAAGGAGTTACGGAGTCGGCGATTTGCATATGAGAATGAGATCAAGGCGGCTGTAGAAAGTCATTTGGAAGGCAAAGGCACGATGTGAGAAATGTATATCACTCGAGGGAGATTATATTGAGAAATACAATTTTTTAATCGAAACGTATTTTTGGTTGTCAAGATATGAAAAAAAAAAAAAAAAAGTTTTAAAAAAAAAGTTTGTTACTCCTATTATTTGTCATAATTTGCTTAAGCTACCGCAGCTGGCTTAAGTTCATTATGGTTGGTCCTTAAGTTATCTAGATGCAACGATTTAAAACGGAGAATCCGTGTACCTACGTTGGAGTCCTACTACAATACTATCCGGTAGTAATAACAAGATTAATTCATTAACCCCTATTAAATAATCCACCGGGGACCAATTCACGAAACTTGAAAATCGAAATCATCTAATAAGTCTGCTGAAGTGTATCATTCTCTGTCCGACGAATAGGAAATTTCGATTCATTTTCACTTCAAATTGATATTTTTATTTACCGGATTCAACTATACTCGTATCTGATTTTCAAGTTTCATGAATCTTTACATGCTAATTCACAAATTCCAAAAAAGATATTTTCGACGCACAAATATGTCAAGCTAATAACTCAAAAAAAAAAAAAAAAAAAATAAAAAAAAAAAAAAAAACATTCCACGTTACTGACGATTGTGCTAAAAATCATCCGAGTATTTTTAATATTTTCATTAGCCTTTGCCCGTTATTTATAAAACGCACGTACATATGTAGATCAAAAATCAAATCCTCTCTCAGGCACACCGCAACTTGTTGACAAAAGTATCCACACGCGCTCTTGCGTAAAGGCCATATTTATTTTAAGAAAATTTCAAAAGAAATTGCGCCAAAATCTACGCACATCATTCTTAAATATAAATCTCTTATGATTACGATGAGCGGAAAAAATAAACAAAGGATTTATACAGCATTATCCAATATTTGCACCGAAATAAAATTCATATTAAAACCACTCACCGTCATCTTAGGCACACACCAAAGGTGGCACACCAAGTCACAACTTCGGCATTTCACCACGGTATTCGAACCATTCAGCGCAGACGCATGACAAATTTGGCACAACTTCCCCTTTGCTGGATTCCAAGAGAAGAACTCATGCAAACCAACAACTCGCCCAAGTTGGTTAGCCGGAGAGGCTGTCGTCGAACGTTGAACATATTCCACATTCTCATTGGAATCGATGACAACAACCTCACCGGCACTAGGTTGTCGCGATGACGCATCAGATTTGTTACTGATTGTGTTGGATTGTTGCGTTCGCTGCAAGGTATTGCCGCGCTGAATTGTTTGACTGGAACCAATGTTCTTCGGATGAAGAGTGATTATACGCGTTGCAGTCGCATAGTCGTTGTCATTGCCCTCATTGATTCGAAGGTGCGTGCTATGCTTTTCTACGATGCCGATAACGTCTTCTTCATCAATGAATGGAATAGTGTCACCGCCTGAGATACCACCACCTGTTGTTATTGTTGACGTTCCGTTCAGGTTGCCTTGGTAGTGAGGTTGACCATGGCTTTGCGTGGATGGGCGCTGATGGTCAGCAGCGTAAACACTTTCATGATTTGCACTGGAGTGCTGAAAGCTAATGACTCCGGGCACACTTTGCTTTGATGATTTGTCAAAGGGCAATCTGTCATAATGACCAGTATTTGGATCTTCACGCTGTGCAAAGTGAGTCGGCGGTGCTGCACTTTTTGCTGTTGACGTATTTACAATGCTGGGCGACAAAACATTAGCTGATGATGGCTCATTTGATTTGTTGACTTTGCGTTCAAATATTAACTGACTGTAAGTGGTGTCTTCGTCTTCTATCTCAGCGCGATGAGCTGGCGATGCATTTGAATTGAGGTCAATTGTATCGGTTGAGAATTTCACATTAGCCGTTGATTTTGGGCTTTGTTCCTCACCGCTTTGGAATTGTGCGTGTGAATCTTTGGCATTTTTAGCGTTTTTCTTGGACCGCTGCTTTTGCTTTGAGGAAGACTTGATGCGCAATTTACTGTCGTCAGGGTAATTATTGTTGGAAGCAATTTCCGTCTGACTGAGATTTCTTTGGACAGGGGGATTGATTATCTTTGGGCTTCCAACTTTCGTAGAGTTTTGGATTATTTTTGCGTTTCGTTTGTCATCCCGCTGAAATGAAAAATATTTTTATTTTTTATTTTTTTTTTGTTTTTAATTGATTGACAAGGAAATAGTTTATCGTTTATACAGCTGGATGTGTGGCAGTGCACACAAGATTATAACAATATTTGCTCAGATTGAGGCTAAAGCATGTGATTGTTATTCACATCGTGTTTGGCACATTAACGTCGATGATAATTGCTGACTGTTTTCTGTTGGAGTATATGATGGTGCTGGAGTGGCTTTGCTATGTAAATTAATTGGCTAATATGTTGCCAAATCGGAAAGTGGTTAGTATTTTGATTATTATGTGTTGCAAAAGGATTTTACTTTCACCATAAAGTATTTTATACCAAGGTTAACTTTTCATTTAAGCAATAAAAATAGCTAATTTGTATTTTATCTTAATAATGTCTAGTCTTTGTTTACAGTTCCACTTAGAACTGTCATTTAAAATTTATACCACCCATTGATGGAGGGAAAGGAAACAGTGAATATCATCATTCACTGCAGCTTCCCGTCACTGGCAGAACTTACACCTGGAAAGCACTGCAATAGCTTGGAATCCGCACGTACCTATATATCCATCTTAAACCCGTCAGTCTAGACGGAGATGGTTTTGTCACTTACCTAGCCCTGCCATAAGTTATGTTACACAATTTCCAGCGCTTATCGTTCGAAACTTCTTGCGGGAATAGAACCGTTAACTTTTTTTTCAGAACACATGCACTGATCAGTGAAGAATACTAGTCAGTATGGTTTCAGTTTGCAAACTATTAACATGGAGTGGGTCGTTAAAGAGAATCGAGTCGCGGTAATAGCGTTGCATAAGTGCGGAAAGAGTGCTGGCCAAATTTTCGGAATTCAAAATATATTCGTTTATGGGGCTATTGCTCGCTTTGGCGAATTGTCTGGAGTAGAGGACAGGCCAAGAAGTGGTCGCCTGCACGTCGTCCGTACGAGTTCTGTAGTAAAGGCAGTGCGTGAACGAATTCGGAGAAATCCCCTTAGCAGAAGCAGAAGATCATGTCCAAAGAATTGGATATATCAACCAGATCCATGTCTAGGCTGATTCGGGATGATCTGCATATGAAAGCTCATAGTCGGTCCACGGGTCATCTTCTAACTCCTCAACTAAAAAAAATTAGGCTGGAAAAATGCAAGCGACTTTTGCAGTGCACGCGGACAATGGCCATGAAAACATGTTTACGGATGAGAAAATTTTTACCGTGGAAGAAGTTTTCAACAAACAAAATGACAAAATTTATGCCACTTCATCTAAGGAAGCGAAAAAAGTTGTTCCCGCTTCCGTAATGGTTTGGCGGGGGTCTCTCACCATGGTGTCACATCCCTCCATTTCTGTGAAAAAGGCGTAAAAACTGGTGCAAAGGCTTACCAAGAAGATGTTCTAGAGGGTGTTGTGAAGGGTTTGACCATTTCAATCAATGGATACAGATGGATCTTCCAACAGGACTCTGTTCCAGCGCACAAAACCACGCAGGAGTGGCTCAGAGTCAATATTCCTGGCTTATAGCAGCAGAAGATTGGCCGTCGGGGAGTCCAGATCTGAATCCACTGGATTATGGTTTGTGGTCAGAATTGGAGAACATGGCCTGCAAGACTCCCCACAGAAATTTGGAAAGCCTTAGAACAGCATTAAGCAGAGCAGCGTCCACAATCTCCATGGAAACCGTACGTGCCGCTATAACCCAATGGCCACACCGTTTGGAAGCTTGTGTTAAAGCAAAAGGCAGTCATTTCGAGTGAATCCAATTTTTATTAATAATAAATATTGTGGTCTAATAAACGAAACAATTTTGAATACAATATGTTTACTGGTTTTTTTTTATAGCATATTTGTAACAGAACTTATGCCAGGAGTAGGTAATAGCAGGTTGATTTCCTATTCCTCTCTACTTGGAAAAGAGCTGACTAAGGCTTAACACGATTTTTGCTTCAGATTCTTGCGCAGATAAATCTAGAGATAACAAATTAAGTTTGGTCTCGAGTTCTGCTCATAATGTGGTTCTTACTGTTCCAGTAATACCTATGTTGGTATATTTAAAAAAAAAAATCTTAAAGTTGGTGGCTTTACCATCAGTCTGACATACTTTAGGATTAGGTTCTCAAGCTTTCCGAAATAGCATATTGCAGTATCAAACTTTCCTTGCATTTTCTTTCGCGCTATGTCCCCAGTTTAACTTTCTGTCACTTTCTGTACAAAAGCATCGGCAACGCAAAATATGTATGTGAAGCAGTCTTCGCATAGTGGTTCGAGCCTTGTATAATACCAATAAGTTTTTTCACGGTCCCACCTCTCACGAACGTCTGACAAACATCCGAGAGTAAAATAGTTTTGAGAGGCTTCTCTAATCGAACAAAAATCATGCCGCGAGCTACGAGAAGCTAGACTGCTTAAATTCGGATACTTAAATTTAAAAAAGGCTGTGAAAGAATAGCCTTTCATGAAATTTTAAGCATCATTGGAAAATACAGACTATACCGATACATTTAAGGCTATAAATGAGGCTATTGCCCATTTATTCCTCTCTGCTATAATCACATCCATTGATTCTACTTGTTCCGTATTTGTATTAGTACTAGAGTCACAGTTACCACAGGAATATTTTAGGGAGCTCAATGCAGCTGAACGAAAAATAACCTCGGATAAGCCAACGAATACCAGTTTTCTGACGTATTCTCAGGCTGCAGTCAAAGCAACCAAACGAAATGACGGGCCACCCTCTGATCCGTTGAAAGAAATTCTGAACTGCATTTACGCTAAGTTCGAGGAACAATGTGAAACGAACAAACGCATTCTCGAACGACTCAGTAACATCGAAAGTGTTTGTAGGGCTAATCTTATATTTAAATCTAATGTGGCAATGAATTCGGTTGTTGTTTTTATTCGACAGGAAAACCCACTTATTGACCAACCGACTCAGAAAAAATTCCCGATCTTATCGTTTTTGTCGTTTCAAAAGGCATTTACGAGAACTTTATTACAGTCGAAGAAAGTTTTGATCTCTCTTCTAACCAATCTCCGGTAAAAGGGACTTCCAAGACTTACTAGCAATAGAACAAACTGGGAGGGCTTTATAAATGATTGCGAAACAAATATCGCCTCAAATGTATCACTTAAAACACCTTGTGAACTGGAGGACGAAGTTGATCGTTTCTATGCAATCGCCTTAGATATAGTATTCGGGAATTTAAAAGCAATAAGATAGCGACCTACCTTGAAAGAGAATCAAATTATTCACTTTGGAAAGCGCTAAAAGGCATCCGGAAACCTTAAATGCAAGCGCCACCAATTCGGAAAAACGATGGAAATTGGGACAAGAGCGACAAAGAAAAGGCAGAACTTTTTGCTTTGCACTTAGAAGAAACATTTAAGCCATTCGACGGCCCTTTGATAACGCCCGACTCCCCAGTCACGACATCTGACAACTATAAAGTAAAAAAAGTTCCATTGATTGAACTGACGGAAGTGATTACAAATCAAAAGACGAAAAAGCATCGGGTTACGACTTGATAACGGCACAGGTGGTCAAGGAATTGCCGAATAAAGCTCTTATCAAACTGCTATATTTGATCAATGGTTCGTTCAGATTGCTCTACGTTGCGAGACAATGGAAAGTCGCAGAGATTATAATGGTCCCGAAACCAGGCAAATCTCTGAATGAGAAGGTTATATCTAAAATATTCGAAAAACTACTTTCTAAACGACTACAACCCGTAATCAACGAAAGACGTCTCATTCCTGACAATCAGTTTGGATTAAGAATCAAACATTCTACAATCGACCAAGTCCACAAAATAACTGACGTGATTGAGAAATCTCTCGAAGAAAAAGCACGGAAATGATTATGGAAATGATTACTTTGACTTCAAGGAGATTGCGGCCGGAGTCCCACAAGGAAGTGTCCTTGGCCCCTTCTATATGTACTCTACACACGTGATACCCCGCAGGAAAGAAATTGCGTCGTCGCCACGTTTGCGGATATTGACAACGGGCGATACAATTGAAGTAGCAACTGAAAAGCTGCAATATGCTATTAATAAAGTCCACGCTTGTACAAATTCTTGGCGTATTGTGCTGAACGAAAGCAAATCTACTCACGTCAACTTTACCTACAAAAAAGTGAATAGATTACCCGTATATTTAAATTCGGCTCAAATACCGTACGCGAACGAAGCAAAATATCTAGGAATGACTCTAGATGTTAAGCTTAAATGGAAATCGCACGTAAAAAAGAAAAGCGACGAGCTGGAAAACAAATACCGACAAATGTACTGGCTACTCGGGAAACATTCGAAGTTGAGCCTACATAACAAACTGCTTATCTATAAGCAAGTGCTAAAGCCAGTGTGGACGTATGGTCTACAACTATGGGGTTGTACCAGGAAAAGCAATAGAAACATCCTACAAACTTTTGAAAATAAAGTTCTTAGAACGATTGTTAGCGCACCGTGGTACGTACGTAATGAAGATATTCATCAGGACCTGGGAATTCCCAGCGTCGTCGAAGAGATAACAAAATTTTTTCGTAAACACAAAGAACGGTTTCACGGCCATTGTAACAGTACTACTTAAAGGACAAAACCTTTTGACTTCGTGTCATAGTTTATGCCGGTCGTGAAAACCGCAGGAACTTTCATTGGAATTTAACCTGCCTAAAGCGCTACATTCTTTTTTAATTACATACGAATATCTTTCTCCAAAAATCACGAGTCTCGTAAGCGAAAATAAAACTGCTGGATAAGTGTCGGCTTACTTGTACTATTAATCTTGGAGAGAAGTGTTTTTTAGTGAGTAAAAATCTCACACTACCATAAACACGCGCGGTCGGGCCTATGTTGTCTTTAGAAGATTTTCACCTGTTTTTGGCAAAAAAAAAAAAAAAAACAATTCTGCTGGTTAACTTTTTGGTCAGAGAAGGTTTCGTCTTGCTGGTTTACAACTTGAATAAACGTTATTTTCGAGAACTTTATAACTTGATATCTCAAACTTATAATCATATCTACGTCTGGCAGCTTTCTGGTGTTGCGTTGGGACATAATTCGCCCCTAAATGCAGCAAAGTACCATTTTTAGCTTCAGGACGTTCATATATGGTATTAGCACAGATAATAAACTATTATATATTATATGTATATTTATTATCTGTCGTATTAGAATTTTTAGGTAAACATAATTATTATGCGCAAACTTTAAAATTGTCTCGGCAGAATATACCTATATATAGATCTCATAACATTTTTTGCATGCAAACTTTTTGGGGGCGTTTTCGTAAAAAAAAAAAAAATGTTTTGCATTTAAGCAATTAAGAACTGTAGTGGAATAGAAATTCTCATGATGACAGAAATAACCATTTAAAATTTTGTTTCAATCTCAGTCTTCTTCTGCTTTCAAATCTATGCGGTTTCTAAAGGCTGAACTGTAATAAAAGAATTGTTTCGTACGACCACTTCCGAAAAAGTGCGAATACAAAGGATTTGTATTGTGTGATCATAATAGCTTTTTGCTTCGATTCGTTAAGTTTTCGTTCACTTTTGCTCACTTACGAGGACGTATGAAAATTTGACAAGCGATCCCCCATCTAAGTACTAACCGCGCCCGATGATGCTTGATTTCGGTGATCGGACGAAAACCTTTGCTTCCGAACATATACGCCTATTATGGGCTATTGATAGTACTAAAGGAAGCTTAACGTAGAATTATGACATTAGCTTCCGATTGCTTCCGACTATTATAGTTCAGCCTTAAATGATTTTCATTCAATGAAGTGATTACCGGCTGGTTTCGCTTTAAGTCAAATTTACCTGCAAAATCCTATTGCTAGGAAGACCTAGGAAATTTCTTCCAAGAAATTCTAATCCAATCCAAACGAAAAGGTTATCCTGAGTTTGATTAATTCATCAACTAGCTTTAGAGTTGAGTATTCCCAGTGAAATAAGTTATTCTGCTCTACTTGCTAATGCAAGGCCTTTTCATACTCATTATCATGTTACCAGCTCCAAGTTCATCCACCGTTAATGGACATCCAACAAGTTACGTTACAAAAATTTAGAACCCTTAAATCACGCTCACAACACCTTGACATTCAACAAATGGAACATAAACCTTTTTCTCCACTTTATTCAATGGCTACTCAATTATGTCATTTTATTTATTCGCTTTTTCTCACTTCCTGGATTCAGTTACTTACATATCATGCTCTGTTTACTACAAATTAAAATACCACCAACATTCCAATGTTTGAACTAATTCACAAGTCACGAGCTAGCGCTACTCATGCGAATTAATTATTCTGTGTGTCAACTGCACAATGTTCTCTAAATGATAATCTCATTGCGTGTTTTGTGTGACACGCCCCTTCAGCATTAAATTCTGCAGGCACATTTGAAATACAAAAAACTCAGAAAACGGGAAATAACATTTTATTGTGCAAAATTTTATCCCCTCGCATTGGCGATATTGATATTGTGCCATCAAATGCAGGGACAAACATAAGTAACAGCAAGGCTGGTATAACAAGAAATATCTCTACGATCAGAGGAATGGTTTAAATAGGAATCACAATACCCACAGCAGCATAGGATCTCAGCCTCAGATAACAATGCACTCACAAAGAGTGAGTAGAAACAGCTGCTGCTGATCAGTGGGTTAAGAATCGGAGAAAATACCTTATGCCCATTCAACAAACGCGTACGAAGCATCCGGTGTGTGAAGTGGAAGAGTTGCTGCTCATTTCACTTGAACGCTGGACAAGCAAATGATTGTTGTTCGTGTTAGGATACGGGATTAAGGGGATAAAATTGATGGTATTTTATTGTTGTTTTCAAGCGAATTTGTTTTTATTTATCTTTTGCTAGCTATTGCCCCTGACTATTGTCTATTCGGATAGGACAATGCGTCAACAGTATTTTAACGACACTGTTGATCAATATTTAGGTGATTCACGCTTACAAAACTGCAAAGATTTAGTTCTACATGCTAGATCACTGAGTGGCTCTATTGAGAAGTAGCTTCAGATTCTCTTGCAATGTTCCTAGCAGTACAGGGTGACTATACAAATTTTTACATAAACCCGGACAATTCCAATAAAAATCTGAAATTTGCCAGCACATTACATTGGACGCTATTCTTTTTTTCCCCATTTACGCAGCAACTAATAGTACTAGCGACGTATTTTTACTTGCACCTAAAAGGGCAAGTATTGGTTTCGTGAACATATTTGATCTCAAGATTATAATCAATTTTGGTATTTTACTACATATAGATAGACATATGAGATATCGAATTGATTTTGACTTTATTTTGAAGCTACATTCAGGCCATTATGTAAAAATGAAAGCACATAATTTAAATGACCACCTCGACTTCGCTGGCAGTGCTTCAAGCGGTCGGTCCAATTTTTGATGACTTGGTCCAATATGTGCGGCGTTATACCGACAATAGCGTCTAGAATGCTGGTCTCGAGCTCGTCCAAAGTGGTTGGCTTTAACGTAAACTAAGGACTTGACGTAGCCCCAGAGAAAATAATCGAGGGGTGTCAAGTAGCATGATTGCGGCGGCCAATGATGAACGCTCGCCGTGAGATGACCCAGTCGCCAAATTTCTCCTTCACCACTTCGAGCGTTGCGTCGCGTCGCTTGTATGGCGTGTAGCGCCGTCTTGTTGGAACCACAGCTCGGATATATCGATGTTGTCGTGCTCTGGCCACAGAAACTCGGTTAACATCGCTCGATACCGAGGACCATTGACGGTAACGGTGTCTCCTTCCTCATTTCGAAAGAAAGAAGATCCGATGATGCCGCCGTGCCATAAATCGCACCAAACAGTTAATCTTTGTGGATTCATTGATGCTTGGTAGAACACTTGTGGATTGTGGTCGCTCCAATAAAGGCAATTTTGCTTGTTGACATAGCCGCTGATCCAAAAATGGGCCTAGTCCGAGAAGATGATTTTTTGACCAAAATCCGAATCTCCGGCCAACATTTCCAGCGCCCAATTAGCGAACTCACGGCATTGTCTATGGTCGTCCGGCTTCAATTCTTGCGTCACCACCATCTTATATGGATTTTGGCCCAAATCCAACCGCAAAATACGCCCAGTTGACTTTCTGGCGATGCCCAATTCAGCAGATCGGCGTTGAATCGACATTTCTGGGTCTTCCTCGATACTGGCCGCTACGGCGGCTATGTTTTCTTCACTTCGCACCGATCTCTGTCTGGTTGGTGGCTTAAGGTCCAAAAGAGTGTACTCACGCTCAAACTTTCCCACGGTGCGCCGAATTGCCTTTTTTTTTATAATTTGCGCGCGCCAAATGGGATATGGATACCATTAAATTATTTCAGGGCACGGGCGTTTGTATAAATTGAGAGAGAGAGAGAAAGATAGATTGGTGTAGTGGGTTTGAAACTTAGGTGGTATTAAGTTTCAGTAAACTCCAAGGGTGGCGTCCAGATAACTGGGGAGCTTGTTTGTTTTGCTTTTTTGTCGTTGCTCTTAATTCACAGTATTTTTTTCCCTCCACCTGATGTCATCATCACGATCAAGTTGCATTGAAGCCATATGACCACCCTACTGCCAGTGTTATGCCTTCGCAGGCTAGTTGACTAAGCTTTCGCAATTGATCAACTTTTTTATTTATTTCAGACGAAATAAATAGATGACTGTTGAGATCAGGATTTGAACCGTGAACCAAGAGCGTGACAAGCGTTGATGTTACCACTACACCACGGCCAGTGCCTGCGCACTGAAGCCATGATGACGACCGACCTCACGGCGAAATTCACGTTGCGTATTTACAACTGAGCCGGAGTTTCGATAATATTTCTTAATAATTTCCACACGTTCGGGAAGTGTCAAACGATGCATGATGACTTTGACAGCTGCAGAAACATACCAATTGGAAAAACTATCATTACTATCTGGTCACCCTTTATAATAGAGAACCTAACAACAGTGGGTCTCTCAATTCTGTCTGTATACAGGGCCGACTGCAGCCTAAACCGCCGGACAGATTTTCTTCAAACTTCATATCTGGAGTCTATGGGCTTACAATTCGAGGCGAAATCTAAATTTGTATGAAAAGGTGGTGAGTATCGATTTAGAGTTCCTTTTTTCCAAGATTATCTAGTTTAAGGCGTTCACATTATATCGCAGATAGGATCTTAAGCAGACTAATACCTCGGTAGTTGGCGCAGTTCAGAAAGTCCCCTTTTTTTGATGATCAGGCAAACGATGCTGAGGTTCCATTCTCTTCCGCTTGTAGATGTCGTAGACTTCTCTGGCTTTGATGCGTGCGCTTGGCGGTACTCTTGTCGGTATTCCCAGCACACGAAAGGTGGCGTTCTTGATGTGCTTGGACTTCTTGAGAAGTTCACGGACACTCGATCGGCGAAGGCTCTGCCAGTCTCTTGCGATTGTAACCGTTGAATGTTAAATTTTCTCACGGTACTTGTTTGGTGATGTGGTGTTTGCTATATCCGCATACGTACCTTGGCAGTAGCAAAATACTGATCTGGGTAAATGTTAGCTGCTCAGAAGGTGCGAACATCCAAAATACTAAAGGAGTGCCTTGCATCAATCGCGACGTGATCAGTTTAGTTGACAGTTAGTTGATCTGGCGAGCATCAGCTCCCCTCATATAAGTATATTGTGTGCTACCTACAGTGATGTTTCCCGCAGCCGTAAAGTCGATTAGCCGAAGTCCTTTTACGGAGGTGTTGTCGTGCAAGCTGTATTTATCGATTGTGTTTCCAAAGATGCCCTCCCTTACAATTGTTGTGTTAAAATCGCCAATTGACTATAACGAAAATTCTACCTCTCCGGGAACTGTCAAACGAACCTTTAAACAAATAAAAACAAAAGGTCGATTTTTGCAAATTTTTCATTTGGGACTTTCTCTCTATGCGCATGTTGGGTACTTTAAAACGATTTGAAATGAGCTACAAATACCGCACTAAGAGTCATTGTCTGAATCATTGCACACCTTAGCGATGTAAATAATCATTTTACTCTCACAACAAATACTTGCAATTTTATCCCGTGTTTATAGATTTTTTTTTTTTTACATTTTGTTACCGAGCTAAGTAAGCACTTAGTCACGAACGTGGCTCTCGGCTCTCAATCGCAAGTCAAACAATATGAAGTTTATAAAATTTACATGTAGGGACGCATTCAGAATGTGGGGCGATAACAAATGAAGGCCCCAAAAATCACTTAAAAAAGAGTAGCCTACATGAAATCTAAGTTAAAAGTGAAGTGTGTTTAATCAGCATGCAATTTCGAAAGGGGTTTAGGGAAGATTGGTTGAGACTTGAGTGCTGTAGACCTTGTCGCTTTTTTTTTTATTGTTTACTTACAACGCAAATTCTCATGGTAAAAAAAAGACCCACCATTTTATACATATATCTAGGTACATCGAAGTGAGAATACACATTAATCCGAAAATGAAATTAAACCACGGAACCGTAACGGCAAACAATTTATTTTATTTTTTATGTTTTTTAGACCCCACAGTCAACTGAACGATCACCCAATATTTGAAATAATGAAGTAGACTACTTTACCTACATAATGAGTTTCTTGAACTCATTGACAAATTGTCCTACTTTTACCATTAGCCCTCTCTCAAAGACTTCAATCTAAATATTTTTTGTTAACAAATTAGTTTAAGCAATTTTGTATGGTCAATTTACCCTTGGACTAGCCCTTGAAGTGCTTCAATGGCATTGAAATGATTCATCTGGAATCACAAGCACTTCCAAATCGATTAATTGATCCAAGTTTTAATCTTTATCTGTTGTAATGTACAAATGGGGTGAACATATGTTGTTCGAATTATCTACCCAAAGCGGAACGCAATAAGAGAAGAGAAGTTCCGATTGGGTTTATAAATAGATTTTTAATTACCCTCTATTGTAGGCCACATGCATGTGATAGATGCAATAATAATGCATATGTGATAAGTGAAGCGGGTATTCTGATTCGACAGACGGATGGATGAACAAAACGAGGGGGGACAATTTTTCTAAATTTATCTCTTTGTGGATGGATTTAACAATTATGATAAAAGTGGCAATCTTAAGATTATTATGCTGTAATTTACGTTCATTTCGTTTGAAAAGCCCATCTGGCTTTTCGGCATGAAATTTGTCTTCTTGTTTATGGGAGTTCGTTCTGAACTATAGCCTTGACTAATAGAATGGAAGATGCACTGCTTGTTGCTTTCCGTAGTTTTAGTTTTTGCCCAGTTGATATGCTTTGAAAGACTTATCGATTGTATCCTACAAAGCCGCATCCGTGGAGAAAGAGAGAGTTCTCTATAAACATAGACGCGCGTCAACAGCATAACCATGGGCTTAATTTATAACGCACTACAAAAATTTAATATCAATTCCACTATCCGCTACTGTATAAAAACAAGGCAATTATAAAACTGCAATTTCGATAAGCCAAAAGTACGGCTGCTAAAACTATCACTGCTTCAAACTCGGAATGGAACGTATTGGCAAGAACCTTTGGGATCAACTTATTAGCTAGGCCCAACTGTACAATTTGTTGTAAGAATTAAACGCAGAAGATGAGATCGGATCCTATATACAACGCAAGAACACCCACAAGGCGAATCGTGTATGTAACCCTTACAAATGTCGGTTCAGAGGAAATAATAGAAATAAGAAAAGAGGAAGTACGAAAGTCCGTAAAAGAGATTAAAAACGGCAAAGGCCCCGGGTAAAGACCAAATAGTGATCGATGTCATTAAAGTCGGCGGGGATAGGCTCCAGCAAGAAATCACGAAACTCTTTAACCTGTGCTTAGAACAAGGATCAATACCAATCAAATGGAAATAATTTTGTATCTTTTCAATTCATAGAAAAAGATATATCACAAACTTAGAAAACTACAGACCGCTTAGCCTTTTATCACATCTATACAATTAGACAAATTTGACTTTTACCAACCCAGACAACAAGCAGAGTTTAGAAGTGGCTTTAATACGAATGATCACCTACACTCATCGAAAAATGTATTGAATATAACTCGTACTGACGGATTTTTAAAGCTTTTGAGACCGTTGAAATACACTGCATCTTGGACGCTTTCAAACAATGCAGAGATGGAAGATATTGTAACATGCGAGCTACGGCTCGAGTAGATAAAACGATATTCTGCGAAATTTATTTCTTTATTTTCTACTCTATAGAACAATTCAAGTTCACACTATACTATTCTTCGCAAATTCTTTTCTTACAAGGTCTCTTTCCTCTCAAATCACTTTATCTCCTTTCAATTACTTAATTCACAAATCCAAACTAATTACTTTTTCTTGTTCACTCTCAACTTTCAATTTATCACCAAATTACAACTTCGCCCATTATCACTTTTCCAATCTCTTCGCCACGGTTCTAAACCAACTGTGTCTTTTTTTGATCGCCATCTGTCCTTATATAGCAGAAGTTTCTGATAGCCAGAAACTTCTAGCAAATTCTTCGACCACTGGAACAAGAGAAATAATTCTTGCAGTTATAATTCCCTTTTATCCCTGATATTATTCGTCTCTTTCGTTGACATGAGCTGTGGAGACTTCGTCCCAGACACGAACCTCGAATGAAAGGACAGTTCGAACCAAAATTCTGCCAGAATGGAAAGTCACTTCGGAATTTGCTGCATAGACATAGGAGCGTAGTTATTATTATGCTACAATATATAAAACTACTTCAGCAAATATACGACAAGACCACAAGATTTCTGTGACAGCTCTTCTGGAGTACGCTTTTAAATAGTTATACTGAGATAAAAAAGGTATTATTACTATAGACGACGAATACTTACGTTACCGACAATCTTATCGATGTGCCATTAATGCTAGAGGAACTGAAAATAGCCTCGAGAAATGTCGGTTTAAACATAAAATTCCAGAAAACAAAGATCATGACTAACTTCGGTCCCAGCGGAAATCTAAGGATCAAGGACGGATCAGAAATTGAGCAAGCTTTCGTCTATAAGTATCATGGCCATGAGATAATAATTACAAGAGATAATCACACACCTGAAATCCTGCGCCGTATTGGGCTGCTATGGCCAGTTTTTGGTAAACTAAAACATGTTTTTAAAAGCAACATTCCCGTGCACTTAAAAAATAAACTAAACGACCAATGTGCACTGCCAGTGATAACCTATGGTTAGGAAACTCTAACTCTAACAAGACGCACCATTGACAAACTACAAGATCAATGGAGCTTAAAATCACGAGAAGAGACCCAATATGCAATGAGGAAGTACGGCGAAGAACAAGAGTCTTCAACATAACAACACACATAGCAAAGGCGAAGTGGTTCTCACGACAGACAACAGATAGACGAAAGGAATGCTGGAATGGAGACCAATAGAAGACTCAAGGAACAGAGGAAGACCACCATCACGATGGAGCGACGATATCAGAAGCTGCCAACTTTGGACACAACAGGCTGCTTGATGATGATTATTGATGTTAAGTATGCAAAAATAAGGTTTGAAAGATGTTTGAGAAATCGAAATTTTGAAAAAAAAAAAAAAATTATTTAATTGTAAACTTGGTACGCCATCTGATAGGATATGCCTAACTTTACACGGCATCAAATAACATACGTCTAACATAACTCAAATATTAACTCAAATATAAACTAGTAAAGTATACGAGGGCTGTTCAGAGCAATAGACTTGTCCCAACAATATTCCAAGTTTTTTAACCCTTCAAAAAAATATGCTTTCTCAAACTCTGTAAAATAGGCATTTGTTGCATCGATAATTTCTTGATTCGATGAAAATCTTTTTCTGCCGAGCCATTTTTTCATATTAGGAAACAAGAAATAACCGCACGGAGCCAAATCTGGAAAATAGGGTGGATGAGGAGGCAGTTCATATCGCACTTCAGCTAATTTTGCTGTTGCTACTGCGAACGAATGAGCCGGTGCATTATCGTGATGAAACAGCACTTTCTCATCTTCAAATGGGGCTGTTTTTCCATCAATTCTGCATTAAATTTATCTAATAAATTGACATAGTACTGTCCGGTGATCGTTTTCCTCCCCTTTTCCAAATGGTCAATGAAGATTACGCCGTGGGAATCCCAGAAAACCGTTGCCATGACTTTTTTGCCTTTTTTGGAGCACGTTCGCCTGCAGAAGTCCACTGTTTTGATTGTTCCTTCATTTCTGGCGTGTAGTGGAGTATCCAGGATTCATCAACTATTACGAAACGCCGTAAAAATTCACTTGAATTGCGCTTGAAGAGTTCCAAATTCTGTTTTGAAATCTTCACCCGAATCCGTTTTTGGTCCACCGTCAGCAAACGCGGCACCCATCTTGCCGATAATTTGTTCATGCACAAATGGTCACGCAGGATTCGAATGACGGTATCATTTGAAATTGCTACAATCTCAGATATCTCACGAACCTTGACCCGGCGATCGTCCAACACAATGTCGTGGATTTTGTTGACCATTGGACGTCCTGGGCGCTCAAAGATCTTTGTGCTTGCACGACCGCAACGAAATTCAGTAAACCACTTGTGTACCATTCCATGCGAGGGAGCAGAATCTCCATAATATTTTTTTAAGTCTGTCTTCAGTCTCTTTAATGGTTTTACCGAGCAAAAACTAGTGCTTTATTAAAACACGAAACTAATTTTTTTTCCATTTTGGCCAAATCTCACAAACCAAAGTGCTTTCGATCACTGTAAAAAACTAAGTGTTTGACAGATCTATTTGATTTTTTTTGTCTATGCCGAGAAAGAATCAAAGATGTCAGAAAAACATCCTCTATGCAATCCGAGCGACATCTAGCATCAAAGTCACTGACTTATCGAACGTATGTATTTGAGAAATGGCATTTATTCATCATATATTCGTCTTAGAATTCACTTTTCTGAAATATTAAACCAGTTATCTTGTGGAAATTCGACGCATAAATAAAATGTTTATTGACAGTTGACAGCCAATGTCATTATGACTGAAAGCAGAAGTACCAATATTCAAATAAAAAAATAGTATTAAAAATCCGGCTAGCTAGGAATCATTCTAATGAATCCTTGGCTAGCTAAGTTTAAAAAAAAAACACGCCAAATATCATAGATGATTTTTTAGCAAGCTTCAGGAGCATGTCTTTTTCTTTACAATAAAATCAACAAGATGTAAAAAATATAAAAAAAAATATATATATAATCCGCGATCCGGAATGAATACTTTTAGAAATAATAAAACAATTTTTTCAAAGTAATCTAAATCTAAAACTTTATACAAATCAGAAATAGACTGTCTAGATCTAGATCAAAGATTCCCAAACGCTAAGTCGCAGTGAGATTTTGATGAATCACGAGCTAACTAGCCGTTTATATATGCAGAAATAGTTCTTACAATAGGATAATAAATATCATAGGCATTTGATTTCGCCAGATGGGTGAGAATTAAGAAACCGTTCTGCTAACAAACAAAGTGCATCACTCATGCCAACGTCGTAGCCATTGACTCGCAAACAGAAGTGTCCTTTTGGCCATCATGTACATACATACTCGTAGCTCACAGTAAACATTTTACTAGACTCGTCCCATTTTGCCTGGGGACCCATTTAAATCACCGAGTAGATAATTGCAATGAAGCAGGAAGGCGGAGTAATAGTGGAGACAGACTGCTGGTATTGGTAACATGGTACGAATACCATGATATAGTGAATACTACAACCCCTGACAGGCTGCATTTCGTAGTATTCGATTGCTTTGGCGTTAAGTAGTATACTTTGACGTGTGTGTTGTCTGTCATAACAAATAAAAATAGAAAATTCAAGACAGGATGTGCCAAATGATGAATAAAAAGAAAATTCAAATACTTGAAAGCGAAAGTGCATACCTAAGAATTGTCAAAGAAACTACGAAGACTAGCCAATAGAGAGAAATTGGCGCTGCAATCAGTAAGATGGTGGTATACCAGCAAAAAATTGCGAATCTCAATATCAGGCATATTTTATGGTATACTAGCTTTTTACGTAGTATTGCAGTGACAGACATGTGGTATAGAACGTAGTATTGCTATACCATGGTATCAATACCAGCAGTCTGTCTCCCACATAAGTCGGTGAAGTAATTTGTTTGTTTTATCACCATCTCAAATACATATATAGCTTCATTAAAATTACAGGGCGGATTACACCTCTTATATTTTTTGAAATATCACCGTAACAATGCCTAGAAATATGTTCCGAAAATCTTATCGTCTATTTTGATTAAAAAACACTCTCAAAAAACTGTGATCGAATACAATATTGTCTGAATCAGTAAATAGTTTAGAAATTAAATTCAAATCATGGCAACTTGTCTAACTCAGATGATTCCGTACACTGCTCTCGAAATGCCGATAATTGGCACTCAGCATAGCTTAACTGCAATGAAAAAGTCAATTTCTGGGAGTGTTCCCTTTGCACCTACAAAACACCCCCAGGTGACAATCAAAAGATAGCTTGCAGAGGTAAAAATATCTGACGATCTTGCAAATACCATCAGTTATTTTTAAAGTTGAATTATAGATAAAACATTGCTAAGACAAAGACATTTGCCATTTGATTTGGTGTAAATAGGGGCTACCCACAAGGCGGTGTTCTGTCTCCACTGCTTTGGTGCATGCTGGTTGACTCCCTATTGAACACACTCAATAGTTCTAATGTCTACGCTCAAGCATATGCAGATGATGTCGCCGTTCTGTCTGTCGGATCGTGCCTAGCGACTGTTTGCTCTAAGGTGCAGATGGCCCTAGACGCATTGGAATGGGCTTTCAGTTAATCCTCTCAAAACCGAGGTGGTTCTCTTACGAGAAGGAGGAAATTGACTGGTCTGACTCAGCCAGTGCTAAAAGGCGTCACTATCTAACTCTCCAAGGAAGCCAAATATTTAGGAGTAATCTTAGATAGCAAGCTTCTTTGGACGAAACATGTCGAGCTCAAAACTTCCAAAGCTCTGTCAGCAGTGAACACAATCGAAAGTGGCATGACTCTCCAGGATGCAGACAGACTAAACGAATGGTCCCCATCGTCTGTAAGAAATCCGCGGCTTTCTTGCTATCTCTTAGCAGAAAAGACTGCAGACAACTTACTGGCGCTCTTACGGGCCACTTCGCCTTTGTCAAGCATCTCCATGTGCTAGGTTTGAGCGCTACCACTGTCTGCGACTGCTGTGAAGAGGGCGATGACACTGCCGAACACTTCCTATGTGATTGTCCTGCCTTTGCTCGGATCAGGTGGCAGATTTTCGGTGCTGATGTGGTGACTGCTGATGACCTAAGCTCTTCATCACTGAAATGTCTACTCGTCTTTAAAATGGGGTTCTCTGCCTGGTTGTACAATGGACCTGTTTTTGAGTCTGAGTGCTACAGTAGGGTGTACCTGCCCCGACAAAAAAAAGAAAAAAGAAAGACATTTGACAAGATATCCAATTAAACAGTATGTCTTCCCGTTACCTAAATATCTCTATCAATGTGAACTGTGAACTCTATTGCAGGCTTTTCATTTCGGGTGACCAAGACTGATTTGTGTGGTAGTAGACTCGTTTCTTTTTTTTTGGCGAAATGCTTCTAGAGGAGCACAAAAAAAGATCTACAGTGAAATTATGAAGAGCATCATTCCTTGAGTTCGTGTTGTCAAAAGTAAAAAGGAGCGCCACAACAAAAGCACATGCCGCAAGAAATAAACCGAATCCTCCCTTAATTTGCAGTAGTAAAACGTCTCTTCAGCAAACGCGCCGTCAGTGCTCTCTTCGAATTCTGTATTTGAACAATGTGTCCAATGCAGTTCTCTACTGCCAATATTATAGGCAGTAATTGCCAGCAAGATTTTGTTTTTGCTTGAGGTGCAAATTCCAACATTTCATTTAGTAGGCCTTGCAAATTACCTGAAACCAAACTAGTTAGTATAGAAAGGGGACATTGATTACTTTGTTTATGGCTGCCTAAATAAGAATACCAAGTTTGTTTTCGGGTTGAGGATGGGTGAGGGTTAAAAATTGTTCAAGGTTCCCTGGCGTGTCGAATGACATCCTCTCGTTCCTCACGACCATTCCTTCCTTAGATTTTGTCCATTAGTCAGTCTGTTCGTAAGGTACTAGACAGCTAGGAACATGAAGTTCCGTAAGTATGAACCAAATAAGGACCCAAGTATAATAAGGCCCCAATAAAATTACCAGAGATTGCAATGAGACATATTACAATAAATAGAATAGAAGGTCATACGCCTAACACAGTTCGCCTGCTAGAAACCAAACGTTTTATTAAAACAGAAAAGACGTGTGTGCTTTTAACCTTCTAAATCAGGTTTTTTTTATTGTTTAATACATAAATGTTGATTAAAGATAAGGTGGGCCTTATCTTCGACCATGTACCTAATATAAGCTTTTTGGGGAAGGTACATATGTATGTATGTAAGTACACCTACATGTGTAAAATAAATATTCTAAAGCTACCAGGTTTTCAAGATTGTTCTGTGATCAACAGAGCACTTACGAATAGTATTTAGTCATTGGAAAAGGTACCCATTTCAGTTAAAATGCTGAACAGAGTTTAAGGTCCTGCTCGTAATATCCTGGATATTTACAGAAGAATACATTCTTACGTACGTATAAACTGTCTTTAGATTTCCCAAGAAACCAAGCCTACTTGTTGTTATTCGAAGCGCATATTTCAAGCACACAAAATTCAAATGACAAAGAATACACTCGGGGGTCGTTGAACATAAACAAAAATAATATTCATAGATCATAGTAACCTCTTGCGCCATCAAATTGGAAGAGAATAAACACGCCCTCCAATACAATTCGAAGAAATCCTATTTGGAAAAAGCCAAGATAAAACGATAAAGATAAGCTTATCCACCCCATTTAATATTCAAATCATAATACTGCAGCCATCAAACTCATCACTTCAATAAACAAAAAAAAACAGCTTAATCGGCTTTCGCTACAATTTTTCAGTATTCCATTTATAGATTTTCAATGTCAGAAACAGGAAGCCATAAAAATACAGTTCGACACCTTAGAGCGGCAGTGATATATCTAGAAACCCTACCGCAGACTCCCCATACTCAAACGTACATAATCTGATGCCAACATTTGCCACTACAAAAATAAAGTGAACAATACAACACGCATAACTTATAATTCCATGAGTAACAATGAGTCCAAAAAAGAGTATAAATTATACACTAATGGTTCCAAATCATATCCACCGCAGCACCAACACTGCATGAATATGCTCATCCTCCATCAACAGCCATATGTTCCGATATCATTCGTATCTCTCAATTTATTTTTTTTATTTTTTGGGTTTAAAATGATTTAACTCAGTTTTTAGATTAAACCTAAGTAGCGCTGATTGAAATTGTTTAGGTGTACAATTTGTGTTCGGATTTAGCACGATGAACGCTGCAGATACACAGATACGAATCGTATCTGCGGTCAAATGTTACCGGCAAATGGTATAAAATAGAGTTTACTATATAGAATATAGACTGTATGTGCAAATGACATCAATGCATTGATGCTATGAATAGTACGACTAGCACTGGGCCTATTCACTTGGCGCTGATGTCAGTTTCGTTCTATTTACGAGTAGTTCAAGTATAATGCGAAAAATACACTGATAAGCAATTTCCTTAGTTTTAACTTCGGCTTTTATTAAAAATAGCAAAGCGTTTAGAGAGAACGTATTCATTGAAGTGCTTATACAAGACGTATTAGCGGATAGCAGATGGAAGATTATCTGTTCTGAATTATAAGAGGATCCGGTGTGGGTGTATGTGTTTGCGTTTAAATTGTTTTCATATGCCGCCAGTTCAATATGTTTTCTCTGTTTTTTCTAAAGAGGAAGAATGTTCAATTTAATTAATCATTAGCGCTGTGGTTCAATTAGAATTGGAATATGGGAACGAGCTATGAGAAAAGTTCCACTTTTTTTCTTTTTTTTTTTTGGTTTGAGGACCATTGAGATTTTGTTTCCCAGTTGGTTTTAATTAATGACATCATGACTTCGTACATTCAGTTGAAAATACTACATTCAAGGAAGCACAATGCTAGCTGGAATTTCCCAGGTATGACCGACTTTTTATTAGGAAAAATGAAGTGACATCTGGTTTCAAACTAAACAAATTTAGGATGGTCAAATTTATTTCCTAGAGGAACTTGAAAATATTAATTCTTACTCTCATAGATAACCTCGGTCAGTCGTTCTGCCACACCCCTCTAAAACACAAACTGGGTAAACTGCGCCCTTAACAGCAAGCATATGTTGACGCATATTAAGAGGGGACGAAATGCATGACATAGATTGACTATCAGAAAAATTTATAAGGCATTTCAAGATAGTCTTCAACGTAGTCTTGTGTGTTCATATTTTTAGTATTAAAAAGGAACATTTATGAATTCATCACGGCGTCTGTCAGGCTTGTAACTTTTAAACCGTTAGAGGGCAGAACCAAAAAAAAAAAAAAACTAAACAAATTATCATAGTAAACATATTTTTTCTGCGATATGTCGATTTAAAGCTAGAGTTCCAATGAATTTGAATATTTAAAAAAATACTAATAAAGTTTGTTGAGAAAAAAAAATCGAAAAGGTACTTCGAAAGATTTTTGGAATATCCCACCAACACTACATCCGATTTCGACAGGTTTTAGGCGAAACTACCTCTTGAACAATTTCTTTAATTAAAGTGTGAATAATTGATGCGGAACATACACATAAATCAATGCAATGCAGTCTCTTGCCCTTAAAGTATCTTACGAAAAATGAGTTAGTACCACAACAAACATGCTGCTTGACTTTGCTTTCATGCACTATACAAACTTTTACATAAAACATATCCGAATATCCTCTGTAGAAAATAGATGTTTGTTCTATTATTCTATTAAATAATAGCAAAGTCAAGAGTGCTGACGTCCTCTAAGGAATGGATTGGATTGCGAGTAAGAGAGTGCTGAGTAGCCTCATTTAAATTTTCGTGGAAATTAAATCTTTTTCTGAGATTTTCTTTCCAAGTTGTAAAGAAATTTATTTCTGTGACATAGCTCAAATACTTTGACAGAACTTTGAGTTCAACAGCAAAAATTTCTTAAGGTCTAAGTCATAATCTCTTCCGGCTGTTTGATATTGTGGAAGAAATTTGAATAGCCTCGTTAGACTTTGTTTACTTAAACCAAAACAACTTTGTTCTTTATTTACTTGCATTTCATTTTTAGTTTCACTTATTTAATTCTAAAAATGGGTCAAAGAAAGTCCTTAACTTCTGAATAAATTGCCTTTCTAACCGCCGAATAGCAAAAAAATCGACAGATCACCCAACTAAAACAAAATTACGGCAAAAAAGGGGGGGAAATACTCGAATCGACAACCGGACAATTCGCCATATCGTTAGTAGTTTTAAGTAATTTAAGTCAAACTAGATTTGCCACTAACTTATTTACGTGTTTGACAAATTTTACAAAAAACACCCACAAACAGTACGGCGAAAAAGAGCCTCAAAGCCAAAGATAACGAGACGGTAATGTGGAGCCAGCCTAGGATTTTCCCCAAAGTACATGCCTTAGACCATGCATGGCAAAATGTGCTATTCAGTGACGACAAATAGGCCATACGGTTTTCTGAGTTATTGGCATGTTTAAGGAAAGGGCCCGAAACGAAATTTATCCGCAATTTCGAGGGTGTAACCGTTATGATATGAGGCGCCTTTTCCTTTAAAGAAAAACTGCTATTAGCGGTATGTACAATATAACAAAAAGTAAGAACGGATCCTTTAGTCAATTGTCTGCCCGTCCATCTATCCACCTGTCCATCATCATCACGGCCTCATCACTTTTGAACCTTTAGACGTAGAAGATTGATATTTAGAATAGAATTGAGTTTAGTTAACCCGCAGATTAAGAGTCAAACTTTGAAAAAGTGTAAAAACAAAAAAAGTTTTAGAGGTTAGACTGAAAGTCAACAAAAAATATACTTTTTTTATAAATGCAATATGAGTATATGGTACCATTATTTTTACTATATTAGGTTTAGACAGTAATCCAAAAACTGCCAATAAAAACAAAAAATGTAGTAACATAGTATAAAGTGTAATAACTGTAACAAATAACAGTGTTTAATATCTAGACAGATTTTTATCTACTGTAATTGCTCCGCAACCCTCGTATAGTTTTGCAGTTATTGCGTTATTTTTTATGACAGTTCAACAGAAACTTTGGGCATAATTTCTAAAAACATTAAAGATTTGAAAGTTTGCTTATGAAAAACACTATAAAATACATAATACAATGTTTGTATCCATGAATCGGTTGTACCGTTGGTTAGACCAACTAACCGTTGCTTGCGACCGGACGAAGCTATACGAGTATGCGCATTATATGGTATGTTTTCTTTATGTTTACAACCGTTGGACTTGTAACAACCCAAGTCGGTACAACAATTATATTGTGCATTTTCTACTTAACATAAAAACTATAGGTGAGAGAAAAATGTTGCTTACTGGAATGAATCGAGCATTCAATTTCAGTTAAGACTTACATTCACATTCACAGAAATTCAATATGTACGAATTTTACTAAAAGTTAAAAACGCACGACTTGAATTTGTTTATCTGCAAAAAACTCAAATTAGATTTTTTTTTTTTCAAAATCCGATAAAAATAAAAAAAATGTTTTTTACAATTTTTTAAAACTTACATAATAATAACCCAAATATCGAATTTGATCAAAAAATCGTTAGAGAAAACAATTTTTATCAAAATCGGCCATTAAAATTCCACAGAACCCAGATATTAAGATTGAAGAAAATCCGTCCAATCGTTTACAGACATCTGTCTGATATAGACAAACAGACAGAATTGAGAGACTCACTCTATTGAGTTTCCATATCACAGTAATGCCAAGTTTCGAAATATCTCAAAAGATTTATAATTAACAATGCTCTCCATGAATTTGGAAAAAGTCATGAGATTATTGAGGTTAATCGAATGAATGAGGGAGGTTTGGTGAGGATAAAAAAAAGACCTCTTCGAGCTGAGTTCGACTGCGTTGACTAGTGAGAGTTATTTTATCACAGGCTTACCAGATTAAAAAAAGAAGAGAAAGTCAAAATTTTTAGGTGTAGCCAACAAACAAATTTTCAATTTCATAGTCAGAATCTCAGTACTTAATGCACTAAGGCAAATACTCGTATAGAAATCAGTATAAGGAATGAACTTTTTACTAGAACAATCTATTTTTCAAGTTTAAAGTCAGGTCCAATGTTCAAGGGAAGTACCTACATACGAGTAGGTCCCTTTATTTGTCACGTATCGTGTAATTACACCAGACTCCACCCATGACAGAGTAGAAATAGCCTAAATATGATTTATTCAGTAACACATACATAAGTTAGAAATCAGTAAAATGGATGCCTTTTTGACAAGAACCACCTATTTTTCAAGTTTAAAGTCGCAACCACTATGCAAAAGACATACTGGTATGTAGGTTGCTTTTTTTTGTCACGTAACGTGCTTTTATACCAGACCCTATTACAGGGGAGAAATAGCCTAAATATTTTTCAAGTTTGTAAGGGAACAACTTTCATAGATATAATTTGAAAACAATTATCAGAAATCTGCACACGGTCTTAATGGACTTATTAAGAACTTGATAAGTCTGTTAAGACCATTTTCCCCTTGCGCACGGCGTGCAAATTTATTATTTAATAACTTGTTACAAGTCACTGCTTCAAACACGATTTATTTTTTAAGCCACAATCGAACTTAAATCAAAAGGAAAGTAGGAAATTAGCGACCTGGAGTCTAGGGTCTATGTTAGATCTATCCAGAGTTGAATAAAATGCGAAAAGTAGACAACTCTTAGAGAGGAAAACCCGTCAAAAGGAAATTCGTTGAGACTCGGAACCTGGTGCTAATTAATAGAATGCAAAAAATCCGCTTGCGGGTTTTCAGACATTTTGCAAATGGAACCCTTATAGATTTAACATAGTGTCTTGTCCGCATGTCTGTCACAGGCTTGTACATTTTGAACCGTTTGACCTAGGTGTTTAAATATTTCATAAATATAGTATGTAAACCGAAAATAATGAGCAATAGGTAGGTATTTATCCCTATCCGACTTTGATAATCTTTAGACTTAAATTAAATCGTTAAGTTCATCTAAATCCTTTAAGTGGTTCTTGAGGTGTGTAAGAAAGATGTTTCGAAGGTTATTAAAACCCCTCGCCATATCATACCGGACTCTAATCTAATCTTACAAGCAAAATTCGATCTCTTTAGACTTTCTAGAATTAGTCGGCTAACAACGATTAGGAACATGATATTTGCAATTCAAAGTTTGTAGAATAAAGAGCTACGGAGAAAGTGGTGGATAACCGAAGTAAAACTTTTATCGAAATGTACGACGGGTTTGGTTTAACTCTTCTGAATGGACGCAGTCATAGTGACACCATACTTTCGTCAGAGGCACTAGCAGTTCGACAATTGATTACTGCTTTATAAAGGGAGCATAGTTCAAATTTACGGAAGACCTGAAAATTAAAGAGTCAACACATTCAGACCACATGCCTGTAGTCCTTTTTGTAAATCCTTGGATAAGTCCACCATCAACGAGCACGTTGTGCTTGCCGCCAAAGTTGAAGTAGAGGGAATCGAAAAGTGATAAATATAAGAGCAATTTTAATACAGAAGTACTCAAACTAACTTTTGAGGACCTAGTGTCAGCACAATTTGCAGATTTGTGTGCGTCCATTATTCAGGAGGCTTCAAAAATGTTATCTTATAATAAAAAAGGTTTGATGCGGGCTGTGCGAAAGCTAGAAAGATGTCTTTCGGTTGCCTTAAGATGGTGAGGAAGACAAACTCAGAGCTTACGAAAAGTGTATACCAAGTGAGTAACAGTGCTTGCAGAGAACTATGTAAACAGAAACGCGTACGTTATATTCAGGAACTCACAAATGAGCTCTTGGTAGGATTTTGAACGGTTACCAATATTCTGGCAACCCATTTTAATAGATTGCTCAATATGAACGACAATGCAACGATTCATTATTTCGCTCTGCCATTAATACCCAATATCGGAAGAAGATATCTTTGGAAGAAGTTCAAAAGGCCATCACCAAAAGCAAAACCAACAAAGCACCTGGGGAGGACAGGATTTCTTTCGAGTTTTTCAAAACTGTGTCAACGAATTTTATAAAGTTCTTAACGGAGGGATTCAACAACCTGTTCAACTCAGGTACTAATCCAGAAAGCTTTCGGAAAAATATTATATTCCCCTTATAAGAGTGATGCGAATAACTCTAGGGGTATTCCATTCCTTAATTAAAAACTAAAACTAAAATTATTCAAGACTGTGTTGCTTGAACGACTGTCCACGTGCTTAGAATCGAAAGGGCCTTTATGCTCAACTGTTGACAATTTTTTTTTTATGTAATTAGCAAATATGTATACCGATGTTGAACGTGGAAACGGGCCTGCCTTTTCTACGCTTGTACGCATTGAGGCTACACTTCAAATACATTTTAAAACTGTTAGATCTTCCTAAGATTATAATCTTAATTATGCTTCGTAACATTTTTGAAAGCCTCACTATTTTAAAAATGGGAGCAGCTTAGCAACCAATGTAATGTTGTACTGTCGCTAATATGGGAAGACAGACATAGTTGGAGGTCAGCTTGGAAGCTATTTTGCGGAAGCTCGATGAAAGGATGCATGCCAGGTTTATGGAAAGTGCAACTCAATCTGAAAGTGAAAGTGTTTACAAAACCTTGAATCATACCTTCGAAGAGAGAAACTACTTCAACGAAAACAACACCATACATCAAATTAGTGTAGTATTCAAATCGAGGGGGGAGTCATTGCCTTTAAACTTCAGACCACACGTGAATGCACTGCCCCGTACTGTGCTCTTTGTGCAAGGGAGGATACATATTATTTCCAGGTGCCTTATCCTTCAGGAACTGAGGTGAATCCATTGAAATCAATCTGTAGGATGAAGTAATTCAAGTTCTAAACGCTAAAAGTTGGAAAATATTATTCAATTACGTATCGGATGCACTCAAATTTAGAAGGCAATATATGGAAGAATAGTTGTACTTCGCGTCTAGTATTTCAATTTTTCTAAATCATTAAAACTGTCAATCTGGCTGACGGCCTATGACATTGCTATTCGAATTTGATTAACCTTCATACGGTCCTCAAAGTTACTGACGTAAAAGGGCTTCGGGTCAAATTTCACCCATTACTATTATTTCAGAATATATGTAAAATATTTGATTAATTAATACTGGTATGGTTTATAATTTAATAATTAAGATATTTTTAATGAAAATAAAAGTTATTTTAATTTATATTTATGGGATTTTATTGTAACTTCAAACATGTTTGTTGTACATTTTTATCTTATTTGTACTTTTACAAATCTTTTTATTGAGTAATGAAAGATAAAAATATAATCAGTTATTACAATTTGTACACAAAGTGATAGTTTTAGAATGCTGCTTACATATAAATTTATTGCAAATGTCGCAAACTAAACCTGTTTTATTATCTGTTTTTTTTTTTTAAATAATTGACATCGGCTTCTCTTGGTTATTTACTTTTCTGTACTGTTTTCCGACGGAGTTAATGAAGAAGATTGTGGATCGTTTTGAGATGCACCTCGTATTTTATTGGCGATTTCAAGCGAAAAAGGTGCTCGAGGTAGTGTTTGCCGTTTTTGTATGTAGGGAGTAACAAGCTGCATACATAGATTTTCCAAAATGTAGCGGCGCCTAGCAAGACAGTTTTCTTTCCAGGCATGGTTAGCCGATTTGAATAGGACAAAAGCATTATAAGCTGATATATCGACCATATTACTGAACACCACTTGAGGCCATCGCTTAGTCTTTCTTTTGCAAGTGTAGCAACTTACTGCTTTGTCCAATGTATCTACACCACCTTTACATTTGTTGTAGTCTAGTATTATTGCTGGCTTTTTATCTGCGCGATCACTCACTTTCGAGTTATGATCAAATGTACTTAGAAGATTCACAGATTACACGATAGTAGTATTCTTGGTAAAGGCAAAATTTGATGACAAAATTGGTCTTCCTTTTACATTTACTGTTTCTGGTGGTAATTCGGGCTTGTTTTTGCGTATTGTTCCAAAGGGTAATCTGTTTCTCTAGTAATTTTTGTCCCAGTTGATAATATGTGAAAAAGTTATCAGTCGTAAGATTGTGCCCCCTTAGCCCTGCAACCAAATCAAATACTACACGCATACCTTGATTTCTTTCAGGTGTACTTCCGAGTTCCTTGCCTGTATAAGGTTGAATATTCCAAGCATAGCTCGTTGCAGAATCACAAAGTACCCAAAACTTGATTCCGTACTTCGCAGGCTTTGATGGAATGTACTGTCGGAAAGGACATGATTCCTCTGAATGCTACCAGTTGTTCATCTATTGTTAAATTTTCGGATGGGTTTGTAAAGCTTCGGTAATATCTCAACCCAAAGATTCCACAATTCACGTATAGGAGCAAATTGTCTAACAAACTCCGTTCACTTCGAATTTCTCTGTTATCGAACCTGATAACACTAGATATTTTTTTGAAAGTCTTCAGTGACATAGTTGCTGCAAATATTGGCCTTCCTTTTTGAGAGTCCCATAAACTTTCAGAGCTTTCATTATTTGATCGAAAAACACCAGCCAATAACAGAAGTCCAATGAATGCAAACAGTTCAGTGCTATCAATATCAGTCCATTCTTCTTCAAATATGCGTTTACCCTCAATGTTCGTGTAAGCCAATATAGTATGTACCAAAGGAGGTGGAAAATATAATTCGAAGCTGGAAATTTCTTCTGCTGTGATTCTTGAGGACGAATAACGTGTCAATACTGGCAATAAGTTTATAATGTTTTCCCTCGAGGCTCTTCCGGCTCTGTTTTCAAGGGGTTTTTTAGAATAAGTTATTAGGCCATTTTTTGACTTCAACATTTCGGCAGGAACAGATGCATTTCCACCCTCACTAAAACTGCTATCCGATGAATCAGCTTCCTCAACATGATATTCGAACTCAGAACACTTTCAAAGAAAAATCACTTTCACTATCACTCATTTTCAAATAGGAAATAATTAGTCCAACTTGCAAACAAAGGCATGTGCTAGTCACTAAATATCAATAAATTCTATAAAAGTACTGTAAGTAAAACAATGTAACCGCACAACAATTACTGAGCAACTTGAAAACAAATAAGAATACAATTGACATTCCGTTAATACGGTATAGTAAAAAAAATGTGTACGTGGTAAAATAAAAGATATTTTTATAAAATTACACGCTAAATATATTAAGTTCAAAACTTTAGAAAAAGTCATGAAACATCAAGTCCCCAAAAAATAAACCTAATTTCTTTCCTAAAATGGGTCAAAAATGACCCGAGGACCCCATGAAGGTTAAACAATATGTATAATTTAATGAGAAAAATACTTATTATTATTTAAAAATTTTTGTTATAAGAATTTTCTCAATTGACAAAATTGCCCTTCGATTACGACATAAAAACTGTAGGTCACTTCCATTACTGTGTCACACGAATGGCTGTGAGATGCTAGGCCCTATATGGCTATGGGTTATTTGCTGCAAGTATTTATTTATTTTGTTCATATTTATAGAAATTCCCCTTCAACAGCAGATTTTTAAGCTTTTGCCTTTCTGAATGATAAAAATACTCTGCCACGCATTCATCTATTCTCCTCTTACCAACGTACCTCTAATAACTTCCTCTAAAACATTCACAAATAAGCTTAAAAATACACTAATTTAGAATCATGAAAAACGGAAGTGTCACTGCGTGCCTCTATGGAATTTCCTCTTATAAGTAGGAAAAAAAAAACAAACACTTTACTTTATTACCGTTGTCCAAAAATACTTATCGATTGAGTACTTTTCCAGATAAACGATATCACGACGACGAAAGTCATTTGGAAAATTCATTACCACCGCGATTTATTTTTATCACACGCACATGTTTACTCCCGCGCTTAAGTACCTACTTGTGTAGGAGCGTGTGCCACAGTGCATTCAAAAGGTTCAAGAACCGTTCTCACGTCTGCAGGCAAAAATCTCAACGACAATACGTCCAAGCGCCAAAAGTGTTAACATTTATGTCACATTTGACATTAAAACATTACTTGTTGTCGGTCGGTCCCACATCTTATTTACAATTCAAGTCAACAACAAATAGCTTGCTTGTCTGCCGCATGTAAGCATTTAAAAACAAAACTCAATTCAGCCCCGTGTATAGTATTCCTAGTTAAACGGAGTACCCGTCCGCCCACCTGTCTTGCCACATAAGTGCATTGGTGACTTACGGATTTGTGGCTGAGACATGCACGGAACAGTCATAGACAACTAAATATTGGCAACACAGCAACGACTGGGAGCAATGTTCGAGAAGCAGTTACTGTGGTTGTAGGACATATGCAGGCGGTCCAGGTCGAGTTGCCCGATTGTATCGTTTCATATTATTTCTTATTTTTTTGCGTTTCGTGGTTGTGCATTTATCGATGACGCCTAATTGATTGGCATTCTATGCAAATGCACACAGACAATTATTATCGAGAAGAAAAGGGATCCTGGCAGCACGATTTTTGTTGTTTTTGTTGTTGTTGTTGTTGTTGGGTAAGTGAGTGAGTCGTACATTTATATAGAGTGTCATTGCAATGAAATTACCGATTTCTATACTACTAATAAAACACGATGTTTCCTAGTATTGGAGCTGTTTAAAATTCCATGGGGGTATCCAATGTGTGGTGGCGATATTCTAAGGCATCCAGGAAGTCTAAGAAAGAATTCTGTTTGTGGTTGGTTATTGGTGTTGTTTGGGTCGGCTGGGTAAAGAAAAAACAAGCATTTGCGTACACGAAAGGTACCCTGTTATTAAAAGGTGCGACGGACTCCACGTAAAGCGATGTATAAATAAGTCATTTGGCCTAGCAAGAATTCGAAGTACATACTTTAGTATGCACTTTTCTTTCTCTTGCAATATTCGACCGTATATTGCGTTTGAAAAGTCGTTATGTCATCTCAGGATTATGAAAATTTGGATAAAAAGCAAATGAATATAGTTAGCAATATGTACGTACGTATGCATCTACTTCCAGAAAATTAAGGAAGCAGAAAAGAGAGCAGATTACATCTGTACTTCCTCACATACTCGTACTCGTATAAGTGGACATATGATGCTAATTGCTCACGTTCTATCACTATCAATAGACTATATTATATTTTTATTAAATACTAGCTACTGCACGCGGTATTGATTGCGTGAATTTGGCTACTAAAAAAAAATCTGAACGAAGTGTAAAAGAGGAGACCAAGTTGCTATTAAACAAATGTTGGGCTCCGCCGGGACCTTCGTAGGAGTTATACCATAATCTGGGCTGAGTCAGCAATAAAGAGTCACAATCTGCTATGGAACGAACCCTACAGCATTTTTTCTATAAGGTGTAGAAGAATATTCATACAAAATTTTGTGCAAAAGCGTTGATCACCTCAAACTAACAACCCATTTAAAAGAGCGTGTGCGGTTGGGTGAGGGTGGGACTTCTCAATATTTGTTGGTGCGGATGCGTTGAGCGGTATAGAAACCTTTACGGAACAAACAAACATACATATGTATATACAATATGTTTTAGCTTTTATTTCATTTTCGTTGTTTAAATGTTCTCCACCACTTTTTTTTTGCCGAGAAGGTGAAAATCTTCTAAAGACACCATAGGCCCGATCGCGCGTGCTTATGGGAGTGTGAGATTTTTACTCACCAAATTTTTACTTTTCAAAAGTTTGTAGGATGTTTCTATTGCTTTTCTTGGTACAACCCCATAGTTGTAGACCATATGTCCCACTGGCTTTAGCACTTGCTTATAGATAAGCAGTTTGTTATGTAGACTCAACTTCGAATGTTTTCCGAGTAGCCAGTACATTTCTCGGTATTTGTTTTCGAGCTCATCGCGTTTCTTTTTTACGTGCGATTTCCATTGAAGCTTAACATCTAGAGTCATTGCTAGATATTTTGCTTGAAGTCAGAGTAATCATTTCCGTGCTTAACACGAAAAATTCCTTCGGTGAGGTACGATCGTAAGATTAGAAAGAGTTGCCGTGGCAGTAGTAGTTGCAATTTATACTCCAAGCCTTCGTGCCAAACCTTATCGAAAGCTTTGTGAGACGTGAAGAAATACACCACAACAAATCTTTTTTTCTTCGAGAGTGTTCTCAATCACGTCAGTTATTTTGTGGACTTGGTCGATTGGGTTGGAATTTTGTTCCTTTTAACTTTGTAAAACCCAGTGATGGGTGAAAGAAAAATGTATAGGGAAGAGTTAAAGAGTGAGCAGATAAGAAGAGAGAGGTAATCTTATTTTTTTACAAATTTTAGGCTTCTGGAAATACTGGGGTAAATTTAATTTTGTATTGTTACAAAATTTAAAAATTAAATTTTTGTATGAAAATGGCAAGAACCAAAGGGAAATTGTAAAGGAAGTAAAATGTTCGCGTTGTTCCAAAAATGCTATAAAACGGTTTGTACAGACTGGATCACATATGAATCGCACAAGAACAGGCAGACAAAATAATTACCACACATCGGGAGAAGCGGATTTCAATACGATCTTTTAAAAAAAAAAAAAAAAAAAAAACGAAAAAAAACTTCATCTGAGCTGGCTGCTGCTTTATTGGAGGAGCGTGAAGAAAAAAATTTCTCCAGAACGGTTAGTAGAAGACTTAGAGAAGCTGAGCTTAAAGGATGTAAGGCGAGAAAAAAGTCATGACTCTTGGAAAAAAAAAAAAACAAAAAGTTGCGCCTAAAGTGAACAAAAAAATACCAACGTTTGGCGGTAAAAATCAGGTCAGTTTGTCCGTCTGCCTGTCACAGCTTCATAACTTTTGAACCACAACTTTTTTTTTAATCTACAGACAGATCAAGATCAAGAGTAAAATAGTAAAATTGGTGATGATGTGCTAATTTCAAAATCGTGTGGGTCCGTTATTTCTAATTTATCAGATTTGAAGAAAAATCAAAAAAACTGGTATGTGCCACCGTGAAACGTATACAAATGCTTTTGGATAAAACTGTAACAAAAAAATCAGAACAATGCGTATGGTACACATAGTGTAAATCATTATAACTGTAACAAACAACTACAATACTACCTACTTGTTTAATATTTAATTATATATTTTATTTTTCCCGGACCCTCGACACATAAAGCACTTTCATGCGTCAGCTTATTTTTTAATTGCACCTATAAGGGCAAGTACTGGTTTATTTTAACATTTTTGATCTAGATATTTTGATCAAATTTGCATTACATATTATGATAGAGAAACTCAATAAAGTGTAAAGTATCTGCCTGTTTGTCTGTACGCACAGCCTAAACGGTTGGAAACATTTTCTTCAAACTTCATATCTGGGGTCTGTGGGGTCATAATTCCAGATGAAATCTTAATTTTAATTCTAACCCCAAAATTAACAATACTTCACTAATGGCCGATTTTGAAAAAAAAAATCGATTTTCTCGATAACGGCTCTAACAATTTTGGTCAATATTTGAGTTATGGTGGATACATGCTATCAGCTGGCTTACCACGTTTTTCCAAACAATACGTATAACGGTACTTTACTTATTAACTGGTTCTTAAATATTTACTATTTCTCTGCTATGGCTCTATAAATTTTGTTCGAAACTAATAATATACGCATGCAACGTCATGATATACCAAGTTTCAGAAAATTGTCAAAAAATTAACGGATTTTTAAAAAAAAAATATTTTTAAATCTGAGTTTTTGCAGATGTAAAAGTGCAAGTACAGTAGTACGTAAAGTGCGGAGATTTTTGCAACCTCCTCCCGCATATCCTACCACCACTCCACCCGTCTACGCACTAGAATACACTAAAGATCCTATTTTCATAAAAATTCATTAAGTGGTTATTGAGTTAGGCTGATTAAAACAACCACTTTTTTTTAAACAACACCTATATGGGGTATACAAGTACCACCACTTTGTCAAATGTTGACGATTTTTAAACGGAACCATCAGCACACCCAATCAAGTCAACAATCGAAATTCATTAAATTGTTCTTGAGCTGGGTGCGTGACAAGGAATTAATTGACAATCATAATATTTGACAACCAAGGTAGTATCATATTAGCGAATTTTAAATGGTCATAACCCTTAAAATTATTCTTCGGATAATTTTAAGCACTGAATGTCATCTGTACTAAAACAAAACCGGTTAGGACCGCTAAAGTTAATTATATCCCAACAACTTCATTCATCCTTATTTTAATAGTCATGTTACCTAGAAATAAGGTGACAGTTACAAATTCTTATTCTCATACTCGTAAGTCCATTCAAGTGAGGGCTTGAGCAACTATGGGAATGCACACAAAAGTGAGGCTACATAAGGCATGTTCTTGTATTGAAAGTTCATAGAATTTCGTAGGAATTTCTAACCTAAAATAGAGTAAGGTGTCACTTCGACTACGGGAATAAGGGTTAATAATTCAATCTGGAATTATCCCAATGCGCGAAATAGATTTTCCTAACAAAATGTCATAGTTGGGAAAAGACCTAATCTATCCATTAGCATAATTAAACAGTCTAGACAGACAAGTAATAAATAGTACATTTTCCGAAACATGTGCGATTGTAGCTAACATCGTATGGAGAGATAATCAACTGATTATACTGCGTGAGTCTCGTACTGAGAGTGCCATAGTGTTTTCTTTTTTGCTTATTGTTTAGTGCACGTAGATATGAACTTAATTGCCACCGACATCTTTCAAACCCATTGACAGATTTACATATAAGTACATAATATGTACTTTATTTCAAACTGCATTTGCAGGACCATATTATGCAATCTATTCTCTTGCAAATGCAGTTTGAAATAAAGTACACAACTAGTCGTATGTACTTACACCTACAGTGGTGGAAAACTAATAAGACACAATGAAAATAATGAACATAGCTTTTTTTCTCATCTTTGTTTACACACTTCACACACAAGATATCTGAACAGGTAAATTACCGATTTCTTGCAGCTGCCATGCACTTTTTTGTCTTATGTACAGTAACGGACATATAAATCCGGACATACTCGTAGTGAAAAAACTAATTTTTGTAGAATAATTTTGGAAGTTATAAAGGTAATCAAGATCCATCTTTACCGAACATTATTTTGTTGAGATACACTTCAGATTCCGAAAAAAAGGGCTCTAATACGAACATTTTCAAATTGTTTCAAGTTTCATTGAAAAAAACTATTCGAGTTTATGATTTTTATTACAGGAAACAGGCTTCTCAAACTTCCGAGAACTAAAGATGTTAATACTTCGTATTCCCTCCTTTTTTCATTAGGGTTTTTATCCAGTCGGGCATTGATGTAATCAGGCTGTGTAAAGTATCCAGTGTGATTTCCTCATACCACACTTTTCCAATGAATTTATCCAACTCGGTTATTGTCCGTGGCTTCTTCTTCGCAACCTGAGCCTTAATTATGGACCAAAGGATCTCAATCGGGTTTAGGTCAGGGCTGTTTCCAGGCCACTCCAATATTGCAAAACTATTCCCGGTTAGAAAATTTTTGACCTGGAATGAAAAAATGCATTTACAATAATTTAAATAATTTAAAATAAAACTTTACGGACGTTCTGCTAATATTTTGGGGAAGGTAAACAAAATGGCACTTACCAATTTCTCGCGGTGACAAGGCGCAGAATCGTCTGGGAAAATCTGCTTATCCGAGTATGATAAATGTTCTTCTAAAGATGGTAGCAAATTGTCTTCCAATATTTTTTTTTATATTTTTCTGCGTTCACCGTTCCATTTATTAGAGCCAGCCGTCCAACGCCGTGATAGGGAAAACATCCCCAAATCATTCTTGAGCCTCCTTGTTTCAAGGTTGTTGTCACGCACTCATCATTGAATCTTTCTCCAGTTCTTCGCCTCACGTACCGTATTCCGTCAAAGCCGAATATGTTGAACTTAGACTCATCTCAGAAGATCACATTTTTCCAATCCGTTATGGTCCAGTTTTCATGATCCTTGGCTCACTGGATACGTTTTAGGCGCATTTGTTTATCTAAAAATGGTTTTTTGACAGATCTTCTTGCGTTCAAGCCATCTTCTTAAAGCCTTCGTGTTACAGTCCGTGAGCTTATCTCTGATCCTCCAGCCTCTACAAAGTCTATCCTTAAATCTTCAGCAGTTTTGAATCGATCACGCAGACTTATTCGTTTTAAAACCCGATCTTCACCGCTGGTGGTCTTTCTTCTGCGACCCGTCCACTTTTTTCTTTGCAATGAACCCGTTGCCCCGAATTTGTTGATGATATATCACGAACACTTAATTTTTCATTTTTTAAAGTCATTATTTCGACTTTTGTTTTTCACTCATTTTCTTTTTATTTTGCATATTAATAAAATATTTTTCCACTTTCACTCAAACTACTTTTTTTTTCAATGAACTATTACAAAGTGAACTAGACTCTCGTCATCAAAGCCTTTTTATGCAAAATCCTAAAAAACTACCTGCTAGTTCTCAAGATAATTGAATTTAAAGAATTTTTTTACCCTGTCCGGATTTCTATGTCCGTTACTGTATATCGGTCACTGAAATGTGATTACAAAAGCATATTTCACAAAACATACTGGTGTCGATGAAATCTAAGCAGTTTTCGAAAATTAATTAAAAACAGTGAGAAAATATTGCAGAAGTGTTCAATCTGCTGTACTCCAAAAAGATGTACGAGTATACGGCCACAGGAAGTATAGAAAACCCCAAAAGAAAACAACGGGTGAGAAAAACAACTGCCAAAGAGAATAGACTTATTTGTCGGCTGAGCAAGGCGAATCCTTTTTTCACCAGCAAGGACATTCACTCAGCTGTGTCGTGTCAATTAAGTGCACAAGTTACACTTAGGACCCTCAGGAACAGATTACTAAAAACAGGTCTTCAGGGGTGCATTGGATGGAAAATTCCATATGTTTCGCACTAAGGTGTTTTCTGCGATTTGACCCTTGAACCTACCGCTCAGTGATCGCACAATTAACCACTAAGCCACGGCGCTCACAAAATAAACCAAGGTCAACGCACTCTTCAAAGAAGTTGAGAAAGTTTAAAATAATTAAAGAATATAACAGTTTTCGTGGCCTAACCTGATTTTGTGAATTGTTTCAAAAAATTGAATGCAATAACTTTTAAGAGTACTCCCACTTCGATTGTATTTCTATGTATAAATTTTACCTACGCGTCATATGTGAATACAATTGGTGTACATGTAGCGATTAGGTAAATGGAAGAAACAAGGCGAAATCAGCTACTTTACAAAGAATTCAATTTTATTTTAATTCAAATTTTAAATATAAAAAAAAAACAAGAACTTAAAATTAGGAGGGTTAGTGGTGCGTAAGTTTGACACGTCGAGCAGAGTGATGCGCAGCAGATTGATCAAAAATGGACCACTGCAGTATAGTAGCAAACATTTTCTCTTTTTTTCAAATTAATGATGAGAGGTATTGTCCGGTTATCGTCTGATGTTGACACCGTATTTTGATTGATATGTCGCCTGATGTGGCAACCGTACTTTGATTGATATGTCGCCCGATGTGGCAATATGTGGTGGTCAAATACACTTTTAATACTCCTAGAAGGTGAATAAAACAATCTTTCCAAGAACATGTACATGATATGAATTAACCGAACTGTTTATGCGACCTAAGGCCTCAACTAAATAAAGTGTAATAAAATGCTCACATTTTATTAATTTTTTTAAAAGCTTGCTTTAACAATTTATGTCAAATTTTAAATTTATTATACGAGTACTCGTACCTTGAACTAATTTAATCACAATAACTTAAAATTATTTGTTTTATAAGTTAGCATTTCTGAGAGAGAAGTTCAAATAAAACCATTTAACATCTAAAAATGCGTGGTTATCTTGATGACATTTGCTTTTGACATAAAAAATTAGCTACAAAATGACACGCTAAGTGCTTCTAATTTCTCTTAGAAATGGTATTTTTAAACAACAAGACATTATCATTATATTTGTCTCGACAAGTCTACATTATTCGAAGAATGGAAACGAAAAAATCGTTGCTACTCTGTAAGTTTAAGGCAACTCTCGCACGGGGAGCAATAGTCAACAAGCAACTGGCAACTAGCAATAAACAAAAAACAATATTATTTTGAATTTCTCTCAATTTTGCTCTAATCGCTTGGTAGGTGTTGAATTTATTTTAATATTCAGGCCCATTGAAAGACACATTGTTGTACTCAGAACCACAATATAACATAACATAGCATAGTTTTATCAGATCATTACCTCTTTCCCTGTTAGAGGAGTCTAAAAGGCCCGCAAACCTGTACGAGTATATGGACTCCTGCAAGAGAGAAGTTATCACTGGAATCAAATAACTTCAAAATATTATAGTAACGCAGATCAATCTAAAGCTAACACAACCCGTTATGAAGGTCCTCCACGGATCGCGAAAGAAACATTATAGTGCCTAGTGTTTTATGATTGTCTAGCTTCATAACCCTGCTTAAGGTGACTTAACCAAATCTAGACACCTGGCAATGGGTGTCTATAACTTTTTGCGTCATACAGTCTTAAACAGAGTGGTTATGATAAAGTTGAAGGGTGGCAGAAAACCCTCGCCCACGTCCTCACTGTTTCTCGAAAGCGTGGTCTCAGTGCTTTTTCCACAACAACAGGGAATAGAGGAACAAACGGAGAGGAGAATCACAACGGGGGCGTTACCAATACCTCTCATCGCAGCAGCAGAAGTCCTACAAGTCTGCAAAAACATCAAGGATCAAAAAACACCTGGTGTTGATGGAATCCCAAACATTGCATTAAAAGCAGCAATTAATTGGCGCGTATGCAGTGCCTGCCTCAAGGAAGGTGTATTCCTCAAACTGTGGAAGAAGCAAAGACTTGTCCTCTTACCAAAAGGTAATAAACCACCTCAGGATCCCTCATCGTATAGGCCTCTATGCATGCTGGACACCTTCGTAACTACAGCTAAAAAAGCCATCGAAGGAAGACGATGGAGTAACATTCTGCAAACTGGAGTAACATTCTGCGGGCACTTGCCGCCAAGAGAGTACCGGACTACCTGCAGAAAATAATGGCAGACTATTTTAGAAATAGAATACTGTACTATTGTACCGACGATGGGAGGAGGCAGTATTTCGTTACGGGCGGTGTCCCCCAAGGCTCCGCACTAGGTCCACTACTGTGGAATCTAATGTACGACGACGTCCTCAGACTTCGAATCCCGAAATCCTCGAAAATAACTGGCTTCGCCGACGACATAGCGATTGTTGTAATGACCAAATTGCTTGAGGAGTTGGAGCATGACTATAATGAAGCTATCGGGGTGATACAGAACTGGCTGGTAAGCATGGACCTAAAACTAGCAGAGAAAAAGACAGAAGTAGAGACAGTTATGGAGACTACAAGAGTAACCGTGGGGGATCACTTTGTAGTCTCCAAACAAGAGCTGAAGTACCTTGGCGTTACTATAGATGCAAGGTTGAGTTTTAAGCAACACCTGCAACACGCAGCTGAGAAGGGAGCAAGAACAACGGCTGCCCTGGTAAGGATCAAGCCAAATATTGGAGGACCTAAACAGAAGAAGAGACTGCTCTTAACAAAAGTTGTGATGTCGATGATGCTTTACGGCTCCCAAATATGGGCAAGTGTCATGAAGACGAAATCGTACCGAAGGAAGATGGGGGTGGTCTACAGAATCAATGCCTTGAGAGTATGCAGCGCGTTTTGAACAACCTCCTACGACGCGGCATGCGTTGTTGCTGGAATGGTGCCAATAAACCTCCTCGTTAATGAAGTCGAACGGAATTATCGTGCCAACAGGACAGTGGTGTCAACAACGATGAGTCGAAGTGACACCGAAGTACCGCGAAGAACAAGCCTCGAAGAATGGATGAGAGATGGAACTTTTCTGACAAAAGCAGATGGGCGCATAGTTTGATCCCCAAAAAAGACCCTTGGATCAATAGGAAGCATGGAGAGCTGAACTTCTATCTAAAGCAAATGCTTACTGGTCATGGATGTTTCAAAGCCTACCTCCATAGATTTGGATACGAAGGCAACCCATATTGCCAACGTGCACGGAAGCAGTCGAGGATGCAGAACACATCATGTTCCACTGTGCACGATATCACGAAGAACGTAACTCGCTGGCGAACAGACTGGGTTGTGAACTTAATACCAGAGAACACCACCAGACAGATGATGTGGCACACAAGAAGCTTGGGAAGCAGTAAGCGAAAATGTGGCTACCATCATGAAAGAACAACGAAGACAGGAGCGAAAACGAAACGTCGCGCAGCAACACGGCGAGCCGAGTATGTAAGGCTGAAGCCCCCCTCACAATGAAATGCTTGACGGCAGTGCCGCGAGGACCAGGGGTAGGAGGGGAGATGGGTTTAGTGGGTGGAAATCCCACACTCTTACTGAGTACGGGCTCAGTTTCGTTTTTGAAAGATTCCCACTTCCAAACGCAAAAAAAAAAAAAAAAAAAACTTAAACAGAGAGCATCCCCAACCTCAATACACATAGGAATGTGCGTCCATATTTATCTTTCTCCTTTATTTTTATTTTCTCACTAATCTTATCGCCTTGAAAATATCTTAGCCCTTCCTCCACAACTCATACCAGCCTTGTATGAATAAATACGATATATTAAATCCCCATATTATGTGACACAAACTTGTCATCGCAATTCCGAACAGTTTGACATTTGAAAGGTACAACTTTTGTACACTTTACTTCATTTTGTTAAATCCCCATGCAAAGGCATACTTTGATATATTTGTCTTCTACGCCAGCGTTTTCTCTGAAAATCATCACATAGTGCATAACGAATTGATTCCTCCCATTTTAACATGTTTTTTATTTTTTATTTTTTACTTTTAAATGAAAGCTACGAAGAAGTTGTTACTCAATTTTTTGTGCCAAGATTTATTTGCCTTTCTCCAAGGATATACTCGTGATCTATTTTTGTTACAGCCTAAGAGTATTACATCTTAAGTAAATTGACAATTACAGAATAATGAGTCATCATCAGCTAAAATAGATTACGGAATTTAAAGGGGAGGGTAGGAATTGTAGGAATTGGTGCAATTTGTTTTATTTGAGAAATGTTTTGTATATTTTTTTAATACAAATATAAGGGGTCTTTCTCTTGGGCCATGCATGTACAAATATATATGGCATTGGTATTAATTAATACTTTTTGCTGAAATGTGTTCATTCCTCGTTTAAACATCCATTACATGGATGGACCCCTTCTCAACTAATGCTGGTGTATACCCGGGCTCTGTCTTTCTCTGACCCTTTCCCTTACTCACAAAGCAATCCATTACTGCCCGTATGACAGCACTTTTGACTTTGCTTATTAGCTAGCTGCTTCACGATAAGGGCTACAGGTTATCGAGTATGAAAGATAGCGAATATCAACTAAGCTCCGATATTTATGCAATAATCAATTGGAGTGCAAAAAACCGATTCGAAGACAGCATGCCGAAAACCCTGCCCAATCTCCTGAATTTTATGGAGTTGTTGTTGAGGAATCTAATGATTTGTCAACAGCAGTCATTACACAACTGCTGCGAAAAGTTTTCAGAAACCTATAAAACCAAATTAAAATATGTATTCTCCCCTTCCCTTTCACAAAATCACTGAGTTTTATAACTTTAAAGAACGCAGTACTAATTGGCATATCTTAAACTTTTTGTTTCAGCCATTTGATTACATTCAATATAAACAATCCGTTTCTAGAAATCTTAACACAAAAACAACTAAAATTAAACATACAGATGAACGTACTTCAATTGGCTTTTGAATTAATAATACAACCAATAATTTGTTTTCTTAAAAATTAAGAGGGTAAAGGAAAAATTGTTTTATTCTTTGAGTGACTTTATTTAACAATGATTTTCAATATTTTGTTGGTCCTCCTTTACCGAAAATTACGGCTTGAGCCCTTTGTGTCATACTTCCAACCAACTTTTTACATTCGCTGGATTTAAGACCTTCAGCGGATGTTATGCTGTGATTCTTTATTCTTTGCTTGAGCATTCACCACAATTGCTGAATCGGATTGAGTTCGGGGGGCTGAGCGGGCCAATCTAAAAGTTACATAAATATCGTTGTTCGCAAACCAGGCCTTCGATTTTTCTGAAGTGTAGTCAAAAGCTTACAAGGAATCTTGCAAAACCAACATTTTGCCATTGCATATGAATATTTCTACAACTTCTTTCGCCGCCACACAGCCCCAAATAATCACATTTCCACCACCATGTTTTACTGTGGTTATCACACAATCTGGGCGATATGTTTCGCCAGTCATTCTTCTCACTAATGTGGCTCCAGGAGTTCAGGAAATTAGTTTTTGGCATTTCTCTAGTGCTTACACACAATTCATTCACAATTACACAAAACTGATAAAACGCCCCCCAAAAGTGGGCGCGGCCATTTCCGAAATGTAGAGAAAGTCGACGTCAAGATATTTTATTTAGACAATATTTTTCAGTTTCTAGCAAAAAAGACATTTTCCCATGAGATTTCAAAAATATTTACACTTGTACTTCTTCGGATTGTGTAGGTATGTGCGAGTAGTATGGTATTTCACCATACCATTATCATAGAATTGAATCTGAAAGAATAGAACGGAATCAGAAAACAGAAAAGTGAAGTGGGATGCATTATCGTCCGCTTCGGAAAGTGATTTCTCTCATTCTGATTTAGGTAGCTTATTTTGTAAGTCATGAAATTCTACGTACACACTCGTAGACCTAGAGGGTGGAAGATACGTATCATCCCTCACCTCTGCAGACATTCAACTTACTGTGAACTTGTGATACTTTCATACTGAAATATAGAAAATCATTGTTCAGAAGTGACATACGAAGGGTGTTGCATAATGTTTTTGTATGGTCAACTTAATGCAGTTACTGCCCTCTGCCTTACCGTATTCTCTTCTCAACTCCTTTACCTGCTCATCACTTATTGATCTACTTTCAATACCTAAGAAGATACGAGTATGGTCGTTTGAATGAGCAATGTGTTTTCAGAGCAATAGTTTCTTTCAACGTTCAACGTGGCTTTACTGCCAAACAGAAACTTGTCGAGATGACCTCTATTCTTGAGATATTCACTACCACCAGAGGAGGGAACGGTTTGACCTAAACAACCGACTCCATACCGGTCTTCCAAATTAGGTGCCAACTCTTGAAACGGTAGCTAGGATCCAAGAACGACTGCTCAAAGATAGACAAGTTACCTATCGGTAGATGGAGGAGACTTTGGGCATTAAAATGTGGCCTCTCACCTCAAAATTAGGTAGCTTTGTACTCTCTGTGTACTTCATGCCGTTACGCCCGAACAAAAGGATCAAATATGATCAAGTAATTGAATAATGGAAATCCAGGAACACCATTTCAATTGCAACAGGTTACAAGACTTGGTTCTATTATTACGACGTTCCAACAAAGTTCCAGGGCAAGGTGTGAGCCTTTGAAGAGTAGCAAAGTGGCACCAATACCAGAATAGTGCACCAGCCAATAGGACAGGGCTCACTGCCGACTGCAATCTGTAGACTTCTAGCCCCTTGTGACTTTAGTTCGTTCCCCTACGTTTAAAAAAAAGGCGTGAAAGGCCACCACTTTTCCACCGAGAAGAAATTAATTTAGGCATTTAAAGAGTGCGATTTAATACCGAGTCATTTTGGTTTCATGATTCGTGTGTACATGTGAAGAAGTACATTACCGGAGGACAGATTAACAAATAATATTATTTATATTTGATGACATGTGAGATTCGTATATTTACCGTTGTATCGGCTAATGCCACACCTCAATAAGATCCAACTTGACATTTTTTCATTGTTACTTAGCCTGCCACCCCATTAATTTGGACATTGTTTCCCCTGTTCAGGGCTCCAAATTCCGGGCGCGTACTCAAATTTACTACCTGCTTGATTGCATGTACATATCCTAACTAACTGCGCGAACACAATGAGGTAGCTGTGGCGAATCGCGTCGCAGTAGTAAGGTGTGTCAAAAGTAGAAATATATACAAACTCAATAGTGCACCCACAATAAGTAGCTGTAGCGTAGCGCGTAGCGCGTAGCTCTAGCGGTAGGACGAGTACAAGTTGGTTTGCTTTTAACTTTTGTAGCACTACAAGTTTGACAGCTCGCTAAAAGCAGAAGAAATGGCAGAAGACGACGTTGAAAAATTCGTTGAATCTGTAAAAAAAAAAAAAAAAAATTTGTGGAATTTTTCCATCCACAATATGAAAACATTAAAAAGAAGGCAAAAGAGTGGCAGTATTTTAGTTACTGTTTTCTTACGGATTGTTTTTTATTAGTTGATGTTGTGAAAAAGAAGTGAAAGGGCTTACGAGATAGCTATTCTATTCATTTTTTTCTTAAAGACTTACATTAGCGTTAGGACAATTCTACATTCCGGGTCTATTGACTTTCGAATTGATGTTTTCCTAAGCGATTTTCCAACTAAGTTTAGTAGCAATTCATATTGCATTTTGGTCATGCAAGTTGATTTAAAAAATAGATCAGGTCTCGAAAAAACCTTCGGAACTCCTTTCCTGGTACAAAGGGTGCATCCACCATCTCCGCTTTTTCTCTTTTAATATCTTGTATGCAAGATAGCACATCTGAACCACAGTCAGTAAAAATACAGCTTCTTCTTCTTCATCCATTTTATTTTAAATATAATTTAATGTTTAATACAAGAAACAATATTTTTCACAATATATTTTCCAAAACAAAACAACACAATTCTAATTAGCTGCATTTCAAGTGACAATTAATTTAACATAACGCGCTACACCATTGTGGGCGAATTTTATGAATGCAGCGCCACACCATTTGACAGCGCGTACTAGTGCTACAACTACGCCACATTATTTTGAGTTTGTAATCAAAAATCATACGAAAGCAACCGCAGAATAAGCCAGCGAGTGTATGTGGAAACGTCTATGCTGAAATTTGGCTCAAATTTAATCCTTAGGAACCTTTTTTTTACAATTTGCGCGCGCCAAAGAGGATATGAATACTCTTATACTATTACAGGACACGGGCGTTTTGTGAAATAGAGAGAGAGAAGAAAGATTTAGTGTAGTGGTTTGAAACTTAGATGGTATTAAGTTTCTGTAAACTCCAAGGGTAGCGTCCAGATCACTGGGGAGCTTGTTAGTTTTGCTTTTGTCGTTGCTTATGATTCACAGTATTTTTTTCCTTCCTCCTGATGTCATCATCGCAGTAGAGTTGTCTTAGCTTTCGCAATTGATCGACTTTTTTTTATTTATTTCAGACGAAATCGGGATTTGACCCGTGAACCAAGAGCGTGACAAGCGTTTATGTTACCACTACACCACAGCCACCCTTAAATATAAACTTAAACTTTAAGGAGTATGGAAAACAGGAAGTGTGAACAATTTAATTTGAGTTTAAGTTTTTGGCTCCTTTTCGGTTTACGAGATTCCGAATAAATATAATATAATTACTAAAATCTAATCTATCTGAGTGTCCACGCACATTAAAAGCAAAACTATATCACACCAAGGTCAGAGTATGCATTTTGTGATGTTAAAATGATTTATTTTATACATTTTAAGTTCACATCGAGCAAGGTACATCGCGAAAGATAATGCATTTAAATTACCGCCTTTCATTTATAAACAGTACTCGGTTCTCATCGATCAATTTCCACTTGAACCAAAAAAGTCACGGAAAATTCATCTAGATCAAGCAGCAATAAAGAAGTGGCATAAGCTATTCAATTTAAATAAGAGACAAAAAAACAAACATAATAAATGGTTCTATTGAAAATGAGCTCAAAGCAATGCGTCCTATGCATTTAACAAGTGCTTCGATTGTTCAACTTTTCTTGCAGTTAGGTGATTCTTTTGTGAGTGACTTGTTGTATTGTTCTTCAACAAAGTATGTACGCCCAGGATGACATGCATGCATTAAGCGACAGCAGCCTCTTTCTACATACATACATATATGATTTGGAATTTTTCAAATTCGATGCATTCCCTAGAATCGTCTCAGTCACATAGTGTTCAGTCTGCCGTAGCAACGTCTATTGAACTCATAACTCCCAACCGGGGTACAAAAGACGAACGGTGCCGCCGCCGCCGCCGCCGCCGAATGAGTGCACATCGTCGTCGTCGTCGTCGTCGTCGTAGAGCCCTTTTATTCAGTGATATCAGGAATATATGTATAGTATGCAGTTCTTTATAAAACAGCAATTATGGCGTAGCAACGTATATGTACATATGTACCTATGCCTAGGTAAAGCTCCGCAAAAGGTTGATCTCTCAATGGCAAGCCACGAATGACTAGGACGCAACGACGATACTCGTGCTGGTCTTGGCGGTTGGTGGTGATATTGTGGTGCGGCGCTAACAGAAGAGACTGATGTCAGTAAGTCGGCGATGCCACCCACGATTTTTGGCTCAGTAAACCCTCGAAACGCGAACAAAGGGGCTTGCACCGGTGCACCATGAAAAGACACACTTCCATTACTAGTCATAAATAGTTAATATACATACATAGGCACACCGTATCGATTTTCATTTCATAAATTCCTCCCGCCCGCTGTCCGAGGCAAATGTGTGTCTTCCGCACAATAAACACGGAAGTTGTACCTACATATAGAATGCGACGACGAAAAATTACCTTCCAGATTCGATACGGCTTCGAGGCACCCACAAATATGTATTTTCTCGTTCTTTCATGGATTTGATACCACGTGGATGCATATCTCACTAATAAAGTGACAAATGGCCGGAATGTGTTTTGTGTCTTAAAAATGTTGTAGTATTTAGGGAAGATTTGTGAAGTAAACATTTTTCTTTTTGTGTAAAACTTAGGCGCACTCGGATGCTCCTTTTCTGTGATATCGTGACAAAAATATTTTTCATTTTATCTGAAACGTGAGTGGGTACACAAAAACACAATTGATAAAAATAATTTCGTTTTACGAGGTAATTTAAAGTAAAGTACAACTTCCAGATAATAACTACAGTGGTTGGGTACATTTGTAAGTTTAGAGCGACGGAATAGATAATTGTTGCGAAATTTTAATTTTCCGTAGGTAATTGTTTCTCATGGGAACACGTTTTTTGAGGCCATGGGACTTTTGGATCATTTGTATTACTTCCATAAAAGTGGGCGCTGGATATGAAAATTGATTTATGTATGCAATAAAGTATTGGCAAACTTAATCTAAGAACTTATTTTGAGAATTAGTCATGACATATAATGTATAATTTATTCGACATCGATGTCTCAGCAAATGCAAACGAACAAAAATTAGAAATATCTATGGGTGTGTGAAATAGATTTGTCACCTTTCCGTGGTGTCCGTTGAATACGCCTGCATGGCTGACTTACGACGGACGTGAAATGGATATTAATTGTGCAAAATGTGTATTTGCGTTATGACTTTCTAAGCAAGCCATTCAGGAAGTATGAATAAATATGACAATCTTGAAAATAAAATACGCCATTTGTCCTGATTGAATGGAAAGCATCTCAACTTCCTTAATAAATATTCTTTATTTAAAAAATGGGTAGTTAAATATCTCTACGGCATGTACGAGGGTGGGTCAATAAGTCCCTGAAAATTAACACAAATTGTGAACGCACCCAAATTTTCAGACAGATCTGTCAAACAGTTTTGTGTGTGACAGCCATTTTATATAGACGCCTACTAGCATTTTCGTTAAAATGGAAAAAAGAGAATTTCGAGTGCTCATTAAACACTATTTTTTGCGAGAAAAAACTATCACGTAAACCAAACAAAAGCTTGACAAATGTTATGGGGACTCTTCACCATCGATTGGAACCATTCAACACTGGTTTACTCAATTTCGGTTCGGTCGTTCAAGCACAAGTGAAGCCGAACGTTCTGGTCACCCAATTGAGGTCACCACACCAGAAATGGTCTACAAAATCCATGGTTTGATAATGCACGATCGGCGAGTGAAAGTGCGCGAGCTTGAAGAGGCCACAGGCTTATCACATGGCTCAGTGATTTCGATTTTACATTAATATTTGGACATGAAAAAGCTTTCCGGAAGATGGGTGCCGCGTTTACTCACAATCGACAACAAACGCATTCGTTTGACAACTTCAAAGGTGTTTGGCGATGTTCCAGAAAAATTCGGTTGAGTTTTTGCGCCGTTTTGTAACCAGAAACCAAGGAACAGTCAAAACAATGGACTTCTCCTGGTGAATCGAAGCAGAAGAAGGCCAAGGCGGGTTTGTCAGCAAACAAGGTCATGGCGACAGTTTTTTGGGATGCGCGCGGTGTTATTCACATCCATTACCTTGAAAAGGGTAAAACAATCACCGGATATTAGGCAGAGCTGCTGGATCGATTCCAAGCCGATTTGCAGCAAAAACGGCCGCATTTAGCGAAGAAAAAAGTTCTTTTTCACCAGGCCAACGCACCGGCGCACAAGTCCGCAGTCGCAATGTCAAAATTGCATGAGTTAGGCTACGAACTCGTCCCTCATCCAGCATATTCCCCAGATTTAGCCCCCTGCGACTATTTCTTGTTTCCAAACATGAAGAAATGGATCGGAGGTAAGAGATTTGAGGGGCTCGGGAAAATAAAATGTTTTTATACCGAAAAGAGTGTTCCTTATTTCATTTTTCAGGGACTTATTGACCCACCCTCGTACGATGGGAGTTGAAAGGATAGATACGGGTAGATAGTTCCGAAGTATGACGCCAAACACAATAGACAATTTTGACTTCAAAGTCCCAATTTGACATAATTTATGAGGAATATATCTTTAGCGGACTGGTCGTGAAAAACATCCTTCACGACGCGACAACATAGAGTGGAATAAATAGCACAAGTTTTTCACACAACTGAACACAAACACTAACCTGGCTGTCTCTAGTTGGTCGATCCTTCAACCCAATCGACTTGCAAAGGCACGAGTGCAATACATTGAATTTTCATTTCTTGCTTATAATTCTATCCAGAATTCGCATATCCAACAAGACAGAAGCCCTACCTGTACAGAAATTTAATATTGGACGCCTAATCACTCATGGAAACTATATAGATAACGCGTTTAGTATAGAACTAGTGGATCCAGTGTTGTCAACGATATGCTGAAAATAGTATATTTTCGTACAGGCAGCGCTTCCAACAGCTACTAATTGGGGGACAGATATATAGAGAGAATGAAATGTCAAGGGCATAAATAAAACTCATACAGGTCTCCCAGTCACTTGTTACCAGTGCTTCACCGGCGTATATACACCGATGAGCAGAGAAGCTGAGTAGGACATTCCACACCAATAGAATTTTTGAACTAACGTAAGACTGAACAAGAAAAAGGGTAGTGTAGGGATTCACAAAAAAAAAAAACATTTTTTTTTTTTTTAATGTTGGCACTACTAACATAGTTACGGATTATGATTCACGGCAGTGCTTATCCTGGGGCCTTATTATGTATTCCCGAAACGAGATGTATGACGAACAATTCCCATATAACGATACCACCGTCTTATAAGGATTATGTTTGACGAGAACGGTTGCTGGAAACATGTTGATGAAAGACAAAAATCCACGCTACTTTGAAGCGCACCCACCTTCACTTCTATTGACATTGTTTCAAAAAAAGAAATGAAAATTGTATAAATTGCGAGGAAATGTTTAGAAGTAGCTACTGCTAACGCTAGCGAATATCACATTTTTTACTGGAATGACAGGCCATTCTCTGCTAGAGGGAACATTTTAGCCCAAGTTAGCTGAAAAATATTTAATAAATCAGAAAGGAAGAAAATGTATGTATGTGTGTTAGAAAGGGAAAGAACACTTGCTCCAAAGTGGAGTTTTATTTAGCTATCAGCTGTTTTGGCGGATGTTCCACATTCTTACAAGTTGGCTCTTGGGAAATTGTGTACGTACGGAATGTGGGCAATATTCTTTAACAAAATTTTGTTTAAAACATAATTGTATTATGCTTAATTTACTGCGACGACTCTACCAGAGACCGAATTTTCGTTTTTTATTCTGTGAAGTCCATTCACAAAAGAAATACGTAATATGTATGTAATATAATTTACCAAATTAGATTATTATTATTACATTACAAATAAAACTGATGCATGCACAAGTTCACACATTTGCTTTCATTCGTCATAAAAAAGCAACCCTCATGCTTTCTCATACGACAACTAAGGAGGAGTGGCGTAAACCAAACCATTCTCGCTGCCATAACGATTTGGACGACCGAGATCCTAACACATAGTCACAATTTTGCATTTTCGATACACAGATAACGAGAATCATCACACATAATAAGGCCCCCGATAGCAAATTTCGACACTACAATGCAGAGGTTTACAAATGCAAATATTGGTTGCCACTAGTAAAGCGCCAGTAAAAGTTTACACGCAAATGTCAAATTTAGCAAGCAAGTTTTCATTTAAATGTCTAAAGAATTTTATTAATTGTTTTCATTTTTGAGCATCAAAACTTTGCTTCGAGTACAGTAGATTATGCGATTTTCCTTCGAAAATCTTTTACTGGCGTGTTAGGAAGTTGGAAGGTTTCCTACTTTTTCTATTCACGAAATGACGCGTCAGGAAATGTCTACACAAGTATTTTATTTTTATTGCCGCGCCAATAATCACTGGCGCCAGTAAAGCATTTCATGTATAAACCCGACTTAAGTCTAAATTATATATTTTTTTTTCCAAATTGTAATACACGGTATACACAAATGTATACCATGATATTTTAATACTGCGTTTTATACCAAATGTCTGTCACCGCAATACTAAGTCAAGTATGGTATACTCTTTCCAAACGTGATATTTGAACTCGGAGTTGAACGTGTCTTACTCCTCACACCGCCACATTTGGCTTTCGCCGAGATGTTTGAGCTAATTTGACCATAGGACTTTAAATTGTTTTATTTTTGGATACAAATTGGTTTGTACTTTATTGAAAACCAGAGGGTACCGGGCGTGCGTTGCTGCGCCTAACAAAAAATTTAAATTTTTTCATGGACTACAACTTTGCAGTCCAATGGTTTACAATTTTTGGGTTTTTTTTTAATAATTTGGCAAAATGCACTGAAATTTACATGGAGCGAAAAACTTGTCTCACTCAAAATGCAGTTGTGGGCAGGCCGCTGGATCGATTTTGACCAAACTTCACAGAAACACTCTCACACGGTGAGGGCCAATACCGAAGATTGCCTGAAAATGTTAGCTCAATCGGTTCGATGGTTTCGGAGTTCATAGCATAGATACAAACATACTCGTAGGTACATAGGTACATTGAAAAAATAGATAAAAAGAGGATAATTTTGTCGAAAACTGATACTGTCCATGTCATCGAAGTGTGGTGAAACTCCATTGGTGATTTGTGAGCCAGCAAATATCTAAGTAAATTATGGTATTCGCTATATTATAATCACGCTTGGTGACTATTTACCCTGCACAGGTAGGAGCATTGCGGCTGGCAATTCCATCCTGTGATAGAAACAAACCAAAGGTTTATCATTCATGAACAAAAAATTAATTAACCATGAGCCTTTGAATGCTTCAAAAAGTGTAAAAGGCTAGAATTTTTAAGAACTATGTTAAACCTAATCTACTTCATCTTGGAAAAAAGTTGTCTTATCTAGATTAGAGTACAGATGCACACATTTACGTTTTATCCCATCTTACCGGTTAATTGTAAAGATAAGGCGCACACCTTTCAGATTTCCTGATCCTCACACGTTATACTCGTACAACAACTTCTTTGATATTGCCCGCAGAGTCTGCACATAGGGTAGCAACAAATAACACAGTAGCTTATTGCACATTTGCTACAAGTTCGAGTATTTAAGCCCAGATCAAATGTAAATTACAAAAAAAAAATACACTACAAATCTACAAACCCACATATACAAGCCAATCAATCTCCACCACCTCGCAGATGCATTTTAGGGGAAACAAAACTCGATCTTAAAACTCAGCGCTATTTGGAAATTGCTTCAATTGGTGGTCGTATTTTTTTTGAGATTATGGTGCTTCAAGTTTCTTTAAAAGGCCAATCGATTCGCCATAATCAAACAGTGTGAAGAAATGAAACCTCATCTGAATAGGTATAAAAATGTAATTTAAAGTATTCAATCATTACATGTGCTTTTCAAGACCGACAGCAAGTAATGCGATAACTCAAAGAGTTCTGCTTGTATGAATTTGTCACCAGATGATTATACAACACAAACTGTATCATATGGCAAGTTAAATAGCCATACACAAGTAGGTTTACATAACAGAATGAAAGTGAATGATTTTAGTTTTTACATAAGTTTGGATTATTCTTTTAGTCGTTCTATCAAATCTTACAATACACGGATTTTTCTAACCTTAGGCGGGTAAAAATTATTTCAGGTAAACTACAAGTTGAGGACGTTAAAGAAAAAGTTTCAAGCTATAAAAAATCCGTATAGTCGCACCGTATAGTCGACCTTTTACCAAAATCGTAATGAAGTAGGAGTTGCATTATGATTTCACAAAAAATGATATTCTTACTATGATTAGCAGGTCGTAGGAACAGTATTTCGCGAGAATTTTGCAGAAATTCTGGAACGGAGATGAGAGACTGATGGCCGATTATAGCTTAAGTCAATATGCTGCAAAACGGTTTATCCTTATCCACGCTTTGGAACGTTTTTTTTTAGAATTAATGGACTTTCCCGGTTTACAAAATTTATCATCAAAGACGCCTAGTTGCGAAATTTATAAAGTATATCTCAGAAATATTAGCCGAAGGAATTCTTACAATCAAGATCTTTGACAGAAGATCGAGGCCGGAAGACATTTGTAACGGTTTTGAAGTTCATTTTCAACTTGCATACAAGCTACAAAAACCTCGGAGTCTACAAAGTTATACCCTTTAATCTATCTTTAAAAGAATTGCCACCGAATAAAAATGTATAGCTAGGGGTAAATCGAAAACGATCCATTTCAGGTATTGTGTGTCATTTCAGTCGCCTCTTTAGCGGATTTTGATGAAATCTGGGTTGCAAGTTTAATTTGACACCCCATCTGGAAATCATCTATATCGAATGCAGTGGCGGTAATATTTGAAGCAGGGTTTCAATGGTCCTTGCCACACACCTTACTGAAGAACCTCTCCATCAATTTTCGTTTGTTAGTATTCCCTGGTATGTCCCTCTTGTCCTTTATCGAAATCGGATTGAAAATGAAACACAACCTTCAAATCACTTTTGACTTAGGAATCGTCCATCCATCCATCAAAATCGGTTAGAGAAGAGTTAATACGTTGCGAATTGTGGTTTCGCGTGAACTTGCTATTGATTTACATATTTTCATTTTTCATAGTAGTCACCATCTTTGGTAATGCACTTCTTCACAGGTAGAAAGCAATACTTAAACCAAAATTATCATCTCTTCTTCGATATCGGTGGAAAAGTGACGGCCTTTCATGCGCATTTTACCGTAGGCGAACAAACCAAAGTCACAAGGGGCTAGATCTAGGGTTCACGAAGAGTGATCTAAAAGACTTGTGCCAGTACTCCTCAAACAGTCTGTAGTGAACCCTTCTTTCTGTGCCGGTGCATTATCGTAGTGTAGGAGCCACGAGCGTGGAACACTTCCTGGCCGCAGATTTGTGACGACTTCCATCAACTGCAGAAGACACTATTCCGTATACCACATAACTCTTATCACGTCTTTTTTCTCAAAAAAAAAGGGCTATCATTAGTTTGTGAAAGGAACGAAATCTTCGGTGTTGAGTCGGAATGGCCTCATCTTCAAAGACCCATTCCTTGCTCTATGACTTTGTTGGAACGACATAAGAATAGAGCCAGGTCTAGCCACCTGTTGCAATTGAAATGGTGTATTTGGATATTCGATTATTAAATATATTTTTTTTCTCAAGGCCTCCTCCATCTGCCGAAAAGTCAACCGTCTATCTTTGAGCATTATATTCATACCCTTCTGTATTCCAAACACCCACTCCATGGAGTGTATCCCGAATATAAATTGTAAATAATGATTGCTCTGAGATCGCATCGATTTCATTCTGCCATACTACTCAATAGCTCTCATTTAAAGTACCATACTTTCAAAATATAGTGACCATATCAAAGAATGATATATCTTTGGGCGGGTAAAAAAGTGGGGAATTGCACTACAATGAGAATTCAAAAAAGTGGATCTCTCAATTCTGCCTACCCGTCTGCGATCTGTCGGGCTGTGTGCATGTATGGCCGATTGTTTTTTTTTTTTTTTTGAAAATTGGCTATATCTCGGTTATGAATAAATTGATTTTGTTTGAAATCTATGAGCAGAATTGCATCGCTTAAGCACTAATTCCTTAATGACAAACTGAATGCGTCTAGCAATCATTTTTATTTTCCATCACGCGCTGATCATTTCCCAAAATTTTGTACGATAAACATTAATTATTTGCTTAGAAACAAGCACTATTAATTTGAGATCAAAAATGGCACTTATTCTTGCAACTGCAAATGCGTACCACTCTCGATTCAATGAAGCACACTTTTTCTGAACATAAATCTCCTCGATAGTGGAATCTCCCACTTTAAACTATTTACATCTTTTTCCAGTGTCATTCTAGTAAATATTTAGATTAGACCGTCTAAACTTCTATGGTCAGCTGGATGTTCCCCGGTTCTCACACCACGATCTTATTATTATTTTCTATGACATTACTCTGCTAAGGTCAACTGAAAGGAAAACGATAAGTTACCGATATTTTAAGTCAGTTAGTCTGAATTCCTCTAAGAACGAAGCTATGGTCTTAGACTGGAGTAGTCTCTACTGCATGTCCTCTATAGATAACCAGGTCGATTACTTTACTTCTGCAGTTAACGGTCTGTTTGAGTCCCATGTCCCTATTAAGACCTTTGTTCTTCGTAACAAAAGCTTTGAGTGATTTACTCTTAGAATCGGATCACTCACTTTTAAAATGTGGAAAAGGTTTAGAATTTCCGAGTTAAGAGATAATTTCAGACGGATCAGAAACTGTGAAATTAGACTATCGAAATCAAAATTCCTTGCCTCTAAATTCAAGCCTGGGTTAAGTACAAAAAAAGCCTGGAAAATCATTAAAGAGTTGTGCATAGGCAAAAACTTAACTTCAAATGATAATGAAGTTGACGTCAGAGATCTTAATGCCAAATTCTCTACTGCATCAACCATCCCTTGTTGTCGGCAAGTTAGTACAAATGAGGAGGCAGCCATAAACCCGCTGCTCACTCCCGATACATCTTTTAATTTTGGATTTAAGTCTATCCGCTGCATGTCCTCAAAGCTGTCTTTGCTGTTAAATCAGAAGCAATAGGTTTCGATTGCATGCATCCAAAATTTCTCAAAATCATTATCTGCACATCACTTCGCTGGTTCTGCTCGACTTCTCGAAGGCTTTTGACACTGTTCTGCATGAAATTCTTATGCTTGAACTCAAACACTACTTCAACTTTGATGTAACCGCCATAAAGCTTATAAGAAGTTACCTTTCGAATCGCACTCATGCTGTGCTTGCTAACAGTAGTACGAGTATGTCGGATTTTCTTGAATCAAAGGCCGGTGTCCCAGAGGGATCTATTATGGGACCATTACTTTTCTCTCTTTTCAACAAGGATATACCTTCAATCCTAAGAAATTGTAAAGTTCAGATGTATGCTGACGATGTCCAATTATATATCAGCTACCCTCTCGGATTGATCGAAGATGCTACCGCGCATTAATGAAAGCCTCAAATTAGTTGTTCACTGGGCTCACATAAACAAGCTTAGACTTAATTCTGGTAAAAGCCAAGCTATCGCTATCAGCCGTACCAACTTAGACATGTTCTGCCTTCCCCCTATCGAAATAAACGGTTGTCGTCTTGAGTATTCTCAGAAGCTTAAAAATCTAGGCTTGAACTTCAGTCAGAATCTAACCTGGGACGATCATATCACAATAACTGTGGACAAGGTTTATGGCAGTCTACGCGCATTGTACCAATCTGGATTCTGTCTCTCAACCAGGGTGAAAGCGACACTGGTGAAAGATTTAATTCTGCCAATGCTGCTTTATGCACATCCAGTTTATTGTGATCCCAGTAGCTTTAGTTCACGAAAATTAAGAGTGGCATTCAATAGTGCTGTGCGATTTGTGTATAATGTACGCCGCCATGATCATATCTCTGGATATGTAAAAGATTTCCTTGGTATGGAGTTCCACAATTACTTAAATTTTAATGTTCTAGTCTTTTTGTTCAAACTCAAGGAGAATAAAATGCCGGAGTACCTTTATCATAGCCTCATCCTGGTGCCTGGTCATAGTAATATTGACGGAAACGAAAGGGCTGATGAATTGGCGAGGCAGGGATCTGCCCTTGATTGCTCCCGTGCGGAGGTCAACATTCCGTTAGGGGCCCTTGAGGGTAGAATATTTGCTCATTTCCTTGCAAATGCTAGTAATAGATGGCGAGGGTTGCAGAACTGTGTCATATCTAGGCAGATGTGGTCCAAGTTTAACTGGCGCAGAACACAAGAGCTACTAAATAGAAACCGGGCAGATATAACTAGAGTTCTGGCAATCAGCACTGGCCATTGGCCCATAGAGGTCCACGCAGCCAGACTGGGCATTACTTTTAATGCACGTTGTAAGTGTCCGGTCCTGAGTATGGTCAGACACCGTACACTTGGCAGACACGTTTTTGATAATATTAGTGAGTTATCGGAGACAAGCATCGGGAACTTTATCAGTTTCCTCAATGCCACGGGGTGGATTTAAATAATCCTTTCTCTCCTTTCCCACAAGTCCAACGTCAGTTTTTACAACAAATTAGGTCACTTGAGTTATGGTATTAAAACGGCGCCTTTGCGCTAATTATGTTTCAGCATAGTATGCTGTCACAACCACACCTACCTACCTACATTTATCATAGACTTCAGTTCGCTACCTCTGAAAGAAGTCGAGCCTCAATTGTGCCAACCTTTCGATTTAACATGACCGAAAAACAATTTTTTGTCTACTCAGAACGACTTCGGAACTCTCTTCCAGCCAATATAAAAAGATGTCAAGGAATCGGTGACTTTACGAGAAGGGTCATGGATGAAGCTAACTTTAAGGCTAGGGTATTAGGGTTTGTTTTGTTTTTTTTTTTTTGTTGTGTTGTTAAGATACGTTTATTTATATTTTAGTTTTAAACTTATCATTTATATTGTTTCAAATTCCCAATGCTTAACTCTGTACAATTATGGACATTATAACGACGTATATGATTAATTGAAATAAATTGAAATTGAAATTAAAAGCCTATACAAATTTCATGTTCCTAGTTCAAAATTTAGGGCCCAAAAAGTGGTGATATACAGACAGACGGACATGACTAATTATTTCTATATGTTACAAACTATGTACCAAAATTAATATACCCTTTGGGATAAGGTTTAAAAATATAAAGGAAAGTTACAATCTTTCTATCTATCCCTCATCTTCTAACCCATCCTTAATAAAGTGGGCGTGGTGTTCTGAAATATTCAATTCATATTCAATGACATGCGTATTTTTCTATTCAAAGTATACTTCTGTGACTTTTAAAAAAAATTACCAGAAAAACTGATTTTATGGATTCTTCTTATAAAAAAATGAGCGTGGCTATAACTATTTGTTACCGAAGTTCATGGATTTTGATAAGATCTTGAAAATAAGGCTGATCCATCACCATAAGTCTTTAAAAAAGCAATATCAGGTTTTGAAGACGTGACATTACACAATGTACGGACGAATTGTAGAAAATGTGAACGTCTACAGTGCTGGCACGCTAATTAGCACACCCTCATAAAAGAATAAACTTGTGCCTTATTTCATAATACAACATAATTTATAAATTATTATATGTCCATATTACATATTTAACAATCTCTAATCACATTTTGAAATGTTCAAATTTTGAAATTTCAGTAGGCTTTGCTTTATATTTTTTTTTATTTTTAAAATAGATTGCCTTTCGCGTTGGCATTTTAATTAGCCCACCCAAACAAAAAATTGCATTTCATTTAAAGCCGTTATTTTTCATTCATCCTATTGTTGTGGTGAGTTATAAAGTATTATTTTGAAGTGTTTAAGTGCATTTAGAAATAGTTATGGGATTAAACAAGAGTTCTACGCCGGAGGAGAGGAGGTTAATATGGCTAATGTTCCAGAAGGAGCAAAACGTCAGCAAAATTGCACGGAACATAGATTGTTCGCGAAAAAAGTGCAACACGCTTTGAAGCATTATGAAACCCATGGAACATTTGCGGATAAAAGAAAATGCAGACCTAGAAAAACAACGAAAAGAGAGGATTCCATTATAGTCCGACATGCTCTTAGAGATCCTTTTGCCACTTCTTCTGAAATTAGAGCGCGCATGGAGCAAGAATATGGTGTAAACATCGCATCTAGGACGGTGCGACAACGGCTTTTGGAGAACAACCTTCGAGGATGCCAGAGTCTTAAGAAACCGAAGGTAACAGATGGTAGTAGGAAGAAGCGAATTGCATTCGCAAGAGGCCATTTGGATTCTCCTTCATCTTTATGGAATTCAGTGATATGGAGCGATGAATCCAAATTTAATATCTGTGGTTCTGATGGAAGAACTTTTGTACGACGACCTCCAAACAAGCAACTAGATCCCAAGTACACCAAAAAGACGGTAAAGTTTGGTGGAGGAAGCGTAATGGTATGAGGTTGTTTTAGCTCTCATGGTGTTGGACCTCTAGTCCTTATAAAAGGTAAATTAGATGCTCTAGCATAAAGACTAGCCTTTTTAAAATCTCCCAAAGATTTTCAATGGGATTCAGGTCAGGGGACTGAGCTGGCCAGTCCATAACCTGAATCCTATTGACCCGAAACCAGTCTTTTGCTTTTCGACTAGTGTGTTTCGGGTCGTTATCTTGCTCTAAGAACCATCTTAGTGGCATTTCTTCATCGCAGTAGAGCCACATAATACTTGTCAAGATATCTACGTAAACATTTTGGTCCATAATACCGTCAATTTTATGTATTGGGCCGTACGAGAAACATCCCCATATCATGATTTTTGAACCACCATGTTTAACGGTTTTGGTTGTATACTCAGGCCGGTATTCGGTTTTCGGAGGCCGTCGTACATACTGGCGTGAACCAGTGCCACCATATAACACTATTTTGGATTCATCTGTCCATAAAATATTTCTCCATTTTTGCACAGGAAGTTCAACAAATTTGTTGGCAAACTCTCAACGTTTTTCCTTATGTCGCTTAGTCAATAGTGGCTTTTTTCTCGGACTTCGTGCTGTTAAATTTGCCTCCAGAAGTCTCCTCCGTACAGTCATATCACTTACTGCCAAATTTAATTCCTTTCGTATTTGGATTGCCGATTTCATTGGGTCTTGTTTGGACAATCGTACGATCCTCCTATCATCTTGTTCCGTTGTTTTTCTTTTCCCGCCCCTTATTTCTGCAGTTTTAACATATTTTATTGCAATTGAAATCATTTTTGATGAACATGAACAAATACGCTCTATATCTGCGTATGTCTTGCCCTCTCTTCATAGCGTTAATATCATTTTTCTCTGTTCGTCGGTGCAATGTATACCACGACCCACTTTTTCACAGAAAAATAAAGAAAACGCATGTATATTAGTTAAATTATCCTTAGAAATGTATTTAAATACTAACTGACTTTTTTCACGAAAGAAATTTCACTTTTCTTTAATAAAAAAACACTATTTAACACCATACTGCTATTTCAGTGTTTACTTCAAATTCGATGCTCAAATTTAAAATTTACTGTTATCTTCGTAAATGACATGTTTGTATAGTTTTCTCTTTTTTTCCAATGCACGATCCTCAGCCATTCACTGAATGTATTCATTCTCAATGGTCAAGTTCAGATCCAAGAACAAGACAATTTTTAATTATTTTAGTAAAGCTACTACTATTTTCGTGTTCACAGCTGTACATGTTATTTATACCGTAATACTCCCTTAATTTAGATGTTAGATAGAACTCGTTGAAATTTTAATATTGTGCACCACCAGTGACACACTTTTTACTGTCTTAAACCGAAAATATACATATTTATCTTAGTTGGTTAACACTCTTTACGACAAAATTGATAAATTGTCGAAAACCATGGAAATGTTCAGTCTTGTGGAATTCAAAGTTTTTTCTGCCAAAGACAAGTTGTACATACATACGACCAAAAGCGTAAAGTATTTTCTATAGAAGAAGTTGAATTTTCAGTTATAAGTGCATAAATACCTTTCCGATGACAGCAAGCAAGAAACTTATTTTTAATGGAAATCATTTTAAGTCAAATAAGCTTCTACTTCGCGACAATAACCATTTAAGTCACTCACACTTTGCAATGAATATACTTACAGCATTCCAATATTAGCAATAGCAATACAAACGTAAAGCGGAGCCACAATGCCCAACACCTCGGTCACACTGTAACTGAGAACCTCGGCACTTCAATTCCAATTGACCAGAAGAAAATGCAGAAGAAAACCCTAGCCCATAGCACCAGAATGTGTTAAAATATTAAATCACCCAACCCTGGTACAAACAGAATGTTATATGCGTCTTGCAGAATTTAGCAATTACGAGTATCTTCAATCGGCAGACAAACATAGCGAAAAAAAACTATAAAAACCACAGTATCTCATTTGTATGTCTAAAAAGGAAGCCGTTTAAAATTCTTTCATAAAAATTATCTCATTAAGTAGTCAGCACAGTTCAACAACTTATGGTCCTTTGCCAACACAAAACTGGGATAGGCAAAGCACTTAACAGCATTTGTTTTTCGTCTAAAATTGATTGGAATCGATATTTCGGTTGTAAAAAAAAAAACCGACTTAACTGACCATAAACCATACGCAAGTAATGATAAATAAATAGAATTTCGGGAAGAAGAAAAACAAAACAAACGAAAAACAGTAAAACAAGGTTTCAATTTAATTGAGCTGCCGCCGCTCCCACATTGATGAACACCATCGATTATAAGTTATAATAAAAGGAAACCCAAATACTAAGGGCACTTCCTATAATTATAAAGGTTCTCCTGCATCAACACTAAAATTTTATGTAGCCCTATGGCATATTGTGCAATTTCAAAATTAAATCCAGCCGGTCGGTGATGTGTTTCGAATAGATGGGGGATGGTTCGGAGTGTGCTACTTGTTTGTTTTTAGTAGCCATGTGCATTCTCTGTGTGGCATGACTTGGAGTAATTTATTTTCTCTTTCCGATATTAAACGGATTTAGGTTAACCTGTGATCGACGTTACTTTCAAGGGTATTTTCATTTAGCCGTTAATTGATAACAGCATAGTGCAGTGAAAATAGCAGTAGTACGTTGAGAATAGGGGAAGTCATTTGAAGTTTTATAGTAATGAAACTTTGGCATTAAATTATTTTATTTGTCAGTAGGGAATTAAGAATTCTGAGAACATGTGTTATGTAATAAAATATTTCAACGAGAAATAAAAAGGAAAATCATGCAGTGAAGTGAATGTTGGTAATCAATTCGGATAAGATACGGCTAGCATGTCGGATAGACAGGGGATGTGTAGCAGGAACTATTAAGGAAATGGAGAGTATGTTGGTAGAATTGAAAGAAAGCCTGGTAAAATGTGGTAGATTTATAATCAAGGAAATAGTTTTACGAGCTTGGTTACTATGGACGAATGTCAAGCATGTGGATTACAATCTGTGCAAACCCGCCGGTGCTTTGCTTAGATGAACAGTGCCTAAAATTAGTCCTTTAAAGCATGTATCGTTTACTAGGTGTTATCCGCGGCCTTGCTAGCGTGAATTTTGATATTCGAAAATGCTTTAGAACAAGGTTTAATAAGTGTATGATAAATGAGGCCCATAATCATAAACTATTCAAACGTTATCCGACTCGTTCAAGTTGCAGGTAAACTTAGGCTCCGCATGGACCTGTATAGGAATTACATATATTAGGTGCGCAGCTAAGTTCTAAGTTTTTGATGAAAATGCAACTTTATTGTGAAAAAATGGTTACAAATGAATCATTCAAAGTATTGCCCATCGCTAGCTACAACTTTTTTCCATCTTTGTGGCACAGCTCGAATACCGTTACGGTAAAAGAGTTCATTTTTTGAGGCTATCCACGAATCAAGCCATTTTTTGATGTCTTGACATGAGCGGAACTGCTGATCAGCCAGACCATGTGCCATCGAACGGATCAAGTAATAATCGGATGGCGCAATATCTAGGGAATATGGCGGGTGAGGTAGGACTTCCCATTTGAGCGTTTCCAGGTAGGTTTTAACGGGTTTGGCAACGTGAGGGCGAGCATTGTCATGCTGTAGAATCACTTTTTCGTGCCTCTGCTCGTATTGTGGCCGTTTTACGCGCAGTGCTCGGCTCAATCATATCAGTGATGGTTTCGTTGGGTTTCAACAGTTCATAATAAATGACACCGACCTGGTCCCACCAAATACACAGCATAATCTTCGCAGATTGAATATTCGGCCGAGCCGACGACGTAGAAGCATGACTGGGCAGTCCCCACGACTTTCTTTTCTTTGGGTTGCTGTAATGAATCCATTTTTCACTTAGAGCAGCATCTCCATAAACTTTTTGGAGCTCTCGAATGAAAGAAGAAAATCAACACTTCCCGCAAATTACGACTATTTGGCACAAAATCAGACATTTTCACACAACCAAAAGTATATGACGCCAAAACAAAATCACTAATGTGTCAAAACAGTTTTTTTACCATATGTCTAAGCTCGGTTCATGACGTTTTGGATATGTCAAAATCGACTAGCACTTACTCCTGGAGCCATCTATTGACAGAGAACTTAGTTGCGCACCTAATATCATAACCTGGACGCAGTCGGTTACGAAGAGTCGCCATCAGTTATGGTTAAATTTTATTAAATAACCATCAGACACTCTCCCGTAGACTTTCTATTAACAAATTGTAGCCTGTTTTAAAAATCTATAAATCACAATTTTGTTCCAAAAGTAGAGAAAAAAAAATAGTTCCGTAAAATTAACATAAACATGAACACTCTCATTGATTGCAATGGGCCAGCGCACACTGGATCATTTCCCCCTGGGTAAAACTGACTTTATAGAAGAGGGAAATGAAGTGTAAAATAAGAAACGGAGTAAAATGTTCATCCAGCGATGAAGTGGTTGAACATCGGGGGAAAGCCAATACACATAAGTTGTCAATTTCGAATGGTAAAATACTCAGAAATACCACTACAATGAAAATCGGTTCATGTACTATAACAAAATTTTCTCCCGCATTATTCATCCAGTGTGCGATTGAAGTAAAAGATACTCCGGTCTTACCCCGGGAAAAAATTGATCCAGTGTGCGCTGGCCCAATGACACGCGATTGTTTGTAGTTTTTTTTTTTTCTTTTTTTTGCAAAAACTTACATTTGTACTTACTACTCCAGTTCTAATAACCACAAATGAATGATAAATATATCAAACTCTTCACTAATTAACGCACTATGTAATATGCATTACATCGATTAGCGAGTAAAATCTGACGACAAATATACTAAGAACTTCAGTGAAATCCTAGGTTTACTTGTACATTCTATCAACCCCTATAAACCCCTCAATCCCATTCTCATATGGCAATAACCTATTTTATCCTAATATCGAAGATAAAAAAGCCTGTCTGGACGAATGTTTGCTCCCGATGCAATCAAATTGTCTGTTCCTATTTAAAAGCAGTACAAATCTCCTGGCATATTCCCTGCCCTAGTGCAACATGGAAAGGAGTTTATAATTGCACTCAATGTAAAAGAAATAGCACTCTGCACATTTCTGGACATCGACGGAGCTTTTGACAAAAACTCGCATACCTCCATAGAGAAAGCCGCAGTTGCGAAGGGTGTAGTCTAACTACCATTTGTGCCATGCTCAACTACAGAACCATTTCTGCGACGCTAGGCCACTCATCCGCTACAATCAAAACCAGTAAAGATTACTCTCAGGGAGTTGTTCTTTCACCTCTGCTTTGGTCTATTGTTATTGACCAACTCCTGACCGATCTGAATAACTCCGGATATGAAACGATAGGCTATGCAGAAGACCTGATAATAATTATCAGAGGAAATCATGACTCTAACATCACTAACGATCGTGGTTTTCTTCACTAAAAAGAGGAAAACAAACTTCTCAAATCTGGTACTAAGCCGCATAATCGTACAAATTCATTTTCCAAAAAAAGCCACATTTTTGGGAACAACCCTTGATCACAAATTGACTTGGAATAAACACATTGAAAAACGGTCAACAAAGCCACATTCATCATCTGGGAGTGCTCGAAACTCTTTGGCAGGAAATGCGGTTTAAATTATAAATTTAAACTATCACATATATTTCACTAGTATGGTGGAGAAAAGTTAAATAAACTACCGCCAAAAATTAACTACAAAAAATTCAAAGACTGGCATGCATTGAAATTGCGGGCGCTATGCGTTCCTCCCCAACAGCGGCGCTAGAAGCACTTTAAAACTTCCCCCACTTCATATTAGAGTGCAGAAATCTGCCGCAATGAGACCCACAAAACTTTAACTCTCTTCAAACTTCAAACTGGTCGATCTCAAAGGGTATACAAAAATCCTAAACAAGCTCGCGATTCCTTCTGAACCAGCGATGCTTATTGCAGACTTCATGCTCCTAGAAATAAACCTTTCCTGCCCTTTCAACATTTTGATCCCGGAACTCAGCAAGTGGAATAATAGATGTTTATCTCTGAATGACTCACTCAACGTGGTACACCGATGGATCCAAAATGGAAAACGGAGTTGATGTGGGTGTCTTCGGCCCCAAGTATGAATAGCAGTCCCAGTCCGAAATCTTCGCCATAGAATTATGCGCTAGATATTTCCTCAGACGCAATCTTCGTAAAGCCAACATCAATATTTTCTGACAATCGAACAGCAATAAAAACCCTTCACTCGTTGTAGATCTAATCTTGCCTAGAATCGTCTAAACACCTTAAAGCAGGTAGCTGGTCATAACAACATTACTCTAACATAAGGGAATCGAAGATAATGAGATTGTGACACCGTACCTTTCTGTTGCTTTACTCTAAGTCATCTAAAATTAAAACTGAACTCTTGGGAGCAAGAAGAACTACTCTCTAAATGAAATTCTACCAAACTCTACCCTAGGCCTTCGTCAAGCTAAAAAAATTCATTGACAAAAAATAGCTGATTAGCTCCTATCTCTTCCTAAAAACGATATAGAGCTCTTAACGGACTTTTTAACCGCACACTATTCGCTTAACTACCATCTGCACAAAATGAGCAAAACTCCTTCAGATCTTTGCCAACTTCGCTTGGAAGAGCAAGAGACCGGTGATCACATCTTGTGCGAATGTCCCGTCATCGCTCGCAGCAAACACATCGTTTCTCCATCTGATATCCGAAACTTATCTTCAAAGAGCATTCTTAGGTTCCTTCGAGACCTAAACCTTTTGCAAGATTAAATCTAACGTTACTTTGGCATAAGCCATAGGGAAACAACAAAAGAGATCTTGCCTGGTCGCAGTATTAAGAGTACTACCTTCCTTTATTTCCAACGTAACTAATAATAATAATATAACCCACTAATCAGAAAATTAAATTATATTCAAACAAAAGTGTTTTAAAGCAAATTAAAGGGCTTAGAAGTCAAAAAATGGATTCTAGATTTAATTCATCGAGCTCTGCATGACAAATCAATTGATATATATACATGTATATGTTAGGGTATCTTTAACCTACTTACTTTCTACAGCAGACAACCACAAGATATGCGTTTTGAAATATAGATGTAGGTAGAAGAATTGTCCGCCTAGGAACTATGAAGGGTTGTTAAGAATATTTTTGAATCTAACGGGTTGAACCATACAGATATAAAAATATATATATTTGAAGTCAAGAGACGCTCTTTAAAATAGTAATGTTGTGATCAGCAGGGACCTTTATCCTACCTAGTCAGAAAAGGAAGGGTTATTTTCAGATTTCAATAGGTATGTTGTCAAATATTCGTAGAAGCGGTACGTAATTACTAAGCTGCGATATTTCCGCTCATACTTAGATCCGATACTCTGAAAGATATCGAACAAATTATAAACAATATAGCACCTATAATATATACATATATAAGGTCCTAAAATATGTTTTTTGTATACTTTTTAAACGTTTTCATCGGTTTCGCTTATTTAAAACCTTATACCTCAGTTCATTTTGTTGATAATAACAGAAAAACTTTATGAGAACCCTACATTCAATAGTCCCTCCGATATTAACTACAACCATACCTGCATCAAGTAACAGTCGAAGTCAAAGTTACAGCTTCTTATCTGCTATCTGTTCCCGTTGCTGAATATCTAAAATCACCATGACCGTGATTCTTAAAAATTTCACTCCGAGTATCAAAATCACTCCATGCGAAAAAGAATGTGATTTCAAGTAACCTAACATCAAAAGGAACATGGTACATGATATGGGGAAAGAGTAGGTACATATTATTTAGAAGTATATAGGAACTAGTGAATTGAAAGATTGTGAAAAAAAATGTACAGATTTGAGAAGTGAGTATTATGGACGGGAGTGAGAATAAAAGGTAAACCATTTGGGGATGCAAATTATATGAGTGCGAATGAAAAGTAAGTGATGATGATGCTAAAATGAAAAGTGTCTGAGTGTATATACTTAAAATGAACATTTTGAACTCCTCTATGACAGTAGTTACAGGATTGATGAAGAACTTGGGATTGACAATTTGTATTAAAACAATACTTGCCCTTTACACAGGATGACCAGATAGCAATGATAGTTTTTCCAATTGTTATGTTTCAGCAGCTGTCAAAGTTACCAATGACATCCAGCTGTCAAAATATTCAGTAAGGTTTGTTATTTCATCATGCATCGTTTGACGCTTCCCGAACGTGTGCGAATTATTAAAAAATATTATCGAAATTCCGGCTCAGTTGTAAATACGCAACGTGAATTTCGCCGTGAAGTCGGTCGTCATCATGGCTTCAGCGCACAGGCAATTCATCGCACCGTGGAAAAGTTTGAGCGTGAGTACACTCTTTTGGACCTTAAGCCACAAACCAGACAGAGATCGGTGCGAAGTGAAGAAAATACTGGCCGCCGTAGCCAGTATCGAAGAAGACTCAGAAATGTCGATTCAGCACCTATCAGCTGAATTGGGCATCGCCAGAGAGCCAACCAGGCATATTTTGCGGTTGGATTTGGGCCTACATCCGTATAAGATTGTGCTGACGCAAGAATTGAAGCCGGGCGACCATAGACAACGCCGTGTGTTCGCTAACAGGGCGCTGGAAATGTTGGCCGGAGATCCGGATTTTGCCCAAAAAATCATCTTCTCGGACAAGGCCCATTTTTGGCTCAGCGGTTTGGCAACAAGCAAAATTACCGTTATTCACAATCCACAAGTGTTCGACCAAGAATCAATGCATCCACAAAAATTGACGTTTGGAGTTTGGTGCGGATTATGGCACGGCGGCATCATCGGACCTTATTTCTTTCAAAATGAGGAAGGAGACACCGTTACCATCAATGGTCCTCGGTATAGAGCATGTTAACCGACTTTCTGTGGCCAGAGCACGACAAAATCGATATATCCGAACTGCGCTTCCAACAAGACGGCGCTGCATGCAATACAAGCGACGCAACGCTCGAAGTGGTGAAGGAGAAATTTGGCGACTGGGTCATCTCACGGCGAGCGTTCATCAATTGGCCGCCGCGATCATGCGACTTGACACCCCTCGATTATTTTCTCTGGGGCTAGGTAAAGTCCTTAGTCTACGCTAGGTAGGTAGGTAGGTAGGTGTGGTTGTGACAGCATGCTATGCTGAAACATAATTAGCGCATAGGCGCCGTTTTAGTACCACAACTCAAGTGACCTAAATTGTTGTAGAAACTGACGTTGGACTTGTGGGAAAGGAGAGAAAAGATTATTTAAAGCCACCCCGTGGCATTGACGAAACTGATGATGTCCCCGATGCTTGTCTCCGCTAACTCACTAATAGTACCAAAAAGGTGTCTGCCAACTATACGGTGTCTGACGCTACTAAGGGCCGGACACTTACAAAGGAAGTGAAGGATTGTTTCAGGCTCGTTGGCCACATTGCAGCTACTACAATGTGCATTAAAAGTAATGCCCAGTCTGGCTGCGTGGACCCCTATGGGCCAATGGCCAGTGCTAATTGCCAGAACTCTAGCAATATCTGCCCGGCTTCTGTTTAATAGCTCTTGTGTTCTGCGCCAGTTATACTTGGGCCACATCTGCCTGGATATGACACAGTTCTGCAACATGTGTTGCAGTCAAGGGCAGATCCCTGCCTCGCCAATTCATCAGCCATTTCGTTTCCGTCAATGTTACTATGACCAGGCACTCAGATGAGGCTGATCCTAAACCGATGACCGAGTGCGGCAAGCTCCTCCTTGCATTGTTCCACAAGTTTGGAGGAGGAAGCCGCAGATACGATGGCTTTGATAGCGGCCTGGCTATCAATGAAAATGGCTATGGTGTTAAGTTGTATCGATGTATGTTTGAGGAGACGGCACTCCTCTCGTACAGCAAGAACTTCTGCCTGGAATACGCTGCATGAATTGGGAAGACGGAATGATCTAGAGATATTGAGGGTTTCAGAAAAGATTCCCGCCCCTACCCCGCAGTCCATTTTCGACCCGTCAGTGAAAATGGTTGTTTTGAACTCGTTAGTCACCGTGCCATATTTCCATTCCGCCCTGCAAGGGAATCTCACAGTGACATCATTTCGAAAGTTCACCCTGGGAATTATGTAGTCGGTCGGATTTGCCGCCAACTCCCGAGGTAGCAGATTAAGGATGCTGTTGTGGCCATAAAGACTATCTCACCAGCTACCTGTTTCTCTTAATCTAACCGCACTACATGATGATATGTACTTTATATGAAGGTCGAGTGGTATAAGGTGAAGGATTACGTTCAAGGCTTCAGTTGGGCATGTTCTCATCGCCCCTGTAGCACCTAGAACCGCAGTCCTTTGTACTTTGTTGATGAGTTTTGTAATGTATGCTTTATTAACCGCCGGCCACCAAACTAGCGATCCATAGGAAAGAATAGGGCGCACCACCGCAGTATACACCCAAATGACCATCTTCGGACAGAGTCCCCATTTCTTACCGAATGTTTTGCTACAAGCATAAAAAGCCACACAGGCTTTCTTTACTCGCTGTTCTGTGTTAGGCTTCCAGCTTAATTTAGGGTCAAGTACCACACCTAGGTACTTAGCACTAGATGATAACGAGAGTAATTGGTTATTAAGCCGTGGAGGCGTAGTCTACGCTAACAAGCCAACCACTTTGGACGAGCTCAAGGCCAAAATTTGAGACGCTATTGCCGGAATAACGCCGCACATATTGGACCGAGTAATCAAAATTTGGACTGACCGCTTGAAGCACTGCCAGCGAAGCCGAGGAGGCCATTTAAATGGTGTGCTATTCCATACATAATGGCATGAACGTAGTTTCAAAATCAATTTTATATCTCACACCGTTGTTGTTTCATTTAAATTTCTTTTCCTATCGTTCTTATCTGGTCACCCAATACATACGAGTAGGTAAAAGGAAATTGGAATATGGGAGGAGAATTGTACGAGTGTATGGATGTGTGTGATAATAAAAGGGAAATAAGTTTTGAACTTCATGTTTCCTCTGATGATACTTCGCACGGAGTAGTTTTGATACTACGAGTGAAATTTATACAAATCATCATTATTTTAGATATTTAGTAACAGGTCATGATTATTACTTTTTAATCACGGTGATAAAGTAACAGTGACAAGTATGTATTAGCCTTACATATAAAAGAGGTACATACAGTGGCAAACTGAATGCAAAATTAAAAAGGCATGAATTTTACATATAAGACAGTATCGTGTTTTTTTTTCTAAAAATTATTTTAAGAAGGATGCATTCGGATTTGTAGTGGGAGGTGAAACGCGAATATGTAGAGAACTCTGATGTACTCAGTTTTGCACATTCTTGTCTTGTACTGTTTTTAGTTTTATTCTGACAAATTTTTCACAGTTTTTTGTATTACAATATTAGTTTTTAGTTCTTCAGAGCTCAGTATTATTTTAAGGTATTGTTTGGAAAAATATAGGATAAATAATTGTTTTAATAAAAGCTTTCATAGGACAATGGAAAAAAGTTACAATAGACATTCAAAATAACATTGTTTCGCTTAAAAATAACACTGTTGGCTGCAGTTCAAGAAGAGAACAGTCCTTATGGTCCAGGAAAGGGAAAACTGTAGTTCCCCTAAAAATGGAGGTGAGAAACTTTGGTTCTTAACGGATGGTGATCCTTGTCTCATGGAAAGGATGCTTATAGCGAATAAGGTAAATACACCAAAGGCTACCTCCAGGGCTATAAATAAAAACATTAGTGAATGAGCTGCCAGGCGAGCGCTTAAACAAATGGCTCTAGTATCGGCAATCAAGCAGAAAAAGCCGGCATTATCTCACAAAAATGTAAAAGCACAACTAAAGTTATGCACAGACTACGAAAATTGGACGGTAGAAGATTGGAAGAGAGTTATATGGTCTGACGAGACACAAATCAAGATGGCAAACAATTTTTCTGGCACAGACCTAACGCAAGAGTCCTTAAGCACCAAGTCAAAGAGATTTACTTGGTGACATATTGGACCTCTGTTAAAAATCGATGGTATAATGAAAAAAGAAGATTATCTTCAAATACTCCAGACAACTTTAACGAATTTTGTTGAAAAATTTGCGTAACCCATTCAAGAGATTATCTTCCAGCAGGACGGTGACCCCAAACACACCGCCAAAATTGGCAAGAACTGGCTTGGTAACCAACTTTTTTCAAAGTTTGAATCCGATAGAGAATTTGTGGGCCATTGTTAAACTGCAACTTCTGGGATACGAAAGTCCACCAACAAACCTAAACCAGCTTTGGTTAAAACGTGCAAAAGTGAATACATTTGACTATGAACTATTTTTTATTTGTTGTGTTTATGGACATTTTAGAGTATATCTTTATTAAACTTTAAAACAGGAAAAAAAATAATTAGTGTAATATCACGGAACTTCTGGTCTTTTTTACCAGTCGGATTCAGACCTAAACCAAAAAAAAAAAAGGAAAAGGAAAGTGAACAATAGGAAGCGAAGCCAAAACGAACCGCCATCTGTGTTTTTGACATATGCTTTTCGTTCATCCACTAGCGTATAGATGGCGTTAAGGCCCAAAATCGTTTTTGGCTTTGTTTCCTTCAATAATGTTTAAGTTCATTTTCATTTTTATACTACAAAATCAAAATATTTTTTAACTTCAAAACATAGTCAATAAAGTGTGCTAAACAAACAAAATTAATTAAATTAAAATGCTGCACTACTAAATTATAATTTAGGTAATAACTTTGGTTTAATATTTTTGGTACTTAGTTTTGCTCGCCACTGTATGTATGTACCTACATATTTATGTACCTCCCATACATCGTTATGTGGTGTTTCCTACAGTTTTCGCAGCGGCCTTAGTTTTTCGTATGATAGAAGCGACTGCAGCACATTCATGTTCACTGGTCGGTCCACTGAAGATATAGACATTTTTTTTATTATATTTTTTTTTTAATTTGCTATTTCTAAGCTATTAATCAGTAGATTTTGTTCAAAATCAATAATATCAAAGTATATAATATTTTGGAAAATTGTCGAAATATTTTTTTTTTTTTGTCTTTTAAACGAATTTTTCAAAAATACATTTTACCGATTTTGCTTAAATATTCAATCCGAGTGATTTGCACATTAATGACATATAGGTGCTAGTCGTCCACTTTATTTCGTTTACCGTAATGCCATCTGAACGCAAAATGAGATAATGTTCGCTTGTGACCCGAACTGTGCAGGTTCAAGCCCTAACGGGGAACAGCCACCACGAATAATAAAAGAAAAACGAACAAAATCTAAGTTTCTCCAACCACTATACCAAAAAGGGTAATCTGCCTGATAGTACAATGGACCGTAAATCGAGTCTGCTAAGTGCTCCGGAATTTGGAAATTTTCTTTTATAAAAAACAAAAAGATAATAGATAATAATCCCTTTGGCCGGTAAGTCAATGGTAAGAACAATTAATCTTTGAAGATTTTCAAAAGCTTATCATCGTCTTACCTGTAACCGAAATGGCGGCAAACGAGATGACTAACGATCACCACTCCAATGATGATGAAAGATCAACCTTTAGATCTTGATGTCAATTTTGAATCCTGAATTATGTACTTATTTTTATAAATTAATTAAGATAGGTATAAATTAAACATTACTCGAGTTCGCTTTAAATATGTTGGTACCATCGTTTAATAATTACCTATGTAGAGACTATGGGGTAACCTTGAGCACAAGTTTAATTTGAAGTAATCGCTTTATTTTCATGGCTTATTAATATGTAATGTTCTGGCCATTAGCTTTGCTCATTAACGTTGTACATGTATTGTAATTATGTATGTATTATACATTTGAATACCATTTCGCATATTCATATACTTTTCTATTTTAATTATTATCGTGTATTAGGCATGTACAAAACTTGTTATTAGTTAACTGGTCAACTTTGTGTCAGTAATATTGAAATATTAGTTAACATCACCGTTAAAATGCTTGAAAGGATGGTTCCTTATAGAGATGTATTTGGAAGTCTTCATAAACGGTGTGCTCTTTGTGAATCCTATGCAAAATAAAAGGTTTTTTGTTAGTAATGCTGCAATAAAACTGCCCTTTTATTCGTGCGAAAAATATAACACGCACAACACGAATAGCTGCGAGGAGCCATAGGTTTTATTTGCGCCAAATAAACATGTGTCCGCAGTAGATCTGGAAAATGGGAAGTCGATTTTTATAATAAAAAGTGCACGAATGACCCATTCGTCGTACGAAACTTTCTTATTATTTACGAGTCACACTAATTTCAATTTATTTCTTCAAATTATCGTAAAGCGATTATTTGTTTTACGTTTCTATGTCATGTTTAATGAAATCACAAATGTAAACGATTTCAATAAAAATTAACGACAACGAATAACATCCACTTAAACCATATGCACTAAAAGTATCTGCGTAATATATTCATTTAACCATTAGTTAATAGATTGGATTGAAAGTTTTTCGAAGCTATGCATATACCATAAAAAATAAAGGTTACTACTGGTTCGCACGTATTTGATTCATATGTTTGTTCGTGAATTGAAAAGAAGAGACAACATTTGAATTTTCGAAAGATGCGTTAAAAAGCTAAAGAACTTTTTTTTTCATATGTCCAAAATTTTAATACCATATATTCACGTATGTCTAAAATGACTTAGATATCAATTTTAAATAAAATCATCTGAGCCGTAACCAAGGTATGGCCACTCTATGTAAATTCACTCATAAGTACCGTTATTCGATTTTCAAGCGAAAAACTGGGTACGCAATCGTATTAAAGACATTCATGTTACCGCAGATATACATTTTTTGTTGAAATTATTGAGGACAATTTGGAAAAAACAGTTTTTTTTTTCCAAAATTGTCCTTAACCCATATACGCCCGCCGTGCCCAAACGAGGACACCTAATGAAATAACGTAAACTTCTTAATATTTCTGTATTTTCTTCTTTCTTTTGTTGACATTTGATAGTTAAGAAGCTATTGACGTGTTATTAGACAAAAGAGTAATCAGAAATAGTTAAAAGTGATTTTGCCGCGCATCTTGTGGAGTTGTTTCAGTGATCAGTGAATACATAAAATAAGTAATTTTTATTTGTAAGTTTTTCCACTAAGTCTGTTAGTTTTCTTACAAAAATTACATAAATATATTGTACACTATAAAATAAAATGTTATTATCAGAGGAAAGCTGAACATCATTTATAGAAGGTAAAGTTTTATAACGGTGTCCCCAATTGTTGACAGAACATCAGAGGTAAAAATTATTCTTATTTTTTTCAAAGGTAATTGTTGTATAAACAATGGCTAAACGAACATTCAGCAGTCATAACGACTACCTCGGGCTTCAAGAAGCAGTTGATGCTGTAATGCTTGAGGAAGGCGATGTTACAGAGATAGATTTAGTACTTCCCCCAGAACTAAGTGTGCTTACCGATGAAGAAGAAGGTGATGAGGACCATATTCAGAGCAATGATATTCTGCGAGACATACCAGACAAGTGGAAGTATTCACGAATCGAGGTGAAGGCGAATGGGACAGTAGCGATGACGAACCGCTCGCTGAAATCAAGAGACGTAGAAATAATTTTGAGGAACCTCGCTGGCGTAAAACAGAGCCTATCTATGAGCCTATAGTTTCCACTGAAGGTAATGTGCAAGCGCATCTCGATAAATTGTTGGATGAAATGAGAAATCAAAATCCATTGCAAATTTTTGAAAAAGTATTTGCCGAGGAAGTTTTCGCCATGATTGTTCAATACTCGCAGACTTACGCGGCGCAGAAAAACAAGCATGACTTCAAAGTATCTGTCGATGAACTCAAAACATTCTTCGGTATTCTTTTATTGACTGGTTACCATTTATTGCCTCGAGAACGTTTGTATTGGCGCCTGGACGAAGACTGTAATGTGTCTATTTTGTCAAGAGCTATGCCAAGAAATCAATTTGAGGAAATAAAAAAATATCTTCATTTCTGTGACAATCTTGTCGCAGTCGAATCATCCGACAAAATGTGTAAGGTGCGACCGCTTGCAGATATACTTATGAAGAATTTTTCGGGTACAAGAGTGGTAAAGCTATTACTCGACAAACTAGGCACAAGTGCTAAGGACCATGTGGTGAACTTTGACAATTTCTTCACTAGTTTCAAATTGCTCCGAGATTTACGAAAAGCTGGTTTTCATGCAATAGGTACTGTTCGCGAAGGTACGAGTTTTTTTTTTTAGAGGAAGGGGAGATCTTCAAAAGATACTGATGATCCGAGTAATCAGCATGCCGGATTTTTACCGACTAAAACCACCTCCCACATTTTGCGATCCACTTGGACTAATAAGCAATTTTTTACTGACATATTAGTCTTTGTATGAGTTACACCCCCTGGTGACCCTTTATTTCGAGTGTGTATGTATTTATAAGCAAGTATATACATTTTTATTTTTCTTATATTAAGTTAAATCGAGAGGTTTTTCTATGTTTATATGCTCTTCTAGCTTTTCTTTGTGTTTTTTTGCATGTTTTAGAATTTCTGCAGATACACTTTCTACGTTCAGGTCTCGATGAAGGTCAGTATTTCTTATGTACCAAGGTGCATTTACTATATTTCTAAGCACCTTATTTTGGCAACGTTGTATTTTGTCTGTTTGTCTTTTTGGCACAGCCCCATAGTTGGATTCCATATGTCCATGTTGGTTTCAGAATTTGATTATATAAAAGCACTTTATTTCCAATTGATACGGATGAGTTTCTTCCTATCAGCCAGTGCAGTTTTCTATATTTGATTTCTAACTCTTCTTTTTTCTTTTTTACGTGCTCTTTCCATCTCAACTTTGCATCTAGAGTCATACCTAAATATTTCGCTGTATTAGCGCATGGAACTATTTTTTGGTTTATAATAATTGGTATATATTCAATTTTTTTATTAGTAAAGTCAACATGGACTGACTTAGACTCGTTTAATTTGATTCTCCACTTATTAGTCCATTCACAGATTTTGTTTATGCCAATTTGTAGTTTTTCTGTGTATTCTTCATTGGTTCTTCCTACTGCTAGTATTGCAATATCATCTGCGAATGTTGCCATAGTGTGGTTTTCTAATTTAGGAATATCACTAGTATATAATAAGTATAATATTGGGCCCAGTACACTACCTTGCGGTACGCCGGCCTTTATTTCTCTTAGATTTGAATAAGTACTCTGTTGTTTTATTCTGAAATGTCTTCCATCTAGATATGATTTCAGAATAGAAGCATATTGATTTGGCAACATACATCTCAGTTTATAGATAAGTCCTTCGTGCCATACTTTATCAAAGGCCTGCGCCACATCTAAGAATACAGCAGAGCAAACTTTCCTTTTTTCTAGTGCTTCTTCGATTTTATTCGTAATTCTGTGTACCTGTCGTATCGTAGAGTGCTGCCTTCGAAAACCAAATTGATGGTTCGGAATCAGCTTTTTCCTTTCAATTATTTTATTTAAACGCTTTGCGAGTACTTTCTCAAACACTTTTGATATCATTGGCAATAACGAGATAGGTTTGTAAGATGACACTTCATTTGGCGGTTTACCAGGTTTGGGAATCATTAGGACGTCAGCAACCTTCCACAAACTAGGCACATATTTAAGCTTAAATGTGGCATTTATTAAATTTGTTATTTTTATTATTGCCTTCCTTAGTAAGTTCTTTAGTACGACACCAGATATAAGGTCATATCCAGGACTTTTCTTTGCATTTATTTCATGCTTAATTAAGTTGTAAATTTCATTAGGAGTTGTGAGCAGAATTTCTTCGCTTTCTTCTTCTGAAGGACCTATTAACGTAGGTTATATACTTCCATTTTCAACTGGTGGTTTAAATATGTTTTCTAGGTAGTCTGCGAAGAGAATGGTTTTGTCCTCATCGCTTCTTGCCCAGTTTCCATCAGTTGCTTTGATTGGAGGTATTTGCACAGTAGGCTGTTTTAATCCTTTTGTTGCTTTCCATAGAGAGTAATTAGTTACGTATTCAGCTGTTAACCCTCTAAGGTACCTTTTCATTGAATCTTCCTTAAATTTTTTAATTTCTCTTCTTAGTTGTTGACAGAGGTTGTTTAGCTTGGCTTTATGTTGTGGAGCTCTTGTTTTCTGGCACGTTCTTCTTGCTCGTCTTTTATCTGCTACTAAATCTTTTATTTCTTTCGTGTAGTTTCTTTTTGTGTTCTTTCTCTTTAGGGCGGGGGTGCTTTCCCAGGCCGATTGCTGAATATCGCTGACCAACTTATGCAGTTCTTTTTCTACATCATTTTTGGTTATAAGGGGTATCATTAAATCTATTTTACTTGTTAAGTTCAGCTTGAAGGCTTGCCAATCTGTTCTGTTATTTGTTAAGGTTTTAGTATTGGTATTTTTAATTATATGTTCACTCATTTGGAGAATTATAGGTGAATGGTCAGAGCTTAGATACTCGAACTCATCTATGTGTATATAACTGCTTGACAAATTTTTGATTATGAAAAAATCAATTAGATCTGGTATCTTATTTTTGTCTGTAGGCCAGAACGTGGGCCTTCCTGTCGAGAGAATTTCGCATTGATGTTTTTGAATAGCAGCATAAAGTTCTTTTCCTCTCGTTGTTGTCAATCTGGATCCCCAGTTAAGGTTTTTGGCATTAAAATCTCCACCTATTATGTATCTGTTTCCTAGTTTTTTTGATTGAATGTTTTGGAGGACAGTAAATAGAAACGATATTAATTTTTTTATGCTTAGCTTTTATACACACTGATGTAGCTTGTATTTTCTCTGTACGAGTAGAACCAAAAAGTGCTCTCTAGTTGGAGTGAAGGAAATGAAAAAGAAAAACCGTGCTGATTTTGACTATCGTTTCGACCAAGTCAACCAAATTTTATTCGTCCGTTGGCTGGACAACAGTGTCTGCACCATGCGATCGAACTATGATAGCGTCCTCCCTCTGGGGAAAGTAACGATATGGAGCGCAGTGGAGAAGAAAAAAGTAGACGTTGGTATTCCGCATGTTTTTCAAAGCTACAACAAAGGTATGGGTGGTGTAGATCAACCTGATCAATCAATTTCATTGTACCGCTCTGCTATACGAGGCAAAAAATGGTGGTGGGTTTTGTTCACGTAGATGCTGGATCTAGCCGTGGCAAACGCATGGCGCCTTCACATTCTAACGAATGATGACAAGTTAGATCAGCTTCAATTTCGTCGCTACATTACTCGTCACTATTTGAGACACACAAGTAGTGAAAATTTGCGTCCAACAGCTTCTGTGGTGCCAAGTTTGCAGTATGATGGGGTCAGTCACTATCCAAAAAAACTTTCCCAGCAACTAAGATGTACCGTGTTTCATAAAAAAACACGTTGGCAATGCAAAAAGTGTGTGCAAACTTTATGCGTTGAAAGAGAATGCTTTGAAAATTCCAATTTTCCCTCTAGGCATAAGCCCAGTGAAGTGAAGTTTGAAGTAAATCTGTTCAGCCTTTTAGGCTGTAGTCCGATATACAGAAAGACAGAATTGCGAGACCCACTTCTTATAGTAATACCAAGATTGATAGAAGTTAAAAAAAAAACAATAAACACGTCAAACTCATAAGAACTTAGTTAGTACATTTAAAACAACAAAATTTCGATACAGAGAATCATAAGTTTTTAAGATAATGCTTGACACGAAAAATGTTGGTAAAATGCAGTTAATTATACTCCTAGATGCCAAATAGAGATGTGCTAATGCAAATTTAAAGGAACAATATTAAAAAAAAAAATAGGTCCCCTTACATATTTTCAAAACCATTCATCCCACAAGCACAAAAATGTACATGCTATAAGTGTTTTTTATGTTCTACAGAAATATAAGAGTGCATTCACTTTTGTAAATTTGGCAGAAGTGATCGTGAGCAGAAGTGATCGGGAGCATTGAAGTAACATGGCATAAAATTTCGTACTCTTCCGAAAACAATTATCCGTTTGACACTAAAATCAACACATCTCTAGGAATACTTTAGATTAATATGATAATTATCAAAAAGAATCATTTAAATCTGTGGTTTTTGGCAGAAGTTATGGTGAATGAAAACCAAAAATAATAGAGCAAATACTATACAAGAAGATTCATTGAAATCTGTAAATATTTGCACAAATGCGCACAAATTACACAGAATTAACTGTGGTTTTTGAAACCACTAATCCGACTAATAGCAAGATAAGCAAGTCTCGATAGACATGTATGTATGTCGAATATTCAGGTTAACATTCTACAAAAAGAATAATTCAAATCGGTACATTTATGTAGAATTTATCGTAAACGAAAGAAGCGAAAGAAAATGGCACACTGTGACAGCCAGACAACCTGACAGATGACATGTGCAAACCCATTTATTTTACACATTTTAATATTTTGACGATCATTTCCTTAGAACATGCAATTATCAAATGTATACAAAATTTATTTGATGAAAATGTGTGCATTCTGCTACTAAAATGAACGAGCTCAGTGTAGCTGTAGATATTTATTATTTTATTTTTTAGAGAAACTTTCAGAGAAGGAACCTACATTTTCATGAATGAAATTCAAAGCGATTGCCTTATGAAAAATAAATAAATTACAAATTCTGAGCGGGCGGTAAGAGGGCAGTAGAATTCCGTTTTGGAAGGAACACAGTAGATCTACTACTATACTAGTAGAATTGGCAGCCCTGCTAGATTTTTGCTAATTAATATGCTGCATTGATACCACTTAGTTCCCAAAGCTGGGCCGCGTAATTAGGTAATTACCGCAAAATTTTGCGTCGCGTTATTTTACCATCAAGACTAAAATTGTATTCAATTATAATTTGTAAATAAATTAATACATTTTTTTACCTCTAAAAATCGTCACAAGATAAGTATAAAACTTCAAAGTTCATACCTAAAGCCACATCCACAAATGTAACGCAGGTTATAAGTTGCATGCTCTACAAACTAACCTAAATAACTACAATCTTGGAAAAATCTCACATTCACGTGTCTCCCATTTCTCTAGTCATTAATCAAAACTATCATTGTGTAAACCAGTAACAAGATGAGGTTAGTATTTTTCTTCCTAACCTTTAACTGTCTGCTTGGCGAGAAATAGAGCAGAGTCATAGGCCTCCTGAACTTCCACTGAAACCATGAACAAAAGAAATGCTAAAAGCATTTGTCACACAAAACCAGTCAGTGTACGCACTTCAACGTTCTGTCTCTGTGGTATTTTGCTCTGTCTGCCTCTTAGATTACACAAATAGTTCATAAATCTCTTACCAAGCGTACTACCAGAGATTGTGAGACAATCGCTCGTAAAATTTTATCTTTACATATGTTTGACTAAGGTAAATGAATACCTCTAATGCAAAATGGGTGTAAATACGTGAGATTTTGTTTATAGCAATTCAGACCCTAGGTTAGTGAAAATGTTTCTTTTATTGTTAACTAATTGGTAATAATGTTTTCAAAGACCTAACACGTGAAACTACTCTACTATTCGATTAGGTTATTTGCATTACAAGATATCTAATTTAATTGTGCTTTTTTCCATTCACATACAATTGGTTTGTGGTAATTCTGACTAAGAAAATGGGGTTTGATTATGGACGGAGTTTACAAATCTATATCAGTCAGTGTGACTTCCTTTCATTGCAGCACATCTGAAAAGATAAGACTGGTCATTTGATTTTAAGATCAAGTTTGAGCTGCCTTTAGTTAATTTGATTTTCACATACATAGGGTAAGGTGTGGGAACCCTCAAATCCAGAATATTTATTATTTTTTTACGTTATGAGAGTCAAACCGCTCCCCAACTAAGCATTAATAGACAGGAGATCGTGAAAATGTACACTTTTTATTCGCACCTTTACATTACTAAAATTAGAACTATAAAAGTGCAGAAAAGTTACAACCCATCTGAACGGATCGTATGATACCCTATCATCAATCCCTTTATTATATAATAAGTTTGTACATATTTAGGTACACAATTTATCCATATTCGAAGCTAAAAACTTAAGGCCCAAAAAATGGTGATAGACGTACATGGATCGACATATCTTTTGATACTGATCACAAATATATCTGTAGGTATATACTTATTTTATAAATTAAGTTCCACAAGATACGATTTCTCCTGTTTTCTCATCCGGAAGTGACCTATCATCTAATACAATTTTGTGGTACATTTCGGCAACCCGCACTCTCTTCACTCGATCCAAAGATATATTTAGATCCTTTATTTAATTCTTCACGAGATCCAGGTACAAACAAAGTTCCGTGGTTGCAGCTGTCTTCTTTATGAATATTAGATTTCCTAGATTTCCATCTCAAAAAGTGTTACAAATTCATCGAATCTGTCTTATCTGCATTCGTGGAAAAATACATCTCCTGACACCCACAGCTCCACTGCTTGGAGTGCATTTTTCGCTATATTTACAGTGACGTTCGCATTTACCATTATTGCTACATCATTTGCGCAACCAACTGAGGGGATCCCAATTTCTTCACTACACAGTGATGTTCCACAATATAGTGGATAACGTACCACTCTGTGGACCACTTCTACTGACTCTACGTCCACCTTTAAGACTAATTTCAGACTTTTGAAGCATATTTTGTCGAAGTAACAAAGCAGTATTTAAACAAAATATGAAATCGTGTCATTGCAAACAGTTCACATGTGCACATCACGATAAAAGAGCATTTCAGATCATCAGCACCCATATCAACATTAAGTACATACATTATTCAAACACACGTCTAGTCAGTCAGCGCAAGTTCCATTTGTATATCAAAAGAAATTTTAATTGCAAATATCTTAAACGAACACGGCTACTACTTGGTGATCCCTGATTTGGCATTACGCTTTTACGGTCTAAAAATTGCTTCTAATTGTAAACTTCCGTTGCAGAGCGGCTCTGATTAATAGAAAAGAACATTATAAATTCATATCGAGTAATCGGACAACCGCTAGATTAGAAGTCGTTAAGGCGCGCACAATTGGTGAATTGTGTCATAAATTTTCAAATCCCAACTCGGTAATGAAAATCAATTGAATTGTAATTTATGTGATTTTCGCTTGTTTTTTCTCGTACTGCCTACTACTAGTGTGCCTACTTTTACGTATTTAATAAATTTAAAATTTATATGACCGGGCAAGTAGAATTTACGCAATTTTTTATGCGCACTTTTGTTTACAATATGTGGAAAGTGTTTTGGTTTGCATAAGCCCTCTCGAAATGCTAAACATTTCAAACGATTTTTTTAAGTGTTTAGAGGAAATTTCAACGACGAGTGAGAAGCATCAACGGTGGCATAAACTTACGAAAAAGTTTTATTTAAATAATTTAAAAGGGGAAAAAGTAGACTAACTAAATGTTGATTGTCTACATATTGCATAGTTATTTTTCCATAATAGAGCAGCAAATAGATTTAAGAAAAACATATGGATGGATACTTTTGAAGGCTATAAATATCCGCAAAGCAACACTGACGTAAGCTCCGTGTTTATGTTGGAGAAACAAAATTTGGACGTCAGCCGATTCCGTTTTAGGCATTGCCAAAATTTCAAATTTAATTTTACTGAAATTGAAAGATAAATCTATTTCATAGATTTTGCCTGTTCTTTAAGATCTTCTGAAAAAGTACTACAGAGTTTATTTCGTGGCAGCACATTGAGAAATAAAAGGAAATATGCGGATGTCAATCAGAATTGTATACAATGCCTGTGAAATCAGTTTATGGTACACTAAATCCAATAGTGCTGCACTCTTTTTAAGGTGATGATTAACTTTTCTTCTACTTATCCTAGACTAGAGAAATAAACTTTGTTGGACTAAGTTAGAGTTTAAATAAAAAATACAAATTTGACTTTTAAGGACGAAGGATACAATAATAATACTTCAATATCAAACAAAAAAAATTGATTTTCTTAATTTTTAGGGTTCCACCCGTCTGCCCGTCTGTCTGTCGCCATCTTCTACCTCCTAAAGTGTAAGTTATTTGCATGATTTTTAAAACATTTTCAAAAAAAACTGTTATTTGGAATCTTTTCGAGATCGGAAAATAATTTTTTATTTGGGAGAGGGGAGACGTATACTGACATAAACTTATTTTTTCATATTTTTTTTTTCATCTGCAGTGAGGAGAGAAATTCAAATTGCTATGAATGCAAAAAAAAAACCATCAGGATTCGAGCTAATAACTGGCCAGATTTTTAAACAGCTTCCAAAAAATACATACATATATCATAAGCAGCATTCAAATTAAAATACATTCCACAATTATGGAAAGTAGCTGAGGTGATCATGATCGTCAAACCGGGAAAACAACCTCATGAAGCATCATTCTATAGGCCGATATCTTTGCTGCCTATAACGTCTAAACTATTTGGAAGACTGCTACTAAAAAGACTTTTGTCTACTATAAAGAGAAAACGCATTACCCCAGACTAACAATTTGGATTTCGCATTCAACCATTGATCAAGTACACCGAATCACTAACCTGGTCGAAAAGGCACTTGAAGAAAATCAAATTTGTTCTACAGTCTTCCTCGACATAGGTCAAGCTTCGACAAAGTTTGGCATGAGGGATTAGTCTGCAAACTAAAAAAGATACTGTCCAAACAACACGCAGAAATTCTAAAGTCATATCTTTCAGACAAATATTTCCGCATTAAAGAGAACAACGCATACTCGTATTCGGAGCTTAAGGAAATCAAAGCGAGTGTACGAGTATCCCAAGGATGTGTTCTGGGGCCCTTACTCTATCTTCTGTACACATTATATTCTAACGCTAGAATTCAACACGATTGTAACATTTGCCGACGACACGGCTATAATGGCAATTGTGGAAAGCAATGTGAATTGAACTCATAAACTTCAAAAAGCTATCTCGCTGATTCACAATTAGACAAAGAAATGGCGAATATGATTAAATGAATCGAAATGTGTTCATGTTGATTTCACAACCAAAAAAATAGAGGGTGGCCGTGGTGTAGTGGTAACATCATCACTCGTCACGCTGTTGGTTCACGGTTCGAATCCCGATGTCAGGAATCATCTATTTATTTCGCATGAAATAAATAAAAAAATCGATCACTTGCGAAAGCTAAGTCAACTCTACTGTGAAGGCATAACACTGGCAGTAGGGTGGTCATATGGCTGAAATGCAACTTGATCGTGATGATATCAGGTCGGAAAAAAATACTGTGAATCATAAGCAACAAAACAAACAAAATACTCCCCAGTTATCTGGACAGCCACCCTTGGAGTTCACTGAAACTTAACTACCACCTGAGTTTCAAACCAACTACACCAATCTGTCTTTCTCTCTGTCTCATCCCCTTTCCAAAAAACGCCCGTGTCCTAAAAATTAGTATAAGGGTATTCATATCCCCTTTAACACGTGCAAATTAGAAAAAAAAAAAGAGTACATGCCAGTATACATTAACAGCCAAATAATACCATACGCTAATTCTGCAAAATACTCGTATCTTGATATAACACTAGATGCTAAGCTTCGCTGGAAAGCTCACGTTAAGAAAAAAAGGAGCGAAATTGGTATTCTTTACAAAAAAATGTTGCCTGTCAATATACAGCAAAGTTTTGCTTTATAAGCAAGTCCTAAAACCCACCTGGACTTATGGTATTCAACTTTGTGGTTGTACCAAGAAAAGCAATGTTCAAATCCTTCAACGGTTTCAAAATAAGGTACTGAGAAACATCGCAAATGCACCTTTCTATAGTAAGAACGAAGACCTCCACGAGCACTTGGGCGTGGAGTCCGTACAAAGTGAGATCCATAGATTCGCGAAAAAGCATGAGGAGCGGCTTCACCACCCATCCTTTTGAATTGGTGCAGCAATCACAATAATTATTAATTAACCAAATCTAAAAAAAAATAACAATTGTAATTTATAAATTATGAATCAAAGTTAGCGTCATTGCTTTAACTGTTATTTTTGAAACTTTTATTAATTTAAGTCAAAACAAAATTGCTTATTAGTCCTAAGACTATTCGTAGATTGTTATACATAGTCAAAAGTGTGCCCTTTTGAAAAATAAATTATTATTATTAAATTTCGTACTTGAATTGCCCCCTAAGCTGAAAGGAAGGCTCTACACCGCAGTTGTACGTCCGGGGCTTACATACGGTTCACAATGCTGGACAATGTACAAAAAGTATGAGCATGACAGCAGGAGTAACAAAGCTTGATAGAATAAGAAGTTCGAAGATTCGAGGAAGCCTTCATGTAAAAGAACCCATCACAAGCAAGATAGAGCACGACCGGCTCAGTTGATATTGTCATGTTCAAAGGATACATCTTTCGAACCCCGTCAAAAAGGCAATATCAATCAACGTTCCTACATAATAGCGCAAAAAAGACAGACCAAAAAATAACTGGATCACACAAATTCAAAAACACCAGCATTTGATTGGCCTGAGTGACGAAGTGATCCGAAACCGGGAAGCCTGCCGGTACTTCCTGAGAACAAATCGGCAAACCCCACAGGCGGACCAGTAGGGATGCAGTAAAGTGCGAGGGTTGTGATCCTTCTACTCCGGATCATAACCTCGGCAAGGTAAGGCAAAGAAGAAGAAGATTAAATATCATAATTGAAATCCCATCAACATTTTGATATTAAACAGCTGAGTCTTGAAAAATCACTATTAAGGCAAAACTTTTGGCGTTTTTCACTGGGCAAACAAACATTTTTTTTTTGTATCTAGATCACTTTACGTTTTTATTTGGACTGCGTATGAAGAATTGTGGGCACCTGAGCATTAGCCAGGTCACCACGGTTATTTAAGAGAAATTATTTCGAGACAACTGACTTCTAATGGAGAAGGCTAAGCAAATGCAATAATAAAGAAATGTGTCATCTTTTCCTTTGACTCTATAGCTCCTGCTTAAATTGTTTAAGAAGCGGAGCCTTTTAGAGTGCCGGTGAATAAGACATTATTATGTTGAATTTTCTGCGACACTATACAAGAGCTTTTTTTTTATCCAACTCAGGCTAATCTGTCTAGAGGTGTACGTATAACCACCTGCCGACCTGTGAGTTTCTGCATAGCTAAAAGCTTTGTCCATTTATAGTACAGGACACAGAGCAGGAGCTATAGGAATCCGATTTCAGAAGGAACTGTTCGTTGCAACGCCCTGTGTTTTTTGAATATGACAGATGTTCGCTCTCATTCATATTTTCAACGTGGAACTCCTTTGCTTTCTAAGTCGTCACAGATCTTCTAGGGGATGCGGATATTTCCGAATCATATAAGAAGACGTTATATTGTTTGCAACTCCGTGTATATGTTGTTCGGTAATTCTAGCTAAACTTGTTGCCAGTTGTTTACCGTTAGGTAACTTTTTCCCGGGCTTGTAGATACAGTTGGGTTCAATATAATAGCAGTGTAGCATTATGCATAATGCTCTATACGAGTAGTTTTGTAGTAGAATATATACAAAAAAATTCCATGACAATGCCCTTAGTAGATATAACGGTTTTTTTTCAAACGTCATTTTGGGAGACCAATGTCTATTTTTTGGCGTTCAAAGTAATAGCAGTGCTTTATGTTTCTTGTGTTTTTGCATATAAATTTGTCGCCTTCCAAAGGAACTTTTTTGTTGTTAGCATGGGGCGAAGGAAACACTGTACTGAAGAAAAGCGATCCCTAATTCGAAAGGTCCTTATCGATAGGAAAACATTCAAATAAATTGAAAGAATTGTTTGCTGCTCTGCAAAAATGATTGCTAATGCTAGAAAATTTGAAGAAAAACCTGAAAATCGAGGTCGAAAAAAAGTTCTGTATGCAAGAATGGTGAAACGCGTTGTTAGATATTTCACGAACAATCTTTGTGCTCCAGTTACAGAGATAAAAAAAGGATATTTAAACTTAGCAGTTGGTATCGTAACAGTACGAAGGGTACTAATAGAAAATAATTTGCATGCTGCACGAGTAGTCCCAGAAAAGTCCAACTTTTTAAAAAACATCACCTTTCTAAAATACTTCATTTTGCCAAATCTCATGTTGACTGGCCCATCGAAAAGTGGCGAAATATCCTCTGGACAGACGAGAGCAAAATTGTTTTGTATGGTTGCACTCGGTCCCGAGAATATGTGAGGCGTCCACCAAACACTGACTACAATCTCAGATAGACGAGAAAAACTTTACAACATGGGAGTCCAGTATTATGGTTTGAGCATGTTTTTCATACTACGGCGTATGGCCAATATTTTGGATAAAAGGGCCAATGAAACAGCATTTATACGTTCACATGCCCGACCGAATCATGCTTCCTTATGCTGAATTTGAAATGCCTCTCAAATGAGTGTTTCAACAAGATAATGACCCCAAACACATCAGCAAAACGGCAAAAAATCATAAACCCCTGACATTAACCCATTTGAAAACCTTTGGGTAGGTGGGAAAAAAACTATTTCCGAAGCTAAGCCGCTCAACAATAGTCAACTTTGGAGCGTAGTCGAGCATTCATGAAACACAATACCGCTGGAGAGGTGTCAGTTATTAGTCAATTCAATGAAGCGCCGATGTCAGGCAGTCCTACAAAATAAAGGCTTTACAACAAAATACTAAGTTGAACAATTATTACAGTTAAGTTTCCAATTTTATTTTCATGTTTTTTAAGAGTTTATTAGAACTTAAACTGCTATTATAGTTTTATTGAAAATGGATAATTATACTTATTTTTTTTTTTTTTTGTATTTTCGTTTTAAGTAAATGTTGACCAAGGAAAACAAAAAATAAAAAAAAATTTTATGGAACTTATTAAACTTTGTAAGTTTAGTATGTTCACTGCTATTTTTTTGAACGCAGCTGTATATCGTTTTACCTAAAATTCCTTGGCTGTTATATCAAATGTGCACCAGTTTTTAAAAATAAAAACGGATTCGAATTCTAATAAAAATGGCGCGAGAAAGCAATTTCTCGTTGAGCGCTGGATTGCACACCCCTTTCGCGGTACAGAGCAAGAAAAAGATAGCCTTGCGCACACAGAGGCGGTAACGGTAGCAATCAATGTCATTTACACCATGGCGGTAGCGGTAGCACTCATTTCACTTTGAACTCCACTCACAAAGAGACGCAGTAAAATACATATAAAATGCAACCAGTAGCGTTCACCAAATTGAACGCGACACTGATCGCTTACCGCTAACACAACAGCGAGCAATGCCCCATTTAATATTATGTGTCGCGGTATACCGCTACCGCTACCGCCTCGGTATGCGCAAGGCTTGAAGTTTTTTTTTTTTATTTAGAATTTTGGCTTGAAGTTTTTTTTTTTTATTTAGAATTTTTTTTTAAATTATTTCTTTCCTTCTTTAAGCAGTAGTTTCTGCCAGAAATACCTGCGAAAAAACTCTCTTAGGGGTGTTTTTAAGTATTTATAACTAGAAGCTACAACTTTCTCAGGGGTAACGAAATATTTTTATATTATGAACATAATCAAGGGTTAATATTGAAGAATTATACATTTTCCTGAAGACATACGAAATTATTACTCGTATGATGTTTTCCATTTCAGATTATTATGAATTTATCAAGCAACTTGAAATACAACTTACATTCAATATCGGGGCACTAATTTGAAGTTTGTGTTTTTCTTTTTCCGAGCTGCATAAACAGTTCCACGGCATTTTACATAACCAATAGATTGTATAATCCAATCGATACAGATTCTATATATTTCTTCTTTATTTTGTAATTTATACACATTTTTGTCGAAAACTGATATTTTGATTCACTTCACATCACATCATATTATCGACCCATCAATCAATCAAATTGATAGATCTCATAGCATCTCGCGCAATTCACACGTAAACAGTTTTGTTGACTTTCGCAAAACATCGCAATATAGTTTACACTCATGTACATCCGAAAAAGAACATTACACGTTTAAAAGCGACCGACAGTAAAACACACTCAGTTCCATTCACGTACAGTCACGAAGGGCAACTGACTTGCAGCGCAAGAAGCAAATTGCTCGCCGGGTCCACCTCTACAATAGTACGAGTATCTACGATTCACAGAGTTGTGCTGCCTATTAGGAACGTAAACATTTAATTCTATGCTCTGCTGCGATAACGACAATCCACCACAAATGCGAACGAACGAAGAACTGGTTGTGTAGTGTTAGATGGCTTTGGGCACAGCGAGTTGCCGGGGATTGGATTGCTTCTGGTTTTATCACACGCGCGCCGCATATCAGCTGTGTGGCATGGCAGCACGTTTTTTTTTTTTTGTTTTCATCTATTATCCAATTCTCATTCATAAACAGTTTTTTTCATAAGAACTTTACATTGCACAGAGAGAAATTGAAAAGAGAGGATTGGTATGAATGGAACTAAGTACGAGTATTTGTATGATTCAAACTTAGTACAACGTAAATGAAATCTGCTGCAATATAGTGTAAGGGTGGGCAAACAAAAGTACAAGTGTTCATCTCGATCGTGAAATACTCGTACAGCATTTTAATCTAAGCATTGCCCACCCATTAAATTAAACAAATTTAATGGGTGGGCACAGATATTCGCCCAAGTTGTAAGTTAACCATTAAATACAACATTATTGACAATCTCTCGAAAGACATTCGCTGTGCGGTTGAGGTTTCTCGACATTTAGGAAAGTGTTGGTGGGAGCTCAAATACTTTGTCAGGAATTGTATGTGTATCCATGTAGTAATACATGTATATATGGATGTAGTCACACTGGACATTTACTTGCACGGTTAGTGTTCCGTACCGTTATCTTAACTGTATCCTATTTTTGCTTTCTCGTTAATCCCCGGGAAAAGAGAACGCTATGGTTTACTTGAAAGGGTCAGGTCAAGCAAACCCTTTTTGTACCATGTCTGCCTATATGTATGTTTGTTTTAACGCGGGTCGCCCGAGAACCACTATGAAATTTTTATGAAATCAATTTGTATGGATAGGTACGAGCAAGTACTGTTTGTGCCGCAAGATTTTATAAAATGTTCTCCTGGTTTTGAGTTAAGTCGGACATTTAGACACGTTTTGCCGGGAATCATCAGAATATTGAATATTTTTCAAGAACTGTTTGCGCCAGCAAATTTGTAATAATTTTTCTCTTACCTACTCATAAGTTTACATGTCCTAATTTTGTTTTTCAAATTGTTCTCATTAATAGTTTTTGTGTTTTTTTTTATTTAAGATAAAAGTAAAGTTTAACTTTAATTTAATATGTCACATGAAGAGGTATACCAATACACCCACAATTTTTTTTACAAAATATCCGCTTTGTATGTCGAACGGATCACAGACACACGGACAGACAGACATCGTGTTTCGTTTATACTATTCTGGTACGGAACAGAAAATCAAAAGCCTTACGCCGCCGGTACGCGCAAAATGCTCACAGGTGAATTTTGTTCACTGATGAAAAAATATTTAACAAATTGGGGCGGCTTTAAAAATGCAAAGGTATTTGACAAAACTCCTATTTAAATGCATTTAACCGGTCATTGAAGAGAGACGCCTAATATCTGACCACCAATTCGGGTTCAGAATCAAGCATTCCACAAATGACCAAGTTTATAGAATTACCGATGAAATTGAAAAATCCCTTGAGGGGAAAATAATTTGCTCTAGCGTTTTTTTTTACAATTGGCACGATGGCCGGAGTCTGTTCTAAGGAACAGACTTGTTCGTATGAAACACGGAACCGAATATTCCGATTTTAAACAAATCGCCGCCGAAGTTTCGCAAGAAAGAGTCCTTGATCCTATCTTATTCTTGCTGTACACTCTGGACATACTGCAAATTGAAGCCACCGTTGTAGCTACGATCGCGGACGATACGGTAACGGAAAGTTCAATCGAGTAAGCAAGTGAAAAATTCCGACGAGCTTTGGATAAAAACTGAGAGTGGGTACAAATTTGGCGCTTTGTTCTTAACGTGCCCAAATCGACGCATGTTAACTCACTTACAAGGAAATAATCAACCTACCCGTTTTCATTAACTCGGTACAAATATCGTATGTAAACTGGACACTGGAAACTTAAGTGGAAGTCGCACCTCGCACCTTAAAAAGAAACGCGACGAGCTCGAAAATCGACTTAGTGAACTGTATTAGCCAATTGGAAGATATTCCAAGCTATGTATATACAACAAACTTGTTTTATATAAGCAAGTGCTTAAGCCTATGTGACGTACGGTATACAACCCTGGGGTTGTACCAAAACAAGCAATAGAAATTTTGTACAATCATTCCAAAATAAAGTTATAAGAGCAATCGTGAATGCTCCCTTGTAAATATATTAGAAACAGTGATATCCACTGAGACCTAGCCACCGTGGACGACGAAATAACAAACTTCGCTCGCAAGCTCCGTATTCGTCTTCATGCCTACTCCAAAATTTGGACGAGACAAGCCTTGTGCGTCGACTTCAAAGAATGAAACCGTTTGATTTAGCACAATAAGAAGTAGCCGCATATAATGACGGTATCAGTAGGTGCTTTTGCTGCAAATCTACCTGCCTCACCAGAATAGTTTTTGTCTGAAGCTTAAACTACTGGATAAGGTACATAACTTAGTTGTAGTAAACAAGAAGAAGGGAACGGTGTTAGTTAGTAGAAATATAACACTATTATCAGTACACGGTGTCTCATAGTGTCTATGAAGATTTCCACACATCCACTCAAAAAAAAAACTCGCATACGCCTGTGGTCCGCTTTTGAAAGAAGTGAAAAAGAAGATAGAAAGCACGTTCAGTGTACGCGTCCACGGGTTGTGAATAGTGGAATGGCCTTTAGATGCGAAGGTTGGTTGTGAATAAGTATGTACAAATAAATGGGCCCGAATAAGCGGTGGAGGAGGTGTGAAGGACTGCAATTTGGCTCTGTGATTTCCTAAGAGAAACCACCTAATTCCAATATCAACAAGATGAGCAGATGTCGCCTTTAAATAAGCATCAAAACATGGTCCTTTCGCCTCGTCTGACCCAAAAGGGGCGACTGCGAGTAGTGTGTTTCTCCTGGTCGCCAACGCGCAGGACTAGCACCGAGTTTTTAATCTAGCAAATTCTATCCTTTCCTCTCTCCATAACTGGATTAATCAACTATTAAAAACATATTTAATCTTAATGTGGGCATAAACGATTAAACAGTGTAAACGATCAAACATGAATGTGAGCGTACCAATTTGATTATTTGTGGCTAGGTATGACGGTGTGCGCATTTAAAAGTTTCGTTTTATTTTAAACGTCGCATGCGAAGGTTCGAAGAAAGTCATTAATTCTGAGTTCTTCAATTAAGTTTAACAGATTTTATCGAACTATTTGAATCTTTGCATCATCTTTATAGGATTTTTTCGTGTATTAGTGTGTTGTGTTGATTTATGACCTTCGCAAATTGGTGAATATGACCACCACTGTCCCAGTAATCAATTACTATCGGTGCCTTCTGGTTGTAGAGCCAAAAGAGACCTTACACGCCAAAAGTCGCATCTGACAGTGAAAAAGACAAATTATATAGTCAAGATCGAACGGCGAAAACGGTAATTTTCCGCGTAATGGAAAATCGGAGACGTAATGACAATGGCGAAAGGCAGCTTCAACAGGCTTATCATTGGAGATTTTCCGTCTGAATGTAAGACCTGCCACAACATTAGTTGGGTCTCAAACAATAAATACGATACATGTGCCTCTTAAAAGTCAGAAATATACTTGGCTGGCACTGGAAACATAAATAAACATCTTATGATAGCTTTCATACGCCATCTGCTGCAAATATATCATATTGTAGCATAATAATAACTACGCTCCTATGTCTATGCAGCAAATTCCGAAGTGACTTTCCATTCTGGCAGAATTTTGGTTCAAACTGTCCTTTCATTCGAGGTTCGTGTCTGGGACGAAGTCTCCACAGCTCATGTCAACGAAAGAGACAAATAATATTAGGGATAATATTAGGGATAATATTAGGGAATTATAACTGCAAGAATTATTTCTCTTGTTCCAGTGGTCGAAGAATTTGCTAGAAGTTTCTGGCTATCAGAAACTTCTGCTATATAAGGACAGATGGCGATCAAAAAAAAGACACAGTTGGTTTAGAACCGTGGCGAAGAGATTAGAAAAGTGATAATGGGCGAAGTTGTAATTTGGTGATAAATTGAAAGTTGAGAGTAAACAAGAAAAAGTAATTAGTTTGGATTTGTGAATTAAGTAATTGAAAGGAGATAAAGTGATTTGAGAGGAAAGAGACCTTGTAAGAAAAGAATTTGCAAAGAATAGTATAGTGTAAACTTGAATTGTTCTATAGACTAGAAAATAAAGAAATAAATTTCACAGAATATCGTTTTATCTACTCGAGCCGTAGCTCGCATGTTACATTGGTGTCAGAAGTGGGATAAAACTTATTCTGTGAATAACTATTTCCGTGGTGTGAAATTGCACAAGAAAAAAAAAAAAAACGATTTCTGCGTTGAGTTAATTAGTTGCGCAAAATGGGTCGCAAATTGGGAAAACTAACTATAATTCAACTAAAGGCAGAACTCAGTAAGCGGAATCTCGACACAACTGGGGGAAAAGATGCCCTACTGATTCGTCTGGAAGAAGCAGTAACGCAGGAAGGTGAAAATCCGCACGACGTAGAGTTTGACGTGGAAGAGGAACCAGCAAGTACAGCAGCCGACCCGGGTATAACAAGTCTGCTCCTGCAACTTAAGTTAGTCATGGACGAACAAAAGAAAGCAATAGAAGACCAAAGGAATTCTATAGAACTTAAGCTGGACGAACAAAAGAAAGCAATGGACGACCAAAAGAAAGCAATGGACGACCAAAAGAACTCTCTAGAACTTAAGATGGACGAACAAAAGAAAGCAATGGACGACCAGAGGAATTCTCTAGAACTTAAGCTGGACGAACAAAAGAAAGCAATGGACGAACAAAAGAAAGCTATAGACGAACAAAAGAATTCTCTAGATGCCCTGGAAAGTAAACTTGATGAGCAAAACAAGAACTTGGAATCCAAATTCGAAGTGATCGAAGAGAAAATCGAGAAGGTCGAGACGCAACTCGAAAAAGTCGAAACTAGATTCGATGAAAATTTTGAGAAACATGAAACTCAGTTCGGGAAGATAGAGACTCAGTTTGAAAAAGTAGAAAAGCAAGTCGAAAATCTTGCTAAGGAGCTCAGCAACGTGAAGAGACAGAAAGCACGGGAATATTCCACTGACGGTCTGAGAAGAAAGGAGATGCAGCCTCCTATCTTCGATGGTCAAACATCATGGCCAATTTATAAGAGGCAATTCGAAGCGGCCGCAATGACCAATAGCTGGGACGATGAAGAGAAGTCTATTGCACTCACGCTTGCACTGAGGGGTCCAGCTGCGGAGCTCTTGCAGACCATCCCGGAAGATAAACAGCAGAACTACGACTCTCTGGTTCAGGCTATCGAGATGCGGTTTGGGGATGAACACATGCAGCAGGTGTACAGGGTTCAGCTGCGTAGTCGAGTCCAGAAAAGGGGGGAAACGCTCCAACAGTTGCAAGCGGATATAGAGCGACTAGCCCATCTTTCATACCCTAAAGCCGGTGAGGAGCTTATCAACGAAATGGCGGTGGAAGCTTTTATTCAGGCCATAGAGGACAGACAACTGCAAATGGCTGTAAGGATGGCTGAAAAGCGAACACTCCCCGAGGCATTGGCATTCGCTTTGTCAATGAAGGCTGCGGACCAAGCATACCAGGGAATACACCGTGTCAGGGAAATGTCCGTCGTGGAATGCTCATGCCAGAGAACAGCCGTCAAAGCTCGCGGAAGTCAAATCCGTTGCTGGAATTGCAACCAAACCGGACACCTACAACGGCAGTGCAGGAGTGCACCTAGACGAGGAAATTGTTCACATTGCGGAAGTAGGAGAAGCAGAGAGGAAGCATCTGGCGGTGATAACATCCATCCTGTCAGTCAGACTTCCCAAAACCAGCAGTCGGGAAATGCGTAAGGACCAACTTCGCGGGGCAGAAGTTGGTTACTGGAATCGAGGCCCCCAGGACCACCATTCAAGTTTCGCAAACCAAACGGGGTAACGAGAGCCTGACAGTGGAGGCACTAATCAACGAGAAGAAGTGCGTAGCCACCATCGACACAGGTGCCACTGCCTCCATTGTAAGAAGAGATATCGTCAAAAGCTCCTGGCTGCACAACACCAACAGCTACTGCCTGAAGACTGCAACAGGGGAAATGGCGAAGGTATTTGGAGAAGTTCGTCTTACGATTACTCTGGCGGGACTGACGTTCTCCCATGCGTTTCTGGTGGCAGATATATGCGACGAGTGCATCATCGGAGTAGACTTCATGAAAGCAAATGAAGTAATCTTGGACATCGGGATGCAAGTACTGAGGTATCGAAATGTGGAGATTCCGATGGTGTACGGAAATGAGAATGCCGTAACTCTCAGGACAGTCATCAGCAAAGACGAAGTTTTGCCGCCGTCTTCAGAGACAATCATTTGGACGAAGCTGGAAGGTGATCTTGGGAGCCACCGATTCTACATAGTAGAACCAGACCCAGAGAAGAATGCTCAAGACTACATCGTGGGAAAGACGTTAGTCGAACCAAAGAACACCATGGTTCCAGTGAGGGTTTTGAACGCAAGACCACACACTGTCAAACTAAGGCGAGGGGAGGTGACTGGAAAATGCACGCCGATTACCGCCGTCGCAACAATATCTGAACGTGATGCTCCAAAACTTCTCCCATCACCTTGGACAGCGGAAGCGAGAGAGACGATTCTCCAGTCCAGTGAGCTGAATCAGGAGCAGCGAACTATGGCAGAGAATCTTATCAATGAGTACGCTGATGTATTTGCCTCACAGGACGGAGAATACGGCCGAACACACCTGGTACAACATCGAATAGACACTGGTGATACTAGACCAATTCGTCAGCCTGCTAGGCGCCTTCCATTGGCAAAGCAGACAGAAGTTGCAGAGATGGTGTCGGTAATGGAGAAAGAAGGTCTGATTGAAAGTTCCAAAAGTCCGTGGGCATCACCGGTTGTACTGGTTAAGAAGAAAGATGGCAGCACGCGGTTCTGCGTGGACTATCGGCAGCTCAATTACGTCACCAAGAAAGACAGCTACCCTCTGCCACGGATTGACGACACGCTAGACACACTATCAGGAGCCCGATGGTTTTCCACTCTCGACTTGAAGAGTGGCTACTGGCAGGTACAGATCCATCCAGAAGACCGGGAGAAAACCGCCTTCACCGCAGGAAATGGGCTATGGCAATTCACGGTAATGCCATTCGGGCTGTGCAATGCTCCGGCGACTTTCGAGCGACTGATGGAATGTGTCCTGCAAGGGTTAACATGGAAAACCTGTTTGGTATACTTGGATGATGTCATCGTCGTAGGAAAAACGTTTGCGCAACACCGAGACAATCTAAGGGATGTGTTTCAAAGGCTTCGAAGTGCCCACCTGAAGCTCAACCCCAAGAAGTGCGCCCTGTTTAGAGCGGAAGTCAAGTACCTGGGACACATAATTTCAGCGAAAGGAGTGAGAACCGATCCGGAGAAGGTCGAAGCGGTGAAAAACTGGCCAGTCCCCAAAGACAAACACCAACTAAGGAGCTTCCTGGGCCTAGCCACCTACTACAGACGGTTCGTGAAGGATTTTGCCGGGATCGCAAAGAACCTGCACCAGTTGACGGAAAAGGGAAAACAATTCAAATGGTCAATTGAGTGCGAGAAGAGCTTCAAGGCACTTAAACAACGGCTATGCGATGCCCCGATACTGGCTTACCCCACTCCCGGGGAAACGTTCGTTGTGGATGCAGATGCTAGTAATGTCGGGGTAGGAGCCGTACTCTCCCAGGTGCATGACGGCCAAGAGAAGGTGGTTGCGTACTTCAGCAAGGTGCTCTCTAAGCCAGAAAGGAACTACTGCGTGACAAGGCGGGAACTTCTAGCTTTGATCTTGGCTACGAAGCATTTTCACAAATACCTCTACGGGAGGAAGTTCGTTCTTCGCACAGACCATGCAGCCTTAAAATGGCTATTACAGTTCAAGAGTCCTGAGGGTCAGGTCGCAAGATGGATCGAAAGGCTGCAAATCTACGACTACGAAATACAGCATCGTAAAGGAAAACTCCACTCTAATGCGGATGCACTGTCCCGGAGACCATGCAGAACGGATTGTAAACATTGTGCGCGTCAGGAAGAACGGGAGCTGGTTTCCATCCAAAGAATGAGAGCCGAACCTATCGCCGGCTGGAGCGTAGATGAGATCCGGAACGCTCAGAAGGAAGACCCGGATATCGAGCCGATTCTGGCCTGGAAGGAGAACATGGAGAAACCGGATCATCAGGACATCTCTCACAGAAGCCCGACCTTAAAGGCATATTTTGCGCAGTGGGACTCCCTCCATGTCCAAGAAGGTGTTCTGAGAAGAAAATGGGAATCCTCCGACGGAAAGTCGTTTGTAATGCAGCTTGTCGTACCGCGGACGAGGGTCAAGGAGGTGTTACAGGAAATGCATGGCGGGGCGACCGGAGGCCACTTGGGAGTGAATAAGACGCTAGAAAAGGTACGAGAACGTTTTTATTGGTTAAAAGCGAAGGAAGATATCGAAGACTGGTGCAGAAAATGCGACGTGTGTGCAGCTAGCAAGGGTCCGAGAATCAAAACTCGAGGTAGGATACACCAATACAACGTGGGAGCACCTTTCGAACGAATCGCCATCGACATCGCAGGGCCCTTTCCGGAAACCGACAATGGTAATCGGTATATACTCGTAGTGATGGACTACTTCAGTAAGTGGCCGGAAGCGTTTCCGATCCCTAACCAGGAAGCCAGAACCGTGGCGGAGCAGATCGTCTACAATTGGGTTAGCAGATTCGGTGTGCCCTTGGAATTGCATTCTGACCAAGGGCGGAACTTCGAGTCAAGAATCTTCCAAGAGATATGTCAACTACTCGGAATCAAAAAGACAAGGACAACCCCGCTTCATCCACAGTCGGACGGTATGGTGGAGCGTTTCAATAGGACTTTGGACGAACATCTCTCGAAGGTCGTAGGTGACTACCAACGGGATTGGGACCGGCAGATTCCCTTGTTTTTGATGGCCTATAGAAGTGCCGTGCATAGCACTACTCGACATACGCCGTTCGAAATCTTATTTGGTGGAATAGCTCGTTTACCCAGTGAGGTGAAATTTGGACCTCCTACCAATGAGCCCAGAAATGAAGAAGAGTACGTGGCGGACCTTAGGGAAAGGCTTAGGGACATACACCAAAGGACCAGAAGCCAGATTAAGATGACGAGCGACCGCATGAAGACCAGGTATGATGCCAAGGCAACAACGTCAGGATTCCAGGAAGGAGATCTGGTGTGGCTGTATAATCCCCATCGCCAAAAGGGGAAATCACCTAAATTACAACGGAACTGGGAAGGTCCCTACAGAATAGTAACCCGCATCAACGATGTTGTCTACCGCATCCAGCGAGGACCAAGGGCCAAAATGAAAGTGGTCCATGTGGACCGACTGAGTCGATACAATGGCCGAAATGAGGATGCACTTGTTCGGGACGAACACGTCTAAGAGGGGGGCAGTGTAGCATAATAATAACTACGCTCCTATGTCTATGCAGCAAATTCCGAAGTGACTTTCCATTCTGGCAGAATTTTGGTTCAAACTGTCCTTTCATTCGAGGTTCGTGTCTGGGACGAAGTCTCCACAGCTCATGTCAACGAAAGAGACAAATAATATTAGGGATAATATTAGGGAATTATAACTGCAAGAATTATTTCTCTTGTTCCAGTGGTCGAAGAATTTGCTAGAAGTTTCTGGCTATCAGAAACTTCTGCTATATAAGGACAGATGGCGATCAAAAAAAGACACAGTTGGTTTAGAACCGTGGCGAAGAGATTGGAAAAGTGATAATGGGCGAAGTTGTAATTTGGTGATAAATTGAAAGTTGAGAGTAAACAAGAAAAAGTAATTAGTTTGGATTTGTGAATTAAGTAATTGAAAGGAGATAAAGTGATTTGAGAGGAAAGAGACCTTACTAGAAAATAAAGAAATAAATTTCACAGAATATCGTTTTATCTACTCGAGCCGTAGCCTGCATATTACAATATGTTTGACGCAATCGAAACATGTTTCATACTCCCAGATATATTATTAAGAGATTTCGGGATCCCGTAGTACGCCAACAATGTAGTAAATACTCGTAATATCTTATCGAGAGAGTCGAAGAGGAAAAACGTACGACGTAGTGTAAGATATTGTAATATGCAGGCTACGGCTCGAGTAGATAAAACAATATTCTGTGAAATTTATTTCTTTATTTTCTACTCTATAGAACAATTCAAGTTCACACTATACTATTCTTCGCAAATTCTTTTCTTACAAGGTCTCTTTCCTCTCAAATCACTTTATCTCCTTTCAATTACTTAATTCACAAATTCAAACTAATTACTTTTTCTTGTTTACTCTCAACTTTCAATTTATCACCAAATTACAACTTCGCCCATTATCACTTTTCCAATCTCTTCGCCACGGTTCTAAAACCAACTGTCCCTTTTTTGATCGCCATCTGTCCTTATATAGCAGAAGTTTCTGATAGCCAGAAACTTCTAGCAAATTCTTCGACCACTGGAACAAGAAAAATTCTGATATAATAATTCCAAGATGACAATCATTTCGTGCAGTTATAATTCTCTCTTGTTCTCTTTTATCCGCGATATTATCCGAGCTGTGGTGACTAATTTCAGACACGAACCTCAGAAGAAGCAATGAAAAGACCCTTCGGAATTTGTTGTCTGTTCGAGGGCGTAGTTATTATGCTACATTATGTTACACTGCCCTCCTCTTAGACTTGTTCGTCCCGAACAAGTGTGTCCTCACTTCGGCCATTGTATCGACTCAATCGGTCCGCATGAACCACTTTCATTTTGGCCCTTGGTCCTCGCTGGATGCGGTAGACAACATCGTTGATGCGGGTTACTATTCTGTATGGACCCTCCCAGTTCCGCTGCAATTTAGGTGATTTCCCCTTTTGGCGATGGGGATTATACAGCCACACTAGATCTCCTTCCTGGAATCCTGACGTTGTTGCCTTGGCATCATACCTGGTCTTCATGCGGTCGCTCGTCATCTTAATCTGGCTTCTGGTCCTTTGGTGTATGTCCCTAAGCCTTTCCCTAAGGTCCGCCACGTACTCTTCTTCATTTCTGGGCTCATTGGTAGGAGATCCAAATTTCACCTCACTGGGTAAACGAGCTATTCCACCAAATAAGATTTCGAACGGCGTATGTCGAGTAGTGCTATGCACGGCACTTCTATAGGCCATCAAAAACAAGGGAATCTGCCGGTCCCAATCCCGTTGGTAGTCACCTACGACCTTCGAGAGATGTTCGTCCAAAGTCCTATTGAAACGCTCCACCATACCGTCCGACTGTGGATGAAGCGGGGTTGTCCTTGTCTTTTTGATTCCGAGTAGTTGACACATCTCTTGGAAGATTCTTGACTCGAAGTTCCTCCCTTGGTCAGAATGCAATTCCAAGGGCACACCGAATCTGCTAACCCAATTGTAGACGATCTGCTCCGCCACGGTTCTGGCTTCCTGGTTAGGGATCGGAAACGCTTCCGGCCACTTACTGAAGTAGTCCATCACTACGAGTATATACCGATTACCATTGTCGGTTTCCGGAAAGGGCCCTGCGATGTCAATGGCGATTCGTTCGAAAGGTGCTCCCACGTTGTATTGGTGCATCTTACCTCGAGTTTTGGTTCTCGGACCCTTACTAGCTGCACACATGTCGCATTCTCTGCACCAGTCTTCGATATCTTCCTTCGCTTTTAACCAATAAAAACGTTCTCGTACCTTTTCTAGCGTCTTATTCACTCCCAAGTGGCCTCCGGACGCCCCGCCATGCATTTCCTGTAACACCTCCTTGACCCTCGTCCGCGGTACTACAAGCTGCATTACAAACGACTTTCCGTCGGAGGATTCCCATTTTCTTCTCAGAACACCTTCTTGGACATGGAGGGAGTCCCACTGCGCAAAATATGCCTTTAAGGTCGGGCTTCTGTGAGAGATGTCCTGATGATCCGGTTTCTCCATGTTCTCCTTCCAGGCCAGAATCGGCTCGATATCCGGGTCTTCCTTCTGAGCGTTCCGGATCTCATCTACGCTCCAGCCGGCGATAGGTTCGGCTCTCATTCTTTGGATGGAAACCAGCTCCCGTTCTTCCTGACGCGCACAATGTTTACAATCCGTTCTGCATGGTCTCCGGGACAGTGCATCCGCATTAGAGTGGAGTTTTCCTTTACGATGCTGTATTTCGTAGTCGTAGATTTGCAGCCTTTCGATCCATCTTGCGACCTGACCCTCAGGACTCTTGAACTGTAATAGCCATTTTAAGGCTGCATGGTCTGTGCGAAGAACGAACTTCCTCCCGTAGAGGTATTTGTGAAAATGCTTCGTAGCCAAGATCAAAGCTAGAAGTTCTCTCCTTGTCACGCAGTAGTTCCTTTCTGGCTTAGAGAGCACCTTGCTGAAGTACGCAACCACCTTCTCTTGGCCGTCATGCACCTGGGAGAGTACGGCTCCTACCCCGACATTACTAGCATCTGCATCCACAACGAACGTTTCCCCGGGAGTGGGGTAAGCCAGTATCGGGGCATCGCATAGCCGTTGTTTAAGTGCCTTGAAGCTCTTCTCGCACTCAATTGTCCATTTGAATTGTTTTCCCTTTTCCGTCAACTGGTGCAGGTTCTTTGCGATCCCGGCAAAATCCTTCACGAACCGTCTGTAGTAGGTGGCTAGGCCCAGGAAGCTCCTTAGTTGGTGTTTATCCTTGGGGACTGGCCAGTTTTTCACCGCTTCGACCTTCTCTGGATCGGTTCTCACTCCTTTCGCTGAAATTATGTGTCCCAGGTACTTGACTTCCGCTCTAAACAGGGCGCACTTCTTGGGGTTGAGCTTCAGGTGGGCACTTCGAAGCCTTTGAAACACATCCCTTAGATTGTCTCGGTGTTGCGCAAACGTTTTTCCTACGACGATGACATCATCCAAGTATACCAAACAGGTTTTCCATGTTAACCCTTGCAGGACACATTCCATCAATCGCTCGAAAGTCGCCGGAGCATTGCACAGCCCGAATGGCATTACCGTGAATTGCCATAGCCCATTTCCTGCGGTGAAGGCGGTTTTCTCCCGGTCTTCTGGATGGATCTGTACCTGCCAGTAGCCACTCTTCAAGTCGAGAGTGGAAAACCATCGGGCTCCTGATAGTGTGTCTAGCGTGTCGTCAATCCGTGGCAGAGGGTAGCTGTCTTTCTTGGTGACGTAATTGAGCTGCCGATAGTCCACGCAGAACCGCGTGCTGCCATCTTTCTTCTTAACCAGTACAACCGGTGATGCCCACGGACTTTTGGAACTTTCAATCAGACCTTCTTTCTCCATTGCCGACACCATCTCTGCAACTTCTGTCTGCTTTGCCAATGGAAGGCGCCTAGCAGGCTGACGAATTGGTCTAGTATCACCAGTGTCTATTCGATGTTGTACCAGGTGTGTTCGGCCGTATTCTCCGTCCTGTGAGGCAAATACATCAGCGTACTCATTGATAAGATTCTCTGCCATAGTTCGCTGCTCCTGATTCAGCTCACTGGACTGGAGAATCGTCTCTCTCGCTTCCGCTGTCCAAGGTGATGGGAGAAGTTTTGGAGCATCACGTTCAGATATTATTGCGACGGCGGTAATCGGCGTGCATTTTCCAGTCACCTCCCCTCGCCTTAGTTTGACAGGGTGTGGTCTTGCGTTCAAAACCCTCACTGGAACCATGGTGTTCTTTGGTTCGACTAACGTCTTTCCCACGATGTAGTCTTGAGAATTCTTCTCTGGGTCTGGTTCTACTATGTAGAATCGGTGGCTCCCAAGATCACCTTCCAGCTTCGTCCAAATGATTGTCTCTGAAGACGGCGGCAAAACTTCGTCTTTGCTGATGACTGTCCTGAGAGTTACGGCATTCTCATTTCCGTACACCATCGGAATCTCCACATTTCGATACCTCAGTACTTGCATCCCGATGTCCAAGATTACTTCATTTGCTTTCATGAAGTCTACTCCGATGATGCACTCGTCGCATATATCTGCCACCAGAAACGCATGGGAGAACGTCAGTCCTGCCAGAGTAATCGTAAGACGAACTTCTCCAAATACCTTCGCCATTTCCCCTGTTGCAGTCTTCAGGCAGTAGCTGTTGGTGTTGTGCAGCCAGGAGCTTTTGACGATATCTCTTCTTACAATGGAGGCAGTGGCACCTGTGTCGATGGTGGCTACGCACTTCTTCTCGTTGATTAGTGCCTCCACTGTCAGGCTCTTGTTATCCCGTTTGGTTTGCGAAACTTGAATGGTGGTCCTGGGGGCCTCGATTCCAGTAACCAACTTCTGCCCCGCGAAGTTGGTCCTTACGCATTTCCCGACTGCTGGTTTTGCGAAGTCTGACTGACAGGATGGATGTTATCACCGCCAGATGCTTCCTCTCTGCTTCTCCTACTTCCGCAATGTGAACAATTTCCTCGTCTAGGTGCACTTCTGCACTGCCGTTGTAGGTGTCCCGTTTGGTTGCAATTCCAGCAACGGATTTGACTTCCGCGAGCTCTGTCTTCATCCATGACGGCTGTTCTCTGGCATGAGCATTCCACGACGGACATTTCCCTGACACGGTGTATTCCCTGGTATGCTTGGTCCGCAGCCTTCATTGACAAAGCGAATGCCAATGCCTCGGGGAGTGTTCGCTTTTCAGCCATCCTTACAGCCATTTGCAGTTGTCTGTCCTCTATGGCCTGAATAAAAGCTTCCACCGCCATTTCGTTGATAAGCTCCTCACCGGCTTTAGGGTATGAAAGATGGGCTAGTCGCTCTATATCCGCTTGCAACTGTTGGAGCGTTTCCCCCCTTTTTTGGACTCGACTACGCAGCTGAACCCTGTACACCTGCTGCATGTGTTCATCCCCAAACCGCATTTCGATAGCCTGAACCAGAGAGTCGTAGTTCTGCTGTTTATCTTCCGGGATGGTCTGCAAGAGCTCCGCAGCTGGACCCCTCAGTGCAAGTGTGAGTGCAATGGACTTCTCTTCATCGTCCCAGCTATTGGTCATTGCGGCCGCTTCGAATTGCCTTTTATAAATTGGCCATGATGTTTGACCATCGAAGATAGGAGGCTGCATCTCCTTTCTTCTCAGACCGTCAGTGGAATATTCCCGTGCTTTCTGTCTCTTCACATTGCTGAGCTCCTTAGCAAGATTTTCGACTTGCTTCCCTACTATCTCGAATTGCGTATCCACTTTTTCAAACTGAGTCTCTATTTTCCCGAACTGAGTTTCATGTTTCTCAAAATTTTCATCGAATCTAGTTTCGACTTTTCCGAGTTGCGTCTCGACCTTCTCGATTTTCTCTTCGATCACTTCGAATTTGGATTCCAAGTTCTTGTTTTGCTCATCAAGTTTACTTTCCAGAGCATCTAGAGAATTCTTTTGTTCATCCAGCTTAAGTTCTAGAGAATTCTTCTGGTCGTCCATTGCTTTCTTTTGTTCGTCCAGCTTAAGTTCTATAGAATTCTTTTGGTCATCGAGCTTATGACTTTGATCTTCTATTGCTTTCTTTTGTTCGTCCATGACTAACTTAAGTTGCAGGAGCAGACTTGTTATACCCGGGTCGGCTACTGTACTTGCTGGTTCCTCTTCCACGTCAAACTCTATGTCATGCGGATTTTCACCTTCCTGCGTTACTGCTTCTTCCAGCCGAATCAGTAGGGCATCTTTTCCCCCAGTTGTGTCGAGATTCCGCTTACTGAGTTCTGCCTTTAGTTGAATTATAGTTAGTTTTCCCAACTTGCGACCCATTTTGCGCAACTAATTAACTCAACGCAGAAATCGTTTTTTTTTTTTTTTTTTTTTTTTCTTGTGCAATTTCACACCACGGAAATAGTTATTCACAGAATAAGTTTTATCCCAGCTTCTGACACCAATGTAATATGCAGGCTACGGCTCGAGTAGATAAAACAATATTCTGTGAAATTTATTTCTTTATTTTCTACTCTATAGAACAATTCAAGTTCACACTATACTATTCTTCGCAAATTCTTTTCTTACAAGGTCTCTTTCCTCTCAAATCACTTTATCTCCTTTCAATTACTTAATTCACAAATTCAAACTAATTACTTTTTCTTGTTTACTCTCAACTTTCAATTTATCACCAAATTACAACTTCGCCCATTATCACTTTTCCAATCTCTTCGCCACGGTTCTAAAACCAACTGTCCCTTTTTTGATCGCCATCTGTCCTTATATAGCAGAAGTTTCTGATAGCCAGAAACTTCTAGCAAATTCTTCGACCACTGGAACAAGAAAAATTCTGATATAATAATTCCAAGATGACAATCATTTCGTGCAGTTATAATTCTCTCTTGTTCTCTTTTATCCGCGATATTATCCGAGCTGTGGTGACTAATTTCAGACACGAACCTCAGAAGAAGCAATGAAAAGACCCTTCGGAATTTGTTGTCTGTTCGAGGGCGTAGTTATTATGCTACATTATGTTACAATATCATATTGTAATAAAAGAGAACAAGAGAGAATTATAACTGCACGAAATGATTGTCATCTTGGAATTATTATATCAGAATTTTTCTTGTTCCAGTGGTCGAAGAATTTGCTAGAAGTTTCTGGCTATCAGAAACTTCTGCTATATAAGGACAGATGGCGATCAAAAAAAAAGACACAGTTGGTTTAGAACCGTGGCGAAGAGATTGGAAAAGTGATAATGGGCGAAGTTGTAATTTGGTGATAAATTGAAAGTTGAGAGTGAACAAGAAAAAGTAATTAGTTTGGATTTGTGAATTAAGTAGTTGAAAGGAGATAAAGTGATTTGAGAGGAAAGAGACCTTGTAAGAAAAGAATTTGCGAAGAATAGTATAGTGTGAACTTGAATTGTTCTATAGACTAGAAAATAAAGAAATAAATTTCACAGAATATCGTTTTATCTACTCGAGCCGTAGCTCGCATGTTACATTGGTGTCAGAAGTGGGATAAAACTTATTCTGTGAATAACTATTTCCGTGGTGTGAAATTGCACAAGAAAAAAAAAAAAAACGATTTCTGCGTTGAGTTAATTAGTTGCGCAAAATGGGTCGCAAATTGGGAAAACTAACTATAATTCAACTAAAGGCAGAACTCAGTAAGCGGAATCTCGACACAACTGGGGGAAAAGATGCCCTACTGATTCGTCTGGAAGAAGCAGTAACGCAGGAAGGTGAAAATCCGCATGACATAGAGTTTGACGTGGAAGAGGAACCAGCAAGTACAGTAGCCGACCCGGGTATAACAAGTCTGCTCCTGCAACTTAAGTTAGTCATGGACGAACAAAAGAAAGCAATAGAAGATCAAAGTCATAAGCTCGATGACCAAAAGAATTCTATAGAACTTAAGCTGGATGAACAAAAGAAAGCGATGGACGAACAAAAGAATTCTCTAGATGCTCTGGAAAGTAAACTTGATGAGCAAAACAAGAACTTGGAATCCAAATTCGAAGTGATCGAAGAGAAAATCGAGAAGGTCGAGACGCAACTCGAAAAAGTCGAAACCAGATTCGATGAAAATTTTGAGAAACATGAAACTCAGTTCGGGAAGATAGAGACTCAGTTTGAAAAAGTGGATACGCAATTCGAGATAGTAGGAAAGCAAGTCGAAAATCTTGCTAAGGAGCTCAGCAACGTGAAGAGACAGAAAGCACGGGAATATTCCACTGACGGTCTGAGAAGAAAGGAGATGCAGCCTCCTATCTTCGATGGTCAAACATCATGGCCAATTTATAAAAGGCAATTCGAAGCGGCCGCAATGACCAATAGCTGGGACGATGAAGAGAAGTCCATTGCACTCACACTTGCACTGAGGGGTCCAGCTGCGGAGCTCTTGCAGACCATCCCGGAAGATAAACAGCAGAACTACGACTCTCTGGTTCAGGCTATCGAGATGCGGTTTGGGGATGAACACATGCAGCAGGTGTACAGGGTTCAGCTGCGTAGTCGAGTCCAGAAAAGGGGGGAAACGCTCCAACAGTTGGAAGCGGATATAGAGCGACTAGCCCATCTTTCATACCCTAAAGCCGGTGAGGAGCTTATCAACGAAATGGCGGTGGAAGCTTTTATTCAGGCCATAGAGGACAGACAACTGCAAATGGCTGTAAGGATGGCTGAAAAGCGAACACTCCCCGAGGCATTGGCATTCGCTTTGTCAATGAAGGCTGCGGACCAAGCATACCAGGGAATACACCGTGTCAGGGAAATGTCCGTCGTGGAATGCTCATGCCAGAGAACAGCCGTCAAAGCTCGCGGAAGTCAAATCCGTTGCTGGAATTGCAACCAAACCGGACACCTACAACGGCAGTGCAGAAGTGCACCTAGACGAGGAAATTGTCCACATTGCGGAAGTAGGAGAAGCAGAGAGGAAGCACCCTGTCGGTCAGACTTCCCAAAACCAGCAGTCGGGAGATGCGTAAGGACCAACTTCGCTGGGCAGAAGTTGGTTACTGGAATCGAGGCCCCCAGGACCACCATTCAAGTTTCGCAAAGTAAACGGGGTAACAGGAGCCTGACAGTGGAGGCACTAATCAACGAGAAGAAGTACGTAGCCACCATCGACACAGGTGCCACTGCCTCCATTGTAAGAAGAGATATCGTCAAAAGCTCCTGGCTGCACAACACCAACAGCTACTGCCTGAAGACTGCAACAGGGGAAATGGCGAAAGTGTTTGGAGAAGTTCGTCTTACGATTACCCTGGCGGGACTGACGTTCTCCCATGCGTTTCTGGTGGCAGATATATGCGACGAGTGCATCATCGGAATAGACTTCATGAAAGCAAATGAAGTAATCTTGGACATCGGGATGCAAGTACTGAGGTATCGAAATGTGGAGACTCCGATGGTGTACGGAAATGAGAATGCCGTAACTCTCAGGACAGTCATCAGCAAAGACGAAGTTTTGCCGCCGTCTTCAGAGACAATCATTTGGACGAAGCTGGAAGGTGATCTTGGGAGCCACCGATTCTACATAGTAGAACCAGACCCAGAGAAGAATTCTCAAGACTACATCGTGGGAAAGACGTTAGTCGAACCAAAGAACACCATGGTTCCAGTGAGGGTTTTGAACGCAAGACCACACACTGTCAAACTAAGGCGAGGGGATGTGACTGGAAAATGCACGCCGATTACCGCCGTCGCAACAATATCTGAACGTGATGCTCCAAAACCTCTCCCATCACCTTGGACAGCGGAAACGAGAGAGACGATTCTCCAGTCCAGTGAGCTGAATCAGGAGCAGCGAACTATGGCAGAGAATCTTATCAATGAGTACGCTGATGTATTTGCCTCACAGGACGGAGAATACGGCCGAACACACCTGGTACAACATCGAATAGACACTGGTGATACTAGACCAATTCGTCAGCCTGCTAGGCGCCTTCCATTGGCAAAGCAGACAGAAGTTGCAGAGATGGTGTCGGCAATGGAGAAAGAAGGTCTGATTGAAAGTTCCAAAAGTCCGTGGGCATCACCGGTTGTACTGGTAAAGAAGAAAGATGGCAGCACGCGGTTCTGCGTGGACTATCGGCAGCTCAATTACGTCACCAAGAAAGACAGCTATCCTCTGCCACGGATTGACGACACGCTAGACACACTATCAGGAGCCCGATGGTTTTCCACTCTCGACTTGAAGAGTGGCTACTGGCAGGTACTGATCCATCCAGAAGACCGGGAGAAAACCGCCTTCACCGCAGGAAATGGGCTATGGCAATTCACGGTAATGCCATTCGGGCTGTGCAATGCTCCGGCGACTTTCGAGCGATTGATGGAATGTGTCCTGCAAGGGTTAACATGGAAAACCTGTTTGGTATACTTGGATGATGTCATCGTCGTAGGAAAAACGTTTGCGCAACACCGAGACAATCTAAGGGATGTGTTTCAAAGGCTTCGAAGTGCCCACCTGAAGCTCAACCCCAAGAAGTGCGCCCTGTTTAGAGCGGAAGTCAAGTACCTGGGACACATAATTTCAGCGAAAGGAGTGAGAACCGATCCGGAGAAGGTCGAAGCCGTGAAAAACTGGCCAGTCCCCAAAGACAAACACCAACTAAGGAGCTTCCTGGGCCTAGCCACCTACTACAGACGGTTCGTGAAGGATTTTGCCGGGATCGCAAAGAACCTGCACCAGTTGACGGAAAAGGGAAAACAATTCAAATGGTCAATTGAGTGCGAGAAGAGCTTCAAGGCACTTAAACAACGGCTATGCGATGCCCCGATACTGGCTTATCCCACTCCCGGGGAAACGTTCGTTGTGGATGCAGATGCTAGTAATGTCGGGGTAGGAGCCGTACTCTCCCAGGTGCATGACGGCCAAGAGAAGGTGGTTGCGTACTTCAGCAAGGCGCTCTCTAAGCCAGAAAGGAACTACTGCGTGACAAGGCGGGAACTTCTAGCTTTGATCTTGGCTACGAAGCATTTTCACAAATACCTCTACGGGAGGAAGTTCGTTCTTCGCACAGACCATGCAGCCTTAAAATGGCTATTACAGTTCAAGAGTCCTGAGGGTCAGGTCGCAAGATGGATCGAAAGGCTGCAAATCTACGACTACGAAATACAGCATCGTAAAGGAAAACTCCACTCTAATGCGGATGCACTGTCCCGGAGACCATGCAGAACGGATTGTAAACATTGTGCGCGTCAGGAAGAACGGGAGCTGGTTTCCATCCAAAGAATGAGAGCCGAACCCATCGCCGGCTGGAGCGTAGATGAGATCCGGAACGCTCAGAAGGAAGACCCGGATATCGAGCCGATTCTGGCCTGGAAGGAGAACATGGAGAAACCGGATCATCAGGACATCTCTCACAGAAGCCCGACCTTAAAGGCATATTTTGCGCAGTGGGACTCCCTCCATGTCCAAGAAGGTGTTCTGAGAAGAAAATGGGAATCCTCCGACGGAAAGTCGTTTGTAATGCAGCTTGTAGTACCGCGGACGAGGGTCAAGGAGGTGTTACAGGAAATGCATGGCGGGGCGTCCGGAGGCCACTTGGGAGTGAATAAGACGCTAGAAAAGGTACGAGAACGTTTTTATTGGTTAAAAGCGAAGGAAGATATCGAAGACTGGTGCAGAGAATGCGACATGTGTGCAGCTAGTAAGGGTCCGAGAACCAAAACTCGAGGTAAGATGCACCAATACAACGTGGGAGCACCTTTCGAACGAATCGCCATTGACATCGCAGGGCCCTTTCCGGAAACCGACAATGGTAATCGGTATATACTCGTAGTGATGGACTACTTCAGTAAGTGGCCGGAAGCGTTTCCGATCCCTAACCAGGAAGCCAGAACCGTGGCGGAGCAGATCGTCTACAATTGGGTTAGCAGATTCGGTGTGCCCTTGGAATTGCATTCTGACCAAGGGAGGAACTTCGAGTCAAGAATCTTCCAAGAGATGTGTCAACTACTCGGAATCAAAAAGACAAGGACAACCCCGCTTCATCCACAGTCGGACGGTATGGTGGAGCGTTTCAATAGGACTTTGGACGAACATCTCTCGAAGGTCGTAGGTGACTACCAACGGGATTGGGACCGGCAGATTCCCTTGTTTTTGATGGCCTATAGAAGTGCCGTGCATAGCACTACTCGACATACGCCGTTCGAAATCTTATTTGGTGGAATAGCTCGTTTACCCAGTGAGGTGAAATTTGGATCTCCTACCAATGAGCCCAGAAATGAAGAAGAGTACGTGGCGGACCTTAGGGAAAGGCTTAGGGACATACACCAAAGGACCAGAAGCCAGATTAAGATGACGAGCGACCGCATGAAGACCAGGTATGATGCCAAGGCAACAACGTCAGGATTCCAGGAAGGAGATCTAGTGTGGCTGTATAATCCCCATCGCCAAAAGGGGAAATCACCTAAATTGCAGCGGAACTGGGAGGGTCCATACAGAATAGTAACCCGCATCAACGATGTTGTCTACCGCATCCAGCGAGGACCAAGGGCCAAAATGAAAGTGGTTCATGCGGACCGATTGAGTCGATACAATGGCCGAAGTGAGGACACACTTGTTCGGGACGAACAAGTCTAAGAGGAGGGCAGTGTAACATAATGTAGCATAATAACTACGCCCTCGAACAGACAACAAATTCCGAAGGGTCTTTTCATTGCTTCTTCTGAGGTTCGTGTCTGAAATTAGTCACCACAGCTCGGATAATATCGCGGATAAAAGAGAACAAGAGAGAATTATAACTGCACGAAATGATTGTCATCTTGGAATTATTATATCAGAATTTTTCTTGTTCCAGTGGTCGAAGAATTTGCTAGAAGTTTCTGGCTATCAGAAACTTCTGCTATATAAGGACAGATGGCGATCAAAAAAAAGACACAGTTGGTTTAGAACCGTGGCGAAGAGATTGGAAAAGTGATAATGGGCGAAGTTGTAATTTGGTGATAAATTGAAAGTTGAGAGTGAACAAGAAAAAGTAATTAGTTTGGATTTGTGAATTAAGTAGTTGAAAGGAGATAAAGTGATTTGAGAGGAAAGAGACCTTGTAAGAAAAGAATTTGCGAAGAATAGTATAGTGTGAACTTGAATTGTTCTATAGACTAGAAAATAAAGAAATAAATTTCACAGAATATCGTTTTATCTACTCGAGCCGTAGCTCGCATGTTACAATATATACATCAACGCCCTTGCTTCACAAGCTGAGGAAGCAGCAAATAGGAGTGACAGTAGGACTGTGTATAGACACAAAAGAGTTGATTGCTGATCGGTAATAGACTGTTTAAGCAACTGTTACATGACGAACGAAAGCCGAGGAATAGAATGGACAATGTCACCTAAGATCTTACCTATATCATCTTAATTTGGTTAGCTTTGCGCAGGATAGGCATCCCAGAAAATATTATCATAGCTATTATAAAAGCTACATTTGTATAATGGGGGTAAATGTTACATTTTGCACAATGGCAAGGTGTCAGAGGACTTCGAAGTTGTTGTTGTCCTTTGTAGGCATCAGCGATACATGTATGTCCTTCATGCACCACTGAATGAGGGAAACCATGAAATTAGATCACACTTCGAACTCGCGCGCTCAATTCAACATTGCCTTACAACAGGTTGAACAAATTTTCAGCTTTATATAGTATATCTAAGAAGCATTGTCTTGGCAACGGGTGGTGGCAACGAACTGGACGTGAACAGCAGAATCGGCACAAAACCTAAATGTACGTAGAAGGTGACTACCACTACCACTCGAAAGTCGCAAACCTTCGAAAACAGATGCCTACGCATCCTCTTAAGAATTTTATGGCCTAACCGCATCTTTAACGAATAGCTATATCAGAAAACGGATCAAAAACCTATAGGCATTACCACGCAGAGGAGAAAGTAACAGCGTGGTGGTCACACATTGGAACGCGAAGACAATACCATTGCCAAGTATGCCATGCAATAGAATTAACTCAACCAGCTAGACAAAAAAGCTGGTAAACCTAAAGAAACGTGGCGCAGAACAGTTGAGAAGGAATTGAGGAGTCTAGGAATGAGCTGGAGTCAGCTTAAACTTGTTGCAGTACCTTATAGGTACATATGTACATATATTTTTGATTTATCCTCAAGAAATAAACAATCCAGTCAGCTTGGGATGCACCACTTTTACATTTACACATAAAGTCCACCTATAATGTGTACTGTAGTTCAAATATTCAGGGTTTATGTCTCGAAAGATGATTAAGCATTCTTTCAAATGGATGGGTTCGATTTAGCTTTAGAAAATTGCTTCTCCCTTTTCTTTTAAAAAAAGTTGTAGTGACTAGAATAGCGCATGGAAATGGAATCTCTAGCTACTAAAGACAAACGTTTAGGTAAAGTCCCATTTTGTAGTGAGTTCCATGTTCTAACTGCACTAATTTTGAATTACAGTAGCGGCAGGTGGTAATGCTCGAGTTTTAAACACAAAAAATTCAATCCTTAACACCCACCAAATTCTGTTGACTTAAATTTTAAGCGTTTGCACAATTAGCAAGGTATGAGTTGAATAGAATGTGCGAGTACACTGAATTCAATTATTTAAAACTTACCTTTTCAGCTATAACATTGTTTCAACAAAAGCTTTGCCATGGCAAAAGAATACCTGCCGGAAACAACGACTATTCTAAAATTGTGCCACCGAATTAAAAAAAATAATAATAATTAGGATGGAGGGGAGATGACGACTGACGGAGTAAAACCTGCGATAAATTTATCGAGTATGGTAAATTTTTGAGATAAACTAGTTCAGGCGACTGGCAGTCCAGCATTGTAATCAGAGATTAACTATAATGAGATAGTCGACTTCTAGGCCTCTCTATTTACCACCAAACTTTTTGTTCAGCCGAATTGCCATAACAACGGCGTCGATGTACAGTTTCCATTTGAATAGCATTGAGACACTTTTTTGCGGCGCATACATTCTAACCGTTGTTATGACCTGAAATAATGACAGCTAGAAACATTACCCCTCTGTCAAACTGATTGTCAAGTACGAAAATCAGTTGTTATAGGGTTGAAAAAGACGATACAAGTGTACTTTACAAAATACAGGGGTACAATTCTTAATTTCCATTACGTTATAATTTAATGGTTGCATCCAAAAATTTTATAAATTATAGTTTATATAGTTTATAAATTAAAGTTTTAAAATAACATGTTTGTTTTGGGGATTTCAATTTTTGCCCAAAACTAGGTATATGTCGTTTACCGTGTTTCGTTCTAAAATATTTTAGGAAAGAAACGTCGAAACCGATTTGAGGTTCTAATATCCATTGATTGAATTTTTGAATTTAAAAAAAAAATATTATTCTTGTTGCAAAATCAACAAAAATAACACAAGTTGTTTTTTTAATCTAGAAGATCGTCTTGAACAACTTTTATTTTGATATTTTTCTCTATTGAAATACCATACAAGTAGGTAGTTTCTGCTGCTTAATACGTGTTTTATTAAATTGATTAATTAATTCATAATTAAAATACCCTGTGCTGATTTTCGATTCTGAAAATCTTGTTTTATTAACACGATACCACTGGCACTGCCAATAAATTAATATTTCCGAATGCCAATCTAACAAAAAAAAATTTTTTTCAGATTTTGTTAAATATATTAATAAAGAAAAATAACATAATTCGGAAAAATATCATATCAATAAACCAGAAGTATCTATTTTGATTGCTTAAATGCGGTCAGATTCGGTATACGAGTACAACTGAATTATTATTGTTAAAAGTCAAAATGTTGGTGCTTTACAATTCAATCGATTTTAGTACAATTTTTTTTTAATTTCCAATACAATTGAAAAAATGTGTTTTTCATCCCTAATTGTTCACCCCATTAATTTTTGTTTATTTTTTGGAGGGGATATAGCACTTTCGAAATTGTTGTTGCTTTTGACGTTGATAACGGCTTTCGGAGGGGTTCCCAGAGAGAGAGCTATAAGTCGCTTGTCTCTCCATAATTTATCTATGATTGTAATGAGTTACCACAAGAGAACTTTGTTTTTTAAAGGATAAAAAGCAAGAATAGAACCCTTAAGGCACTTTTGAATTATAGCGAACATCAACGAAAGAACAAATTCGTTCGATTTTTACAGCGAACAGAATGCAAGCAGATGAATTCTTTGTTGTTTACTCATATTCCAACTGTGCCAGAACATCGACGAATTCTCAGAAAAAAATCGTGTTCAATCTGGACAGAGAAAAAGTGAGTGACGAACGAATTCTCTCCGTTTTCACCAAATGATTTCGCAGAGACTTGCGAGACTCGTTAGCCATCATTACCCCTTACTTAAAGTCGTGTAATTATTGGTAATTATCTTTCGAATACACCTACATATTTACAAAACTAAAATTTACCGAAATCAAGGGTGGTTCAACGTTTTCGTTTGGACGAACGTTTTGCTTCATGTACATAAAGGGTCGTTAAATTTTAAGGGCCGATGTTGAATGTGAACCACACCTAAACGTCAAGTTTTTTTCTGCATTTCATTTCTCAATTTCAGACTAACTCAATTTGAACCATGGAAAGATACACAATCGAGCAACGCGTTAAAGTTATTCAGGCTTATTATGAAAATGGGCATTCAAATCAAAATACATACCGTGCATTTCGTGATTCTTTCGGTCAATTTAATCGTCCAAATGTGCGTACAATCGGAAAAATCGTGCAAAAATTTGTGCAAACCGGGTCTGTAGGAGATGTGAAAACACCAGTGCATGCTCGTACAGCTCGTACTGCATAAAATATTGCTGCTGTTCGCGATAGTGTAAGAGCCGTCCACCTCAACTCGTCGTCGTGCCCAACAATTGCACCTCTCACGCTCGTCGTTGATGAACATTATGCATAAAGACTTGCATTTACGCGCTTACAAGGTGCAATTGACTCAAGAACTAAAGCCTCTTGACCATTTCAAGCGTCGTCAATGGTCACAATGGTGGCAAGAAATGGCAGTGGATGATCAATTTTCGAAGAAAATCATCTTCAGTGATGAGGCACATTTTCACCTCAGTGGATTCGTCAATAAACAGAATTGCCGCATTTGGGCGAATGATAATCCAAGAGTGATTGTCGAAAAACCAATGCACCCACAAAGAGTGACTGTTTGGTGCGGTTTATGGGCTGGCGGCATCATCGGGCCGTATTTTTTCCAAAATGAAGCCGGTCAGGCAGTTACTGTGAATGGTGTTCGCTATCGTGAGATGATAACGAACTTTTTATGGCCCGAATTGGAAGATATGGATGTGGACGATATGTGGTATCAACAGGATGGTGCCACTTGCCACACAGCTAACGAAACAATGGCTCTTTTGCGCGACAAATTCAATGGCCGTGTTATCTCACGTGGTGGCGATGTCAATTGGCCGCCAAGATCATGTGATTTGACACCGTTGGACTTCTTTCTTTGGGGTTATTTGAAAGAAAAGGTGTACGTCGATAAGCCAGCAACAATTCAAGAGCTAAAGGATGAGATAATTCGGCACATTATTTCGGCCATTAAAACTTAACCACCCTTTATTACAGTAACATCTAGAACTTTCAAATTAATGTTATTAGGTCAGGTATAATTGGCTGCTTTCGCCCTCTAAGCACAGACACACTTAGACCATTGTAGGTCCGTTATAATACCACAGAACCAGGCGATTTCTCCCATCCTATCTTATAACCAATTGGAGCTTCTAATCAAAGGATGGAGGTTCCTAACATTCGTGTTAGCCAGTTCACAGGGGCTGTCGTAGAAGTAAGCTCCCAAGTGAAGCCTTCTTCTGACAGAGAGAGCCGGACAAGTGCAGAAAAGATGGAGAGTTGTCTCCTCCTCCTCGTCCCTACAGCTTCTACAAAAGTCGTTAAAGAAAGACAGAACCTTTTGGTGAGCCTTCCAATGAGACAGTGTCCCGTAATGACACCAATTGTTGTGCTGATATGCTTTCTGCTAAGGGAGACCAACCTCTTCGAGCGTTTTTAATCCAACTGAGGCCAAATCTGTCTAGTAACGTGACACTTAATGTCTCCCACCTGAATTTGATTTCCTTGATAGCATTTAGCTTGAGTATGCATGCAGAGATTTTCCTTTTCCGGTAGAATCTGCAAATTTGTGGTATGCCTGGCAGGTCACTATGAAGTGACATTGAGTCACTGGCCGCCATTTGCTTGCCAGAGAGGTCTAGTGGTATCAAATGGAACAGAAGGTCTAGTGCATCCGTAGCAGTGGTTCTAAGTACACCACTAATGAAAAACAAGCTGATCTCTGTATTTTCACTACCTGGTTGCAGTGTATAGGTTTTGAGAGAGCTGGCTACCAAACGATCCTGCCGTACATAAGTATGGGCCTGATAATGGATATATAGAGCCAGTACGTTATGCGAGGTTGTATTCCCCACTTCTTACCTATGGCATTACATCCATAATAAGACTCAGGTATTTTGCTTTGTCTTTAAAAACGAGCTAAGTAAGGAATTTTATATTTCCTGGCGAAGATTATCAATTCAGTTTTTTTAGGGTTTACATTTGGATAGTTTAGCAAGGGCATTCAGCAGCAACTCGCTTAGAGTCAGATGCCTCCCCAGCTATAGCAACGTCGTCTGCATAAGCGATCACCCTGCAGACCTCCCTTTCCAGGATAAGTAGTAGCTTATTCACCACAAGATTCCAGAGAAGGGGGGCAAGACACCGCTTTGCGGTGTTACTCTACTGACAAACCTTGTAGCGGAGGCTACGCTCTGATAATTCGATTGCTAACAATTGGTTTATCAGTACGCCAGCGAAGCAATCGCCTCTGGCAGGCTGTTGTTAAAAGCTCCCTCAATATCAAGGAAGGCAACCATGGTATATTCCTTACACTCTAATGATTTTTCAATATTGCGTACCAGCGAGTGTAGAACAGTTATTACAGACCTGCCCTTGGTATACGCATGTAGGGACGCTGACAAAAGGTTAGAAGCAATACTGCAATAGAGATGACTATCGATCAATTTCTACAAGATTTTAAGAAGAAGATGATAGATTTATGGGTCTAATGTCTTTGGGACAGACGTGAGAGCTTTTTCTCGTTCTGTGTCTCTTCCCGTGTGTTTTTCCGCTCATGTCTCTTCAATTTTGCCACACTGTCTGAAGGATTTCGTTTGTGTTTTCCTCAGTTCCAGTTTGTATATTTGAAGGGCCTCTTTGTATGAGTTCCAATCAAGAACGTCCTTCGAACGCTTAGCTTAAAGAGCCGCCTACAGTTTGCGCGTCTATCTCTGCACCCCACCATGGTGGTCGTTGTTTGCCTCTGGATTCGATAGGGCAGAAGATCGAAAGAGCTTCATTGAAGGCGTCTGTAAGCTGCTCGAAAAGGTTGTCGAGATCTTGAGTGCTACTTGGAGGGTCTGGTATCAGTTTAAGTGATCTCCTTAAAGCGACCCTAAATTTGAACCAATTGATCTTTCTAACGTTCTTAAAGACTGGTTGGTTTGGGGGATGGTCGTCAAGACCAAATTGGAGATATCGGTGATCAGAGAGAGAGAGTGAACATTAGACACCTTCTAGTCCGTAATCATATGTGCAATGTTATCAGAGACAAGGGTAATGTCAAGAACTTCCTGTCTGTTTTTAGTAACAAAGGTAGCTTCACCAATATCAGTACTGCGCATTTGCATCGCATCGAAGAATGAGTGGAGTGTTTTGCCTCTCTGCAGCAGTAATCAAACTCCCCAGGTTATCCGATGGGATTGGCCCTTTGTCATCATGATACCCCAGATACACCGATGTCATCCAATAATTCTTTGAGCCTAACTCAAGTTTGGCCACGACGATGTCTCTGTAATTAGAGAGTAAAAATACATTAAGATTGCTCTTCGCGAGGATGCAGGCTCTTGGTGTACGTTTATATGTAACGTAGATAAGATTGAAATTTTGAGTCTTGAATCCACACACTAGGTCGCCTATGATCCAAGGTTCCCGGCTCAAGACAATGTCTTCCCCGCTCTTAGATAAACGAAGATTGGGGATGGTAGATGCCGTTTTGGAGTGGTGGAGATTAAATGGGACAAATCGCAACATCGGAGCTACAATCAGTCGCAGAGACCTTTACTACGGTAATATTAACCTCCTCCGAGTCCGACGCTAGAAGATCGTTATCATCAATAGGAGGGCTATAGGGTTATTCAGTTCCTTCTATATTTACTGACCGAGATAGCTGCTCGGTGGAGAGAACAGAATTAGAGGCCTCACCAACCGACTCCGTGTAAAGGCAGGTTCGATGGGAAGCATAGCATCACTCCGTTTCCATCTCATCTTTCTTATATACTGTTAAAATAATAGCCCCGAAGCCATAGTTGATCTGGTCCTCAGCCTTTGCCAAAGGTGCCAGGGACTCTTTGTTGATTGCAATTACTGCTGCAATTACTAGTGTACCCCCTTGGCTCTTATAGCTTGGCGATCTTCCAGTTGTATGTGGGTGTACACCTTAGGTTTCTTCATTGCAACATCACCTGCTGTTTGATCAGGTGATCCAAGAATCGGATGGCGGAACGGCGTTCCTTGTAGGAGGATTTGGAGAGACCGACTTGTTGTGAGCCCTTAGCAGGCTTCGAAGTGCCCGAAGCGGACTTGACACGAGGAATGAATCCCCTATCAAAAGCAGCACTCTTTAGTTGTAAACGTTACTTATGTGTTCATGCCATATGAAATGATTATCAATTAAAATTTATTTTACTTATTAACAAATATTTTATCTTTTTGACCACTTCAATAGCTTCATTTTTGCTGTCGTTGGCAGTCGTCGATCTGACGATATACTCACAGCAAATCAATAGAAGCTTCGAGTTGGTATGGTGTGCGTATGTGCATCATCTTAGTTTTTACAGCGTTTATCACTAATCCTTGATCCTGGCACCATGTCGAAAAACTATCAAACTCGTCCTGCAATATTGATGTTGCAGTTCTAAGGCACTTGCGCTTGACAACAATAGCTATATCATCTGCATATGCAAAAGCTGTACTTCTTTTGAAAACTCGGAGAAGTTCGTTGGTGAACATGATTGGTGATAATTTCAAGCCCTGTGGTACACCATACGAACTCTGCTTCTCTTGGCTCAATGTATTCTTCACTTAAACCCTCATTATTCTTCCTAATAGATAATTTCTAATCCACTTTTCTAGGGTCTTTCTTACTTCGATTCTATTAAAACTTTCTATGAGATTCACATGACTCAGTGTCGAAGGCTTTGCTAAAGCCTAAAAATATGATTAGCACATAATGGTTTTTGATGAGACCTGTGGTCACCACATTCTAAATACTTCTGCTTCATTAGCTTCTTCTACATAAATTGACTGTGCTAGGTGGATGTTTTCATGTCTAGAGGTTGTACGATTGTATGTATAATGTTCAATGATTTGTTCACAAATTGCTTAACGAACTAATCTACTATGGTCGGTATTATTAGCAATGGCGAAGTTGTTCAGAATGACTTCGTCAATCGATCGTTTCTTCTTCTTTCCCAGAAGTTCATTTAAAGCATTCCATGTTTTCTCGGGACTTTTCTGGCATTTCAGAATTTGTCTTTGTAGAAATTCGCTTTTATAATTTTGGCTTAGTGGATTGTTTTTCCACCTTCTGCAGAGTTCGTCTCTCCTTTTATACATTCTTACTAAATCGTGTGTACTCCATGATTTATGATTGCAATTTTTTCTATTTGTTGTTATATTTACTGGTTATATATATTGTAACATCACCTAAAAGGATGCTACGATAATGTAGAATAATAACTACGCTCCTCCAGCCCATTCCAAAGTGTCTTTTCATTCGGGGTTCGTGTCAGGGGTTAGTCTCCACAGTTCGGATAATATCACGGATAAGAGAGAATCATAACTGCACAAAATGATTGTCATCTTGGAATTATTACATCAGAATTTTCTTGTTCCAGTGGTCAAAGAATTTGCTAGAAGTTTCTGGCTATCAGAAACTTCTGCTATATAAGGACAGATGGCGATCGAGAAGGAGCAGTTGTTTTAAAACCGTGGCGAAGAGATTAGAAAAGTGATAATGGGCGAAGTTGTAATTTTGTGATAAATTGAAAGTTGAGAGTTCACAAGAAGAAGTAATTAGTTTGGATTTGTGAATTAAGTAGAAGAAAGGAGATAAAGTGATTTGAGAGGAAAGAGACCATTGTAAGAAAAGAATTTGCGAAGAATAGTATAGTGTGGACCTGAATTGTTCTATAGACTAGAAAATAAAGAAATAAATTTCACAGAATATCGTTTTATCTACTCGAGCCGTAGCCAGCATATTACAATATATATATTTCATTTGTTCAGATATATGAGTTTCAATTACAGCTGATGTGATATCTCCTTTTGTGATGCTAACAAAAATATGATCAATTGCCGTCGAAGTATTTGCGGCTACATCAACTCGCGTTGATTGTTTTATAATATTCGTTAGGCCCTTGGACGTCATCACTTTTAACTATTTTACAACTTGAGTATCATCTAATTTGCAATTGATAAGTATGCAATCCCATGATGTCTTTTCACAAAGCTTCTAAAATGTTAACGAACCAAAGGAATAAAACGAAACGGTTTATATGATGTAAATTATCATTTCAGCTCAAAAGTAATGGTTTCTAAAATACAAAAAATAGGTTTCGTTTCGTTTAACACAGAATCTCACCCCAGGTTACCACTATATTAAATTCAAAAACGGAATTCACAATCGCAAGGGTGGTTTTTGTTGCCAACACTTTAGTTTCAATTGAACAGCGTTCTAGGCTTTCTATTAAATTTTTAACCACAGTATGATTGACGATTCTCTCCACAATTTCACTGCGAATCGTTTTTTGTGCTGCTAAAGAACCATTTCAAAAAGAGTAACCGCTTTCTGTTTGAACTCATTAATTAATTTGCCCACCTGAACACACCCTGTGAACTACCTTATCAGCATCGATATTTGTGTTCATAACGAGTCTCAAACTACTGTCAAACGAAAACGTTTATTTGTTGTCATTTTTCACATTCGACGAAGCATTTTCTAAAATATTTTAAAATAATTCCTAAAAACAAATAAGAATGGAAACCATTCTAGAACAGCAGCGCCGCTATCATGAAGAACGTGAACGTCTGATTAAACTAATGGTTGATGAGTACGCAAACAGAAAGCCGGGAGTGAGTACTATAAAACACATCTTGTGCCGCATTCACTTACAAAAATATTTTTCAACAGGAAAAGGAAAAAATTTACTCCGAACATCGCCTTAAATATTTATTAGAGGTAATAGTTTGAAGACGAATTTGCACAAAATTTATATCCTGATGATGTATTTTCAGCTCCATCACAATGCTACTCATAAGTTGAAAGAACTCTACGAAGACAAAGACAACGAGCGGAAGGCTGAAGTTCAAGCCCTCTCGGGACCAAATGAATTCAATGAGTTCTATGCGCGTCTAAAGCAAATCAAAGAATTCTACAAAAAGCATCCAAATGAAATAAGTGTACCGCTTTCCATTGAATTTGACGAACTAACAAAATCCTATAGCAATCCTGATGAGATGTCCGGCTTAGTCGAGTTCACCGACGAAGAGGGTGGCGGTCGTTACCTAGATCTAAACGAATGCTACGAGAACTACATAAACATTCGTGGGATTGAAAAAGTTGATTACATCACCTACCTCATGACATTCGATCATGTCTTTGACATCCCCAAGGAGCGTAAGAACATGGAGTACAAGAAATATTTGGAGGGCTTGAACGATTACCTCTACAGCTACATTGTGCGCATCAAACCGCTGTTAGACATCGATGCGGAGTTGATGAAATTGGATGCAGACTTTCAGAAACAGTGGGCTAATGGTACGTTCCCTGGTTGGCCGAAGGAAACCGAATCGGTGTTGGCTAACACTGGTGCTCATCTCGATTTATCGGCCTTCTCCAGTTGGGAGGAGTTAGCTTCATTGGGCCTGGATCGTCTGAAGTCGGCTTTAATGGCACTTGGTCTCAAGTGTGGCGGCACATTGGAGGAACGTGCTCAGAGGTTATTTTCGACGAAAGGCAAGAAAAATCTCGATCCATCGCTTATGGCTAAGAAAACGAGTGGCAAGTTCAGTGCTCGCGAACAGATTCGTCAAAAAGAGATCGCACTGTTGGAGGCTATGTTGTACCGATGCGTCGAGTTTGTGTCTGAACAACGTGGTGCCACCAAAGAGAATGTTCAGCGGAAACAAGCACGTACTGGAGGGGAGCGTGACGACAGCGATGCTGAAGCTAGTGAAAGTGAGAACGATGAGGATGATGCCGACGATGTTCCCTATAATCCAAAGAACCTTCCACTTGGATGGGATGGCAAACCAATCCCTTATTGGCTGTATAAATTGCACGGATTAAATATAAACTACAATTGTGAGATATGCGGTAATTTTACATACAAGGGACCGAAGGCATTTCAACGGCACTTTGCCGAATGGAGACATGCTCATGGAATGCGCTGTTTGGGCATACCAAATACAGCTCATTTTGCAAATGTTACACAGATTGAGGATGCAATTACTCGTGAGTTTAATCTAATTGAACTGGGTAAAGGTATTCTAATTTTTTTTTTTTCAGTATGGGAAAAACTAAAATCACAAAAACAGAGCGAAAGGTGGATTGCCGATCAGGAGGAGGAGTTTGAAGATTCGCTGGGCAACGTGGTTAACAGAAAGACATATGAGGATCTAAAGCGGCAGGGTTTGTTGTAAAACATTTAGTTAAGGTGAACAGAGTAATCATATAAATAAAAACAGAAAATAAAAAAGAGTAAAAATGTTTCAACAAAAGGCCGCAGACTCAATCCAACTTTTTACTTACTTTTGATGGCACTGTAGTCAGAGGTATACCAAGGCCTCTTCAGTCACCTTGATCTTGAGCTACACGCCTGCAGCTTTGCATATGATGTTGGTTGTGGTATCTTTCCACTTGTGTGCGCCAACTTAGAATTGCTTCACAGCGTCGTCCATCCGAGATGGATTCAAAGAGAATTATCCATTCGCTTTACATATCCTAACCATCTTTGGGAATAAGTTCTAACCCTTATGACTAAGTCGATGTAGCTGTATAACCAGTGTAAATCTTCTTTTCCGTACCCTTTCAGTATAGAGTACCAAAAATCACTCGAACAGTTTTTCTGCCAAAAAAATCCAAGCTTGTTTTCATCCGCTTTTGACAATGTCCATGCTTCTGCACCATATATCCTATACATTGTCACCTTAGTTGGCCGTGAGAGGGCTCTATTGCCCATCTGAGCCCAAATTAACAGCGCTTGGTTTAAGTGATTCTTCGCTGGTATCATTATTCGAAATTACAGTGAAGCCTAGGCAGACAGTCATTAACTGTCTCAATACTGTAGCTTTCTATTGTGTCACTCTATCCAAGTCGCCGATGTTGAGTGTAATTTTTTGATGACAGTATGTATTTTGTTTGCCTCGTTAACCGATAGACCCATTTTCGGCGCTTCTGCCTCAGTACTCACGAATGCACCACTGACTCAGCTGCGTGCTTCCAATTATGTAAATATCCTCGGCGTACTCGAGCAGTTGTACAGACTTTTGAAGGATCGTTCCCCTGATGTTGGTTTGAAAATGTTGTTGGATTGTCCTTTCCAGTAAAATGTTAAAGAAATCATATAATAGGACGTGATGTTGTCACCGACTTTATTACGGCTGCAAGCATCTCAATCGATTCCAAAACTAGCTCTGTATAGCTCGTTTCTATAGATGGTTATCACAGACGACTTTAAATTCGATAAAAAGGTGGTGAGTATCGAATTTGAGCTCCTGGGTTTTTTATTTTTTTGCTGCACACTTTATCAAACCACGGTGTTCTTTGGGCTGGTTGCTAGAAGTATGTCATAGGCGGCGTAACCTCTTGAGAGGTTTAGGGTCACTCAATTGACAGCTCGGAAGGTGCGAATAATCAAAATATCGAGGTGTGGGAATCGTGTACTAGCTACATTGTTGTTTCTCCTAGCCGGGAGCGTTGTCGTGCAGGCTGTATTTTCTGACAGTGTTTCTTTCCGATTTGTTCATATAGTAACCATTGGTCGTAAGTCCTGTCGTCTTTATTCTTTTGGGCGGGCATGAGCGTATATTAGGCAAATGTTGGTGAACTTTGCTAGTCTAAAGCCTCCGCTAATTGTTTGGGTCCGAATATTCCGCGTTCAGATCCGAAAGTCGTTGTCCTTATTTCGCTTGCGTTTCGTCATCAGTAAAATCGTCCTTATCCAAGCCTTGTTGTTTCACAATTAGAAGATTTTTTCGTGGTAGGACAGTTATCCGGCTTTACAGCCCCAACCTGATGATATGTATAAATCTGTTGACTATTTCTCTATCTGAATGTTTACTGCATCAGTTTTTAAAAGTCTTAATATATTTTGAACATTTTTTTGCGCACATGCAGATATGTCTCCCAAATAGAAAGTGTCACTCTTTATATTGAGCTACTACTTTTGGGCATAGCTCCATACAGGTCCCTGCGGTGCTCGAGAATTTTTTTTATCGCAAATGAGTCAAATTGGGTGCAAAGCGATCACTTCATTCCAAACATACATAACTCAACCCTTATATGCTTTAACAATCCTACATAGGGGATAGTTCGCCTAACTTTACCTCTATACATATATACGTATGTATATAAAAGTCAAAAAGTCCATATATCTATGTTTGATTGTTTCGTAAAGGCAGGTAACTATGTTGACAGCCTAAACAGTTGTACGGATTTACTTCAAATTTCACATCTGGGGTCGGTGGACTATACCCCGAAGCGATATCGGGATTTTGATTTCAACCGCAAAATTAAAGGTACTTTACTAATGACAAGACGTGAATTTCATATCTGGACGTTTGCGTTACGAGTACATACTCAGTTTTCTGCCATAGCTAAAGAACGAATTTTACTGTAACTTGGACGATGTCTCTTCGCAATTGATCGGTTCAATGTCAAGCAACGAAAGCGCTAATATTTTCAAAATTGCTACTCAACGGTGAAAAAATGCGAAAGGGATTTAATTGCCGAAATAAAACCAGAAACCTACGTTAGAATGATGCTAGATATGTACGATGAAGTAAAAACGAAAGTAATATGCAGGGCGGGAATAACTAGGGAATTCATAGTTAAAGCGGTAGTACACGGAGAGTAAGTGTGTACCTACCTCTCAGTCGTGCCCTCTTATTTTGCAGAACTTTTTATAATGTCTGAAGAGATAATTATATCTAAATAGTGCCATAGTCTGATTACAATAAGCGCCGTCCACTGAATTGGCATTTTACTTTATTTTAAGAAATTTGCGAAAAGAAACACAAAAAACATCACGCAATTTGAATTCAAATGTTTTATGCAGTTTTCAAGATCGCTTGGAGTTCAGGTAACGTTTATTAAATACTATTGGAAGAAGTGTGGTTTACCTACTGATCTGAGGTGGGGCATACTGGCATACCTCAGATGAGTAGGTGATTGTGTTTATTTGCAGAACTATAAAAGAGCTACTTATCTTCCATACATAGTTTCGATTCCTCACTTTTCAGCACCCTAAAGACACAACGTATATCTACTTATGTATAACTGAACCTTCCTCGAACAATAAGCTCAAGGATAATGAAAATTGCATCTAAATGTTCAGTGTTACTGGAGATTACAGTGTTAATACAGACAGACATAGGGACACTTCTTTTCACATTACTATGTGGTTATTTGGTCAAAAATATGCACGCAAAAAATTTATTACATTACATTCTATAAAATAAAGTTTATCAACATTAAACAATTATCCCTATTAATAAAAAAAGTTGCTATCCACCCGACGTGTTCGCCAAGTAAATGTCCATAACGTCTTGGTTCAAATACACCACTGGTTGTTTGCGTTCTAAAATATAGCAAAGAAAACAATTAATTTGCTAAATTTACATTTAAACTAATATTAACTTACTTTTAACAACCGGACGTACAAGTGCTAAATCATTTGACTCAATTCCTGAGGGTATTTCCGATGTATCATCTTCGGCAACAACAGATAAATCTAAGTTTCGCCTTCCAGTCGGAGTCTGTGGTGGAGTTGCTTCCTCCCGCGTCCTTTTTCGTCTCAATGCACTTCTCTCAGCTGCTTTGGCTCCTTCGCGTGCTGCCACAATATCTGGGCGTCGAGTAATTTTCGAAGAATCTCTGAGTGATGGGTAATCGATTGTCTTTTGGACAATTCTGTCAATAGAGTCGATTGAATCTTCTGACCCAGCTGTTAAGGAGTGTGAAAGGAATTTAAGTGCTGGACTGTCATTAGATTGTGTATTCTCTTTTGAAGAAACAGCTCGTCTTGATATCACTGAGGCGTCGGAAGAACTTTTGCTGCTTGTAGTCGACAAGACCGTTCTAACAGTCGCATCAGATTTAACAGAAATGGACGACGAGTCTTGTTTGGACTTTTTCTTGCTTTTAAAGATTCTCTCAAATTTCTCAAAACATCTCATACATAAATAAGACGAATCCTATTTGAAGAAATGCTAATTTAAAAAAATTTGAAGCAGAAAGCTATTACAACCTACTCCGAAATTCGGGTAAACCTTCCGCATAAACCGCATCCTAGAGCGCTCAAGTCTTTGGTAGTACTGACTTCTTTTCTTACATATAAAGCACGGCATTTTACAGTCACAATAAACTCACATTTGTATTAATTTCATTCAATAAATTAGGAAAAACAACATTAATTACTCGCAGCCCGCACGGAATCAAATAGCCAAATTTTAAAGTAAACAAAAGTGAAATGAAAGAGTTCAGCGTATGAGAAAATAACAGCGACAGTGTTCGAAAATCGTTTAGTTAGAAGCAATGTTGCCAGAAGAGTAATGGGCTTTTATATGGTCAATTTACATGGTCACGCCCCTTAAGTTGAGTGGAAAACTAAAAAAGAAAATTCGTGTTTTACCATCCATGCTAATTCTAAAGCCAGAGTGAGATAACAAATCACAGCAAAAATTGTGTTTCTAGGCACTATTTGAACGACATAACCTAAACAATGTAAACAAACCATTATAATGTATTTATCAGTTGCAAAATTATTATTTTGTGCTAGGCTTATCCTTAATTTACATTCGTATATGCTGTTTATTCCACTTTCACATTACAACAACTTTATAATAAATCAACAGCTGTCTTTTTTATGAAATGAAGATAAACTATCCAACAAAATATGAATATGTTGATATTCGCTATAATTCACTCTTACGCAAAATTGTGACGTCCAAATTCGTTGGAACTTGTAATGGCGGCGAACCTTTCGCTATGTTTTCTCCCGTTTCAAATGCGGAACTTATTTGGATGACATAACAAACGAAGCCTCGGGTCTGTCCAAGCATACCAAATTTCCGCTAGTAGCAAAATCATTTAATGCCCTTTTGGCCTTACAAAGCTGATATCAAAAAACTCACTATATTTACTAGATGTGGGTAACTATCTATAGCCATCACATTCATTAGTTTCCGATACTATTTGATTGCTTTAATTGAACCTCTTAATAAAATCTAGTTAAACTAACAAGAAACAGTCTTAGCCTGTGTAAAATATTAGCAAATTTTTAATCAGATACTAACATGTCAAGACTTAATCTACTGAACTCCAAATTGGCTAAGAATTATTTCTGTTAATGTTTAAAAACAGTTAAAATTAGAAACTACTCTTGGAATGAAATCGATCGATAAAAGCGATCTCTGCCTAACTAACTGATTTCATACAATGTCATTGACTTTAGTTATCAACGATTCAGAACATCTACTTGTTTTAATTATCGAATGATTCTCTCGATAACGCTTTCCGACCACAGATTTTGGATTTTCCATACCACCGAAGACATTGAAATATCAAGGAGTAGTCTAAAATGAAATTTAACCAAATTTCATTGATATGTAATAAAAAGATTAGTAAGTGGTAGACTATTTCTAAAAGATTTTAATTGAGAAACAAATAATTTCCAGCATTTACTGAATATATTCATAATTATGATTAAACGATAGTTTTTTTATATATCGATCCCATCGCTAATGGTATGTATTGACAGATGACGTTTTTCTCTTGTTATTATTTAGCTAAGAGTTGTATCGGGAATTTTGGTATATCCGCTCCACATTTCCCCGCTAGCGCTAGTAGTGGAAAGTTTAGATGGCCCTGTCATCCTGATACAAAAAGTCGTCTTGCTACATTCTAGCAGAGTACTTGGAACGCTCCGATTGTTCCCGTGCTTAAAAGTGTGAAATGTCACACTTTTTTTCTTAATAGTTTTCCACTCACTGGAATTCAAGAAAAGGTATGTTTGCTTATCGAATTTTGATTTGTACTCATTTGCTGATAGTGGAATAATTTAGCAAATAGGGAAACGTATATGAAATGAAATAATTTAGCGTCTCATTTTCGATTTTTTTGTCGTAATCATCTCTCTTGACTTTAGGGAAAACGTAGTATAAGATAAAAATATCAACATGCACTTAAAATCAAAATATTAATACTTGAAAAATTATATTATAAAGAAAAAATAAAAACTATTATTTACATCACACTTACTTACTTAAAAAAAAAAGTATCCAAAAAATAAAAAAAATTCTAGAGTTTCCATTTATTTCTTTGGCAGTCGATTATCAAATGAAATACACGCGCTGTAAAGTTCAGCACGTTGAAAATCTAGCAGCGCAGTTCGTGCGTGATCTCGTCTAAGCAGCGCTTAATATAACCGCTCTCATATACCATGTTTCCACATACACAAATTTACATGGCCTTAAAGCCTCACAATCCTCTGCAAAAGAAAAAATACCGTGACGAAACATAAGATAGCCTTGGATAAGATTGATTTTACTGTTGACGACACATTAAGGATAATGACGTTCGGATATGTACGTGGAATATTAGAATCCTGAACAGGCCGCGTGCTGCCGAACAACTAACGGAGAAATAAGAAACTTCTAAATCGAATATAAAGATACTGTAAATTTGGAAGAACAACTTCTGCAGACTGCTAAACGAAGGGCATTTCGTCGGAGTTTAAATCCTTTTTCCGCAACGACCATAGCGGGCGATTCACCTAGGAACCATTGAAGTAATATTATATGCATTAAAAAAATACTAAAAAGAATAATAATAATACAAACAAAAATTAATAATAATTTAAGTTGTTAATGCACGCCATACATTTTCTTCTGAGATAAACATTAATGGAAGAGGCAATCTAGATGTTCGCAATGTTCAGGCAAAACAACCGAATAGTTACTCATCCACCCAAGAAATCCATTATAAAAGACATGGCAACGCTTCCGAAAAATTCAACTAGTGCTTTAATGTACAAACAAATGTTCAAAGACATCGAACACAAACACCAACATTTTAATTTTAACTTCACGGACGGTTTAAAATGCGAAAAGAGAACTAGATTCGCTGTGATTAAAGACAAAGGCAAGACCCTATGTAAAGGCCTCCTACCAGAATTTACGTCAAATCTTACGGCCGAAGCCGCAGCAATCCTCCGCCCTACGGAAACTGCATTTGGCGATAAAACTCTGATCTGTACGGACAGTTCGTCAGCAGTAGAAGCGATCGAATATACACAACAAAATCCCAATCATCGGATACATAAGGGACAAGTTCATTTTGAAAAAAAGCACATTGAAAATTATGTGAAGTAGCAGATTCTGCTGCAATACTTGCTGCAAAAGAACCTCTTTTCACATTCTGGACCAACGACAAAAAAAAACATTGAAAGGAGTATTAAAAATATCTGGTGCGAAAAGAGCAGAAATGAATGGAGGTAATACTATATATCTACCACTATTCCATCATCAACCCCAGAGGAGAATCTGCTGTTTACCAAACGGATGTAGCAAATAGTATGACCAAGTATTATCTACGACTGCGTCTTGGACATACTAACATCACACACTACCATATAATTAGTAAAAATACCCCGCCAATTTGCCATCTTTACCAAAGCAACTTTTTTCTCTCAACCAAATACTTAGTTTACTACTGTCTTAATGTTAAGAGTTTGTTAAACAAATTATTTGATAGTAGTTTTCTTTCTTATATACTTTCGTTTCCTTCTCAAACAAACATTCGGAAAGTTTTTTAATTACTGACCACCTTTAAATTAGAAAACTATATATAATAATCACTTAAATCTAGCCGTAAGCCCTGGTAGCTAGTGCTGTAGTTTTTTTTTAAGTTAAATTGTTATTTATTTACAATTTAATAAATAATAATAATATTAATAATAATAATAATAATAATAATAAAATAATAATAACAATCCCACATTTTTATGGATTTTACAGGACCTATTGGGTAATTTTTATTTGTGTTAGCTCAATGTAATTAGTTTTTTCTTTCATGAAAAATATGCAAATTAATATTACGTTTTCAATTTTAATATTGGTATTTGATTTGTTAAATCATTTCATTACTAGCAAATGAAATGGCAAATGAGTACAAAGCAACATTCAACAAGGCAAATATAGCTCAAGAAACTGAATGAAGATATTTGATGTTCGTTTCAGGTTCAAGCATGACGTCATGCGAATTATTACCAATGCATTACGTAGTAGAAATGTGAGGTTTGCGAATTGGTGTTTCGAATGCATTAACAAATAGATAACAAATAACAACTGTTGTCCCAAGTAATACCCTCTTGTCAAACGAAATGCGCTGGATGTATTGAAAACATTACAATGTCTTGCCGTTTCTACATGTTTCCAATATTTGTTTGACAGCTTGATGCGAGATTGCCTCCGGGGTGAAATCGCTATAACTCATTAACGAAACGATATCGACTTTGTATTACAGCTTTGACACAACCGCAATAAAACACGTCGATTGGAGTTAAAAAAAAATCCAGGCGAAGCTGTACTTATATTCGAATTATATTTGACTTCGGAGAATGAAATTTCGAATGAGAACAAACAAATGGTAGTTTTACCTAACCTATGTGTGTTCTGTCATAATCCAACGAACAAAGCTATATTTTTTTTTCTCAAATGCAACAAATCAAACACAGCAATTTGACAGCTGATAACAACCTGTCTACTGTCACAAATGACTGCTCAGTGATCGGTGGGGTTGGTAAATATGTCCCGATTCTTGTCGAAGGGTCTAGGATTCACTTGGAGCGTGATTAAATATGGTTGTGTAACTCATTGTACGTTCGAATATCTCGGAGACTTCGTCGTTGTAAGCATGTATACCTTTGTCACCCAATACGAGTAAAATAGCTCTTCTTACAGTGCAGTGGTCCTTCTATGGAACCAACTCTCCATTCAAATAATATTCTCCTTACTGAGCGGATTTCTCCTAGATTATCGAAAATATGTAGAGGAGATATTGTTATTGCCAAATGTCCAACCAATCCAAGCCAACATATTTGCAAAAGGGTTATTGGCATGCCAGGTGACAAAGTCATCACCGGTGAATCGTACTCTGGAAGACTGATAGACGAAATGCAGGTAAGGAGAAAAGAAGAGGATGATGACCACCACAGGAGAGAAATCAATTCAGGCGGAAGAACCATCGAAACTTTCGTGCCAAGGGGTCAAGTCTGGCTAGAGGGAGACAATAGTGCAAATAGTTCGGATTCCCGATTCTATGGTCCCGTACCTAAAGGTCTAATAAAAAGTAGAGTTCTATGTCGACTATGGCCATTGGATGAAGTGAAAGTGTTCATATAATTGTGGAACTGCAAACAGAAATAAAAACAAGTAAAATAATTTAAATTTTTCATTTGGTTTAACTTATTTACACGGAATGAAGAACACACAAACAAACGACGGGCACGTATCAAAATTGAATAATTTAGAGGAACTGATACGCAGCAGACTACAATCAGTTTAAAGCATTTACTGTTCATTTTCGTCATTGTCATCGTTTAGCCTTTCGCTGTATTCCTTTCGTTTCTGCTCAATCCACTTTTCGATTTCTTCCTTCAGTTCTGTGTTCGGTTTCACTTGGTCCATTGTAAGAGGTGACCTGTTAAACGGATCCGTCTGGTCGCTCAGCAAATGTCTTGCAATTGTGGAACGATCTACTGTTACACGGGAACTGGGCAATATCACAGGATCCGTCATTAGACTTGACATAATTGGATCTAAATATTCATCTGGGGCATTAGTCAGAGCCTCCTGATCTTCTTTATGTTTCTTTTCCAGACTTTGAACTTTAGCAGAGAAATCGGCCATCTCACCTATTAGCTGACCACCGCCAATACGAACTGAAATTGATAAAGACAAATTGTAAAATCATATATCATGTGACAATTTTATATAAAAGAATATATATTTGGTACGAAAATAAACATATGACATAAGTTTGATGGGCTCACTGCACTTAGAGGAGTGTAAAAGGGACAGACGAACAACCGAACATCCTTCGCATAGTAGACGACCCTGGAATTTTAAATAAAGATAATGATCTCCGAATATGCACATAGAACGTTGACACCCAAAACTATTCACCACTGCCATTCAAGAAGAGAGATGGGAAGACTAGGATAGTTAAGTTGAATTTTAGAACCAGTTTGTGGTAAAAATAAATCATCTATTTATTATGGATAGATGCTTGCAACTTGTCCAAGCAATACAAGGAAGAACGAACCCGTAGCTTCGTGTCTTTTTATGAACAGACCCGGAAAGGAGCATTCTCAGCATCGCCTACAGCTATAATAGAAGCAATTCACGCGTGCCGAGTCGATAATACAGTGTGATGATGTGTGCTCTACTCATCATGAATAGGCGCTTAGATTTTATTCAATTCCGTATGGCATCGCCATCTCAATTGGCTTAAAGGACTCGCCTGAACCATAACCCAGTTGACAAAAATACGATAAACGATTTCGAAATGCAGAGGAAGATTTACCGCCAGAGAAAGATTTCGATTGCGAGATTCTAGATATTCTGTCACGTCAAAATGTAAGAAATTAATGCGAATATATGCTTTTTTTTGCTATCGCACGATAGTTGTGTCTTAGTTCAAAAGACCACAGGCTCCAGTAGGGCGTAGTAATAGTAAATCAATCGACAAGAATTTATGATTGAAAAGTCGAACAACTATCGTAGACATCTTTATATTGACGTGCGCATACATTCGATTAAACCATCACACGTTGAACACAGTATATTATTATTTTTCTATTATTTTGATTATTCTTAGTGTTCCGTACCAGATTTCAACATCGTGTCTGTCACGAGCTCGTAACTTTTGAACATTTGGACCTAGAGATCTGAAATTTCGCACAAAAATTATAAAAGACAAATTTTCCCACCCCATCATGCGACATATCAAATTAAAGCTGAAGTTGTACGGAGTTCAAATATGTAGAACATAAACGAAACTATGGATGTGAAAAATCCGAAAAATTAGGTGTTAAAGGCCGATTAATGGATTTCACAGAAAATATTATGAGGAATGCACTCCGTAAATCCAGTGAGATTTAAGAAAATAAAATACTCAGTATCGTGCCGAGTATTCATCACTGTATCTTCTACATCCCTGGCCTAGAAATTTGAAATATTGCATGGTTATATTTCGAACTCTAAGGGCTGAAAAAGGGGGTTGAAGGTCCTAAAGAATACTTGGTTTTCATTTACACTGGCCTAACTTAATTTTCTACGTTGCCCAGAAGCTCAGTAATCATTAAAATAATGATGATCTCTTAATCAAATTATTATCATCAATATCCAATCATCGTCTCAAACGGTGCATCAGTGTGGTTGAAGTGGTTGCATGTACTCAGCAAAGGATGTCTTTTTTCCGTTTGCTTTGGTTAGATATTTTTAGGTTTTGATTTTCGTCTCTTTGTTTGGGGTTGAATTGCATACAGCGGAAATGAGACTGGGAAGGAGACGAACATATTTTGGGTGGACATGCAGACTTTTGTTTTTGTGATCAGTGGCTATGAACAGATCTTCTTTTAATTATGTTCTATTGGGGAAATACGTATTATGTTTAAAGAGGTTGATAATATGTGAAAATCGTCCATCGGGAATAGGTAGCTACACTAACATGCAAAAAAAAGCCGCACTCGAATAAAATAGGAATTTTGACTTTGGGGAAAACTCTTTCATTATCGAGTAATTAGGATTCTTGGTAGTTCTATTTGTACGATATTTCCTTGTTTTTGAAGTTGCAGAAGGCTGTTAACAAAATTTGACAAGTGTCGAAGCTTGGCGTTTAAAGAGGAAGGTAAATCGATGAACGAGTCGACCATAAGAAGATTTTTAAACAAAATACCAAGAAAATTGTGTTTTAGAGCGAAAAAGTAGTCGTAAAAGATGTACTACTCTTAGAATCGACCACCATATAAAGAGGACAACGTTAAGGAACCGGTTTGTTACTGTACCACAAGTAAGAAGAGATATTGTGGAAACCACCGGAATAGACATCTCTGTGACACTATTTCAAAGCCGGTTTAGCAGCTTTTTTTGCCTACCGGACGCCCAGGATAAAAAAAGTCGTCTAGAATGGGTACGCGAAAGGTAAAATTGGACCCGACATGACTGGCAAAAGGTCATATTCTTAGATGAGTCCAAATTCAACCTGGAATTTTCAGACGGAAAGACCACAGTTCAACGTCGACCTGGAAAACGGTTGAAGGAAGAATGTATAGCAGCTCGAAAAAGTCCAAATGGTTTGGATAATCAAAACTGCCAGTGGAGTTCTCTCTTTTAGTGGATGGATCCATAAATGCTGTAAAATACAAAGAGGTGAGCCAGTACAACACGGGTGTTGTGTTTCAGGACGATTCCGCACCTTGCACCTGTTGTTTTGATAATTTTATCAATCTTTATAATTTTTTTAATCGATTTTATCCAATTTTTTTTTCTAGGCTCAAAGTTAGAAAGAATAATTGGGTATAAATTCTTTCCATTGGCTTGCAAAGTCCGGACATGAATCCCATTGACCAAGTTTGGCTTGTAATGGGTGTAAAATTAAGGCAAAAAGCCAATAAATTTGCAGGAATTAAGAAGCCACATCAAAAATGATATGAAGAAATAGACACCTGCTACATTATCAGCTTTCACGATTCTATGCCAAAAAGCCAAAGGCGTCAACACGCCGTATTAAAAAAGGGTTTTTTGTTGTATTTTTCACAAAACCAACAAATTAATATTAAATCTACATATTTTGTAGGTTATAAAACAATAAAACATACAGACTATAAATTCATTTTTCAAGGGTTAAAATTACAATCGGTTTTTTTTTTCTGAAATAATTCTGGTTAAATCACTTAAGACTGCCATACCTGTTAGAAATAAAACTAGATATCTCCATATTTTCAACACCACAGTGAACTGAGCAGGTCAAAGTAGAAATTTTCTGTTTTATTCGAGTGTGGCTTTTTTTTGCATCTTGTGTTCATCGGACATGAGAAGCCCCTAGAATTCTCCGACGAGAATAATTCAATTTCGACTGGACGAGAAGTTTAAAGGGGAATGTGTTTATGTCTACGGGACATACAAGGCGAAGGAAATATTAACGCATACATATGTACAGTGTTGTGCAAAACATACCCGATTTTTATAGAACGTTTTTCTTCGGTGAATTCTAAGGGACTGAATGAACCTAGGTAAAATTAGTTGTCAATATAAGAAAGCTTATTGTATTTATATTGGTTTTCTGATAACATGTATTAATATAACATAAAAAAACTTAGCCTAACTCGATAACTTCTTGTGCAAAACATACCGGATTTTTTGTTTTGCCTAACACTAACTGGACAAAATCCAGTAAGCGTTGTTTTTTAAGACCTCCTCGCATCTCTTAGTCATGGACGACACCAAATTCTCAAGAATATCTTTTGGAATGTTCTCCCATTCATTCTTCAGTGACGTCATAAGTGCGTTTTTAAATGTGTGCCTTTTTGACCCTACCCGTCTTTTTAAAATGGCCCAAAAATTCTCGACAGGGTTTAAGTCGGGCAATTGAGAGGGCCATTCCAGCACAACAACATTTTTCTCCGTAAACCACTCCTTAACCAACTTTAAAGAGTGTTTTGGGTCATTATCGTGTTGATAAACCCAACGCAGTGGCATCTCCTCTTCAGCGTATGGTAGCATTACGGATTCCAGTATATCCCTATAGTGAAAACGATCCATAATACCACTAACTTCATGTAGTGGACCACATCCTTCAGCAGAAAAAGACCCCCACACCATAGCAGAGCCTCCTCCATGCACAATGTCGTGGCTGAAGACGTGTCCCCTTCTTTCATTTAACATGAATACTTCCATCAGAAGCAATCAAGTTAAACTTACTCTCATCGCTAAAGAGTACATTTTTCCACTTTGTTGCTGACCAATTCAAATGTTTTCTTGCAAATTTCAGTCTAAGAAACGATTAGGGTTAGTAAATTAATCAAAGACTTGTTAGAATAATAAAATGGTACCTTTTTTGTCTATGCTTAAGAGTAAGTAGAGGCTTTTTGCTGGTCTAAAAGAACAAAAATCAGCTTCTTTTAAATGCCTGCGTACGGCGCTTGATTCAATTGAAAGATTGAGTTCGCTCACAATCTTTCTTGAAGATAAGAAAGGATTTTTTAGGACCATTTTTTAATTTGGCGATCGGTTCGGACATTCGTTTTTCTCGGACGTCCTCCACAGTGAATAGTTTCGACCGGTTTTCCATTCCGAAACTTTTTTATAATGTCACACACTGTGATGATGGCATTTTATACTTTTTGGCTATACATTTTTGTTTTAGCCATGCCTTAAATCTGCCACGACCTGATTTTTAATCACACCACTGGATTTTTTTTTTTGCCATTTTAATAGTAAACAATTTGGAGAAGTTTTTTTTTTTGCTTGGTATTGTTCAGTCTGTAACTCAATCCAAATGACAGCCAAACTGTTATCAGTAAGATGTAGAGCAAGAAAATACGGTGCTTTTAAAAATCCGGTATGTTTTGCACAGGCATGGCATTGAGTTGAGTTACAGTTTTGCATAAAACTTTAAAAATTATGACAGCAAGAAATTGTTTTTTTTTGTATTTGTAAACTTATGTAATAGGTTTTCTTAAATTGACAAACAAGTTTACTTACTGTATTCCTATCCCCTAGAATTCATCAATGAAAAATATTCAATAAAAATCCGGTATGTTTTGCACAACACTGTGCATACATAATTAAATTAAGCACTCGGGCGAACTGGGTGGATCAGCAAGTATTTGCAGCACAAGGCTAAGCAATCATATCTCAACTTTGGAAAAGTCAAATTGTTTAAAATTAGCCTATTACCTCCTTGGCCTATTTTTTTCCTGTACAACTTTTCTAATGATTAGATCACAGGGACTACATACCAATAAAGGAAAATAAGACCTTTAAGGAAAAGGATTACATAATATTTCACAAAAACTGAAGATACGATTGGAATGAGTTGAAAGTTGAAATGACCTCGAGAAAATATAAAACAAAAACTGTAAGGAATCTGGGTTATATAGGTGCGACATATTTCAAAATTCAATCTCAAACAATAACAAAACGATATAAAACTATATAAACACATACTTAACACCGTTTCTGCATATTCAAATAGATTGCTGCTATATGAACGTCCATCTTGCGACACCGCCAAGCAAAAGCTATCACAAGCACTCAAATTAATATATATCCGACATATCTCCAATACCGTATGAGCTGGATCGAATTTGAATTCATTTTTATCTTTCACCTATATACACAATCCGATAAAAATATTTTCAACATCCATTCAGAGAAATTAAAAATGGTGGTTACCTTAAATTTACTCTTATGTGGTCCAACTAAATTTAAAAGGAAATAATTAAGCATCGATGCTATTCTGTCCACCATACTGTGATGTGAAAATATAGCCTTGATTTCCGTCGAAATTAATTTTAAAATATTAATCGTGTCACGGCCCAAAATGTTGTCAAATTTCGCTAACATTCCCAAATGCTGTAGATTCGATAGGTTTTGTTGTCGTTCATTGGCAGGAAGTGCATCCCATTCACCTTTGTCCTGAGCTGCTTGCAATTGACGAATTTGTTGCAAATTTGACAGAGATTCATCAAGCAGGAAAATCGCATCGTTGATCAATAGATTAATGAATCTGAGAAATAGCGGGGGCTCAACAGCTTCCATATTCTGCTCAGCTTCAATTGCTAGGTTTCTATATAGGCGTGGAAAGAATTAAATAACTCAAATCAACATTACTTTAGGTGATGTATACTTAAAGCACTGCTTTTGTTCTGCTAGGGTCCACAGAAATTCCATTATGGCATACATTGGTCGGCGGTAGTTGAATTTTTGTTCGAATTGCACCGATTGGCCAGTCATCTCGATGCTTACGAAAACTTCCAATAGAGTCGGAACAACTTGCAAGCGATCTGGATGGCTGGTAAATAGATCTGCTATTAACGTTTTTTCGCCTTCTTTTGGTAAGAGACTTTCTAATCCTTCAGCTAACTTTGCCCGCAAATGAGGGTTCTTCACTCGTTGTGCGCTGCCCATAAATGCTAGTATCATCTTAAAGAATGACGGTGGTCCTTCATAGAAAATTCCTAGAAGGGACTCGAATCGGCGAATGAAATTTATGTAAACGATTATGTTTTCTAGAATATTTTCCGGTACAGATCTGAAAAGAAGAAACAGCTTTAGAACAACTCAGATGTACTCAGATGTACTAAAATAACGGATTAGCGGACATTATGATGTATCAGTAGTAAAAGTTTTGAAACGAGATCCCGTAATAAAATAAACAACTCATAATACCGGGATCCCGGGAAAACTATCCAAGAAAATATTTCAACCGTATAAGATTAATTTTCATTCAAAATTATATCGATACTGGTGTGAAAAAGTATTCGGTACCTATCTAATACTTTGTGTAAGAGCCTTAGTAGGGTCATAAATTCATAAGATCAGAGTCATAAATTCATAAGACCACAGGCCATATGTCCATATTGGAACAGGTCGAACATAATACCACAACTTGATTGTGGAACTATGATCCGCATAATAGAATCATAAGTCCAGATGCAATTTATATGGACATATGACTCACCCAGTCGATTTATATTGTGGAATTTTGGCCTATCAGTCAGTGAATCAAATCAAGTGGAGCAGTAGTGCTATAGCCTTGTTAATTGTGCACTTATGACCCACTACTTCCTAGCTAGAAATAAATAAATAAATATGTTGGTGCTACAAATCCGCAGCCATTCTTGCTGTGCGACACATCACAAGCAATTCTTTCTATTACTAGAAGCTTTTCATGACAATTTCACTCTCGGATCTTTGTCAGACGTTCGCAAGAGGTGAGACCGTGAAAAAAAAAAATGTTGTGTGTTTTCCGGGACTCTAACCTCCAGTCTTTTGCTCAACGATGACCCACTTAACCATTAAGCCATGGTGTCCAAAGTTGTGAAGTTACGACCCGACATATTGTGGACATACAAATATCGGGTTTTGGATGAAACATAAGACCACAATCAAATTGTGGTTATATGGGGTTGCGCCCTCAACCATTATCCATGGATGGTACTTGCATCATTGAAACCGAAAGACTTGCCATTCTCGGTATGTGTATTAATAACCATCTTCGATGGAATGATCACATATTCGAGGTCGCCAAAAATCCTGCAAAATGTCTAGGATTCCTTAAACGGTGCAAGAAATATTTTACCCTGTCTGATCTGGCCTCAATTTATAAGTCATTCATCCCCCTAAGCTGGAATATAACGCCCATATCTGGTCTGGTGCACCCAAGACCGTTTTGCACATTCTTGATAGGGTACAAAATCGTGCGTTAAAACTTATAGGTGATAGAGAGATTGTGAATTCGATTCATTCACTAGAACATCGGAGAAATGTCTTCTGTCTCTCCCTGTTTTATCGTTTTTTCCACAAAAAATGCTCCAGCGAAATAGCCAGTTGCATTCCTCCCCTTCAAAATGTCACCCGCAATACGCGACATGCTTCGAATGCACATCAGTTTACCCTAAAGCCAAACTTCGGTCGTACTATCAAATATAGGGATTCATTTATAAGCCGAACAACACGAATGTGGAACGATCTACCAGGCTCTGTATTACCACATCACTACAACCTTCAAACATTCAAAGCCAACGTGCATAGGTACCTCCTCTGTTCCTCTTCCCCCTTTTCCCTGACGCCCGTGCCCTGAAACATTGGAATGTTGTTTTGTACACTTTTTTAATGTTCAAAATAAATAAATAATTTTCGATTTTGGATTTCATATAACATTTACATTTTGTTCACATACTATCTCAATTCCCGGGATTTTCCTGGCATTCCAGTTCAATTTTTTCCCGGAATACCGCGATTGTGAAAAACCTGGAAAACGAAAAACCATTATCAGTAGTTTCACAAGTCAACATGGCTCTCCAGTGTCTTAGATGTTCCTGAAGCAGAACCACGCTGAAGCTGGGGTAAGCGTGCGAATGTCTTTTTATCTCTGAATAACTCTAATGCGCTCGACAGAAAATTTAGAAACATAATGGTATGATTATTATCGAACCACAAAAGAACAAGTTTAATGTCGATTTCATGCAAATGCAACAAAGAGAAGGGTTTGACGTTTGTTCTTTCTAGTAACCATCTACTAGGAAAAATTTGCTAAGCTAGTTTAAATGTGAAGGATCGACCACAGGTTCGAACGGATTAGGGGGTTTATTTGTAAACTCGTGTGAAACTCGTCTTCATGGTACAACAAGCGAATAATATTTCTGAACATGATTCACTATATTTTCACATTTGTGAGACAGACTTCAATCATCACTCGAGTAAAATATACTTATCATGAACTCGAAAGTGACGCTTTTAACATGAGGAATTTCTCATTTAATATTACTACTCGAGCAGTAAAGTTTTTAAGTAAAATTGGTACTGGACATGCAAATAATGATACATCGTTTTTAAATACGGATTAATTTCAGTATTTTGAGTATCATTTTTAAAGGAATTTGAAGAAAAATACACATTTCCACAACACAAAATTTGATGTGATGGGAGAATTTTTCAAAACGCAATATTTTATTTGTTTTCGCAGTTATTAGACCTAAAGTTACATCAACAAGACACCGCGAAATTGTTATTTCATTTTCTTCAGTAATATTTACTTCAAAGCAAATCAGCGGAAAGAATTAAAAATATAATTTTTTATTGAATAGCCTGCACGTTTCAAGCTCGTGCTAAATTTACGCATTTTGAAAGATACCATTTGATCCATATATTGCTATAAACTGATGAGTTATTTTTTATGCTGCTGAAAGTTCTAATGGGTACGATGAATCCCTCATTTTCAATTACACGTCCTTTTATTTCCGATTCGTTGCTACTGCTGAATTACCTTTTGCTAACGTTAATTTTGTTACTTCCTAATCAATTTATACATTATTATTTAATTAACGATCAACTAAAATAAACTAGAATTGTCGGCGAAACTTCAAATCAATATGTTGTGAAGTTAGTGATGGTTGCTAGGGTGTATTCAGAGCCGACAAATTCAGCCCATGTGGGAAGCTCTCACTCACAAATATCAATCTATATTCGACTTAAATTGACAAATAGATTTTTTTTTTTTTAATAAACTTACTTTAAGTATGGGGGAACATATGATGGTAGTGGTAGCGTTACTTCTGGTGTTTGATTTTTCGGTGCAAAACACTTTGCGGCTACAAAAGCTTCATAATCATCTTTAGATTTCGTATTTATCTGCAGTAACCATCTAGCTGTCGCCTCGTAAAATCTAAACATATGCATATCATTCTCCTGATTAAGAAGGCAATTTTTTAAGCAGAAAAACTGTTGCGTTTGAGACGTTAACATTCGCATTATAGTATCAGCTACGGCAGAATTTCCTTGACTGGTTGAATCCTGATATGCTGACTGCATATTTTGTATTTCTCGACTAATACGAATGAATTTCTCAATACAGACTCGGTAGCCTAAAAAAAAAAAAAAAAAATAGAAAAAAAAATTAAATTAAGCGATACTATATAAGCCAATGCAACAACCTACTCAGTTCAATCGCCTTATGAGTCATAAAGAACAGTTCGGTTATAAAATTATATTTGTCCGCTGTGTCTCGCTTTTCATTATCCTCCACTGGCAGCAAACATGTCTCCTCCCATGCCTTTTTCAATCGCACTTCTTTTTCAGAGCACTGATCTTCTGGTGTGGCACAATAAGTGGGATCAACCAGGAAAACTTTATAAGTAGGTTTACATAATGGAACACACAACCGTAAAAGCACCGAACACAGTCCAAACATAAAAGCATCGCTTGCAGCAGTATTAGACATTGGCGCCATGTTATGCATTGTCCAAAGTTGGGAGCGTTGTCCATTAGCGTGAAGACAATTAGCGATCCATGTTAAGGTCTTGCTCTTTACTGTCGGTCCAAGTACAAGTAACATCTTAAAAATGGTAAAGACATTATCTTGATGTTTAGTTAGACAGCTGCATAGATGATCGACATTGGTCGAGGTCTCTGACAAATTTCCAAAGAAGTCAAAAGGACCATTTTCATTCTTTGGTAAAATCGACATGGTCAATAACTGTCCGAGTAGCGTTTCTGAATAAGCCTTGCCATTTGTATCTGGATTAGGTGTGGAGTAGTCCAGTAACATTTCTCCCAGCTGCGGAACGGTTTTATCTCGTACAAAATATGTCAGTAGTGAAATTATCCATCTCGGAAGAGTTATTAAGTTGGCCTTCGTAAGAGCCTTTTGAATGTCATTAAACATTGGGTAGGATATAGCTTTCAGGCTTCCCATAGAAGCGAGCTCGTCATCTGTGTACATTTCTTTGGCGGTACCTGTTTGTTCAAAAATTTACAAATGCATATATGTATGTACATATTTGATAATTAATGTTTATTTTTGTATTCTTATTATATTCAAACATTCAGGCCCCATAGGCTAGAGAACTTTAAAACAAATATTCACTCCTATTTTCACCCTTAAGTAAAACATTTGCATTCACAATCATGTAATCCACACATCAATACATCGATGACCCATCTCCCTCATTCAAATGCAGATACGAAAACGTCATTGAATTAGCTGTTGAAAGTGCAACATGCTTGGCTATTATTTTAAATAAAAATAAGTAATAGACAGCTATAGTCAGACATAACAAGTAATAAGAAAACAAGATGGAATGAACGAAGACCTGCAACAGCCACCACGAACCGTGAACACAAAACAGTCATCTAAGCGATCGGGTGATTATAACCGGCACGAAGGACAAATTCGACAAGCTCAGTCTCATGCCCGCACGCAGAAGAAAGATGATGCCATCAGAGGCTGTTTCTGCAAGCTCATCGACAAGATCTACTAGTTAAATTCGTCCTTGCAGATTTCCACACCAATATCGGATGGGAAGATTTCTTTGGTAATACCACCGGCAAACACAGCCTTTTCAATTTTGAAGGGATGTAATTACAAGACAAGAGCCAGAGGAAAAATGAATACACCGTTTTCTAATCCGAAGTAATGGTCATCTTTCAGGCTGCTAAATTAATCAAGGAGGGCAGTGGACGGTCGGCTTTGTTTGAGGGTAGTAATGCATGCGACTATTAGTGCTTTCACACACAACTTCATTTAGTCGCCTGTTACCTCAGCTTCTTTAAGTTTGCTTCGAGAGGTGTTCATTCATGTGTGATTGCAAAGGAAATATTGATATAGACACAACTGAGGTATGTGTGAAAATTAGCAATGGACATCCGTGTAGATAAATATAGATTTGGTCTTTAGTATTATTTTCGCTTCCCATTCTTCTCTGCTTGCAAAGATACAGCAAAATAGATTTTCAAAGTCTAGATAATGCGGCAGGCAGTCAGTTGCGCCATTGGTACCTAAATATTTGCTTAGGATCTGCGCATGCCCTATCAAGCTCAATTTTCAACCATCCGTCAGATTCCAGACTCTTGCATATACAGGGTAGCAAGCTCAAAATTGTTTCCAATTCCCCAGTTGGAATTGTTGGCCGTGGTGTAGTGGTAACATCATCGTTTGTCACGCTGTAGGTTCACGGTTCAAATCTGATGTATCTATTTATTTCGCATGAAATAAACAAAAGAAGTCGATTTATTTGTGAAAGCTAAATCAACTCTATTGCGAAGGCATAACACTGGCAGTAGGGTGGGCACATAGCTGAAAATGCAACTTGATCGTGATTATACCAGAACGGAAAAAAATACTGTGAATCATAAGCAATGACAATAACAGCAAAACAAAAATGCTCCCCAGTTATCTGGACGCTATCCGTAGAAAAACTTAATACCACCTAAGTTTCAAACCTCTACACCAATCTTTTTTTCATTCTCTCTACAAACGCCCGTGCCCTGCAATAATAAAAGGGTATTCATATCCCTTTTGGCGCGCAAATTATAGAAAAAATATTGTTCTCAATTGTGTTAACGCATGTTAGCCGTTGTATTTTTATCATGGTTTTTCAGATTAACGGCCTGCCATCAAACTAACTCTGCACCAAATTAATTACAGTGATGAACAATTTCAATTAGATGGCGTTACAATCCGGGGTGGTTTTGGGCTTCAATCTTTAATTAATTTAATGTAAATTTGTGACAAGCACGAAGTAATAACTTTACAAAAATTTATTAATTACATTTACTGTCATGCCATATTTTGAGACATTTATAGTTTAAACATTTCCGATTCGGCACCACTGCAATCATACTGCATTTATGACCTCAGGGTAAGTTGTCGTGTGTAAGTATTGGTCTACGAACATTCAGAGAATGATTTTAGGGTCTGGCCTTTCTTACTATTTATAAAATTATATTAACTGATTTTTATAAATTGGATATTTCTCGGCTATCACTCAGTAGGTTTTGTTCTAAATTAATATCCAAACAACATTTGAATATGCAACTTTATGGAATACCAAGTTTTGGAAATTCGTCAAAAACTTGTTTAAATTTCAAATCTGAGTTATTTGAATATAAAAAACATATACACCCCGTGCCAAAAAAAAAGACCGCGACAAAGTGTTTTGTGCAGATAAAGGACGTATTCCCGCTCTTCATGGCGAACATTTTGCAAGCACTTTAGACGGCTTTTAAAGAACTTAAGGTCAACGAGAAGGATGGAGAGGCACCCTGGGAGCAGATACAAAAAAAAAAAAAAAACGACAACACGGCAAGATCGGATTTTGGAGTAGATGTCTCTCAAAAACCGGTTCGCAACTACCAATTGAGAAAAGAGATGTTCTATTAACATCAGCACGCGGAGTGTTCAACGCCGACTAAATGAAGTGGGTCTTCAAGCTCGTAGACCTGCAAAAAAGCCGCTTCTCTTTGCAGTAATGAAGAAAAAAGATTGATGTGGGCCAAACAGCACGGGGAGTGGACCGCCAACGATTGGAAAAGGGTCATATTATCTGACGAATCCAAAATTTAATGATTGGACCTGACGGAAAGCAGACAATGCGAAGGAGAGCTATGGACTGATATTTAGACGAATGTTTGCTTCTCACCGTTAAACATTCACCATATGTTATGGTTTGGGGATGCATGAACAATTGAGGTCTTGGATGTATTTTGCTTTTGAACGGTTCCATAAATGCAACGAAATACAAAGAAATCATTGCTGATGCTGCAGTTCCTACAATAGAGGATTTATACAGCTGCATCCCAAATCCCATATTTCAGGATGATTCCGCTACCTGTCATCGCGCTCATTCCGTAACTAAAAACAAATTTTAACCTAAAATTAAAACTCAAAACCACTTCTAAATATTGTTTTCTTTCAACAGATAACCCAATGCAAGGCAGATATTGGCCTTGAATTCCTAAATTGGTCACTAAATAGCCCTGACCTTAATATAGTAGAGAACTTGTGGTCAATTATGGTTCAGAAAGTACGCAACAATGCACCTAAAACAATTGAAGGGCTCAAAACAGTCACAGAGAAAGTGTGGACTAAAGATATAACAGAGGAAATCCAAAAACTTTATGACTATGCCACGAAGGAAACTACTACTGAACTCCCCGTCATATAATGACTAATTAGTGTTATGAAATGTTCCCTTAATTACTTTTAATAAAAAAAAGTGGAAAAAACTACCCTATATATATTTTTTTTGATTGATGTGTAGTACAATACAAATTCCTATTTAATACACTTTTCTGCTTGCGTCTATCTGCTCTTCCACTTTTGTGGGAAATTTGGCCACAAATAGGTAGTTAGTGGTAGAAAGGACAATGCCGATATAGGTATATTTAAATTTCAGTGAAATACAATACAATAGATGCATGGGTACGACGTTTTTTTTTGGCACGGAATGTATGTACATACATAGACGCAAGTACGTGCGACCCAAACGTGCACTTTATTTTTATTAGTTTCGAATGAAAGCATGTCGAATGAATTCGTTTTGGGGCTTAAATGCGCTGCGTCCCGGTCCGACGTATTATATGTTAGCCTTATATCCATAGTGTCTGGATATGGGTTCCGACTCTTTCTTCACAGGAAAAAATGTGTTTGTATTACAGGCTGTTTCAAAGTGGACCAAGAGATATAAGAAGCACGGCAATGTGGACGATGAGCCAGGTAGAGGCTATAATAGGGGCACCTCAGCAATGGATGATCAAATTATCTGCCAGCTTAAAGTTATTGCAACTCACAACCAAACATTCAGCATAGGTCCACGTTTATGGGTGTTTCTCTGCAAATGGATTTGGAAAATTTATTATGTTTACTCAAAATTTCAATGCTGAATTCATGCTAAAATTGTATAATACAATAAGAAATTAATGGTCTGCAGTGTGGAGCCGACTGGATTCTACAAGAAGATAACGATTCTAAACACCGAAGTCGACTCTGCTTGTCCTGGAAAGAAAATGGTGTAATAACTTTAGATTGGCCGTCATCAGTCCAAACGCGAACCGTATTAAAAATGTGTGGAGATTAATAAAGGAAAAAATAAATAAATAAATACTATACGATAATTTATTCGGGCCCATTAAGGTTATTTGGAAGGGTCTGATGAAAGATTACGCTGGAAAATGAAGCGAAAGTTGTAGCAGAAGATGCCAGGCGTAATAATATTGACTGGACACCATATTAAATGTATTTCGAGACTGATTTTAGTGTTAATTTTACGAAATAAAAAGCAATTTTTTGATTATGACCTTTTTAATAATTTTTTGAGACACTCTTCTTTGAAACAGGCTGTATCTACAATGATGAATAGCAAATAAAAACCTATGAAAAAATTGTACCTAAAGTTAGGCGCGTATGCATTGGAAATCCCTAGTCAGGCGTAGGTAGGGAACCTTTATTCTAATTGGATATTTAATGAGTACGTGGGCTAATCGACCAATCAGAATAAAGTTACCTACCTATACCTAACTAGGGATTTCAAATCAGAACGCGCCCGTGGTTATCAAACCAGAAAGATCAAATCATTATCAAACAATATCATAATAAATGAAAAAAGACTCCCCATAAAAGTGCAATATAATAGAAGTAATCCATTAACAATCTGCCAATCATATTTGGCATTCTTTTATCTCTATTCCTACCTGATAAAAATTTTTGCTTATACTCTATATCGGTGTCGTCCTTTAATATATTCAACCATTGCTCCGGGAGTGACTGACCTTCGTATAATGAAGGTTGCTTCATCGATGTGCAAGCGTTTCTTAAAATTAATTCATGTATTCGATAACATGCTCCACACAGATCAGCGTTGTCGGTTCTTCTCCGAAATCTTTCACATTCAATAAACGCTCTGCATAGATAAGTAATGACTTGTGTTTCGGCAACATAATTGGTCATGTCATTGACAACACCTTTTGGTATTAAATAATCCCTAGGATTCTGCAAGAGAAGACGTTCGAAAAGCGCCTGCTCCAGCAAGTCCAAGTCAAAGACAGTTCCATCTGTTTGGCAAGCAATTTCTTCCATGTAAACAAGTTGTTTCGAATTTTGGACGTTCTTCTTGTTGATTGTGAATAGGAAGACATTTTCTATCAAATTGTTTAGTTGTTCACTATCTAGAGTCCGATTTTCATTTGGTGCAGTAGTTGTTGCGTGTTGTTCTGGCAAAAGGCCTGAGAATGGATTTTGATCACTAGCCATTTCGGATGTTATTGGTTGCTCTAAATCCTTTTTTTGCAAATTTTTGCCTTTGTTGGGACTTCTTTTATCAGTTCTTACATAAATTTTGAAAATTAAATATTTGCAACACACGCAAAAAAAAGTAATTGAGCTTCAAAGTCGTCCGTCACTGCGACAAAATTGACTGAATAAAGATCTGTTCTTTTAGTGTAATTTTGTAAACAAACAGGTATAACGGGAGGTGTCCGTAGAGCTTGATTCAGTTCTTTCAACGATAAAGTAGTTCACTTTATATAATATAATTTTAAAATGTACATATTCAATAGAATGGATACTCACTTAGATACTCTAGTCTGCTCGATTTCTAACTAGATGCCTCCAATTTTGCACACCAATATTGAGGTCCCTTCCAAATAATCAAATAAGGTTTTGTTTAGGTTTTGCATTATTTCTGTAGGAATTTTATTACCGAAATAGTTTTATTACGTTTACTACATTACCCCTAATGAGTTGGTATATCACAAAATTGTTCGTTTGATTTCTTGTGAATATAAAAAGTCTATACTAAAATCCAGAAATATCATAAATATTAATGTCAGCTATGTTTATTTATCAATTACCCCTACGCAGAATCTGTTGGAGACTTTTTTCATTCATTTGATTCACTTTCACTTTGGATTGCTATCGTAAAGTAGGTATACTCGTACACTAACAGTATGCCTATGGAGTAACAGTATGCCTATTCTACATGCTGGTCATTTCAATAGTATTCAATTTCACATAAAAAATGTAAGTTGGGTCCATATCTTTAGAAAGTTTGACGCGGGCGCTTCCTTATCGATGAGTATTGTCGACTAGGAAGTACCCTCGGTACACAGCTGTCTTGTGATAAAAGTGACATTTGTGGAAAGTAAACCACTTTTATTATTGCTGAAAGATAATTTGAACAACATCATAACAGTACCACACTGGTGCAAGAATTATCAGCTGATGAACCTGTTTTTAGACAGACGTATATGTAAATAGTTTCACTCAACACTACACATTAATTCTGATAATTTTTTGATATTTGTTGCCGTTTTTATTACGCTATTTGCTCTATTTTCATTTATCACAAAAATGCGATCTGTCAAAAATGCAATCTTTTGTGCAGACATTTTTTCTTCAATTATATTGTCAGTTATATGGCATGGTGTATACCCGGTGTTACAAAAACAAAAATCTAATTTCATATTCAGATAACTTATTATATAAAGGTAGATATGTATGTACAAGAATAACATTAATAAATGATAATCAAGATTATAGTGACGCTTTCTGAAGCAAAAGCGGTACAAATTTCTAAAATTCGTGCGTTAGAAGTTTGAATACATCTTCATTATAATATTTTCCACACCTTCTGGCAATTGATCTGTTGCAGTCTGTATAGCATATCTTAGTATTGCATGATCTTTTTATGCGCCGAAGTAAAATTGCATCATATTGTTTTATAAGGAAATTTCTAATATAATGTAATATGCGAGCTACGGCTCGAGTAGATAAAACGTTTTTCTGTGAGTTTATTTCTTTATTTTCTAGTCTATAGAACAATTCAAGTTCACACTATACTATTCTTCGCAGTTCTTTCCTTACAAGGTCTCTTTCCTCTCAAATCACTTTATCTCATTCCAATTACTTAATTCACAAATCCAAACTAATTACTTCTTCTTGTTAACTCTTAACTTTCAATTTATCACAAAATTACAACTTCGTCGTTTATCACTTTTCCAATCTCTTCGTGCGGTTCGAAAACCAACTGCCTTGCCTCGATCGCCATCTGTCCTTATATAGTCGCATTTCTGATAGCCAGAAACTTCTAGCAAATTCTTCGACCACTGGAATAAGAAAATTCTGATGTAATAATTCCAAGATGACAGCTGCAGCCAATAATCTCTTGCGGTTATAATTCTCTTGCGGTTATAATTCTCTCTTAATTCCGCGACGTCGTATCCGTCTCTTACTGTGGACACGAACCTCGAATGAAAAGACACTTCGGAATGTGTTGCCTACATCTGTGCGCGTAGTTATTATGCTACATTATGTTACAATACATTACAAACTTTGTAAAATATCTCTGGACTCTCAATTCTGATGGAGTGGACATCGTAAAAGGGACACCAAAGTAAGAGTAGTATTTTAAAATTAGTCTTACTAGGGACAAAGTGCTTTCAAAATGTACGGATCAAAGAAATTTTTTGAGTTCCGTTTTACAAATCCGTTATTGAATTGGCTTTATTAACTATGTAGTCAATGCAATCTGTAAAGTTCATTTGGGAATCCAATACAACTCCTAGTTATTTTTGTTTGAAAACAAGCTTTTCGATTTATATTTCCAGTGAAATAGCTGAAAAGAATTGAATTAAAAACACTGTAGCATGGAAATCTTTCACATTTTTGAGATATAGTTAAAAAATTTAAGTTCCCTGAAGAATTTGACAATCACTTTCAGAATTAATTTTTGAATGTAGCTTACACTTAAGCATATACATACATAAAAGATAATCTTTTATGTATATGCTGTATACATAAAAATGACAACAAATAGTGATTGGGTCATATACTTTTCTCTCTATTTTTACCAAATTTTTACGCCCAGCTAAGTACGACTCAACCCAATATATTAAAAAAATGGTCAAGTGCGACTCAGGCCACGTGCAATTAGTGCTCCGTACTGTTATTTGAACTGTATCCTAATTTTATTTCCTAGTTAATCTGGAGAACAAATTAAAGCTAAACATGATGGTACATATTTGAAAGGGTCAGATCAAACAAACACTGTTTGTTGCAATACTGCATGTATGTTTGTTCTCACACCGCTCTAGAGATTTTGATGAAATATAATTTGTAGTTTTGTCCTACTACGCAGGTAGTTTAGCCTAAAAATTGGGTAATAGTAACAAGGCCACGTCGGAATAGAGGACAACGAAGAAGCAGACTTCTTGACAAGACAAGGAGCAGAAGAATCCTTTATTAGACCTGAACCATTCTGGGGAATAAGAAATCATACCATATGCGAAGAATTCAGGAAGATGGAGAAAGAAGACAGGGCGAGAACCTGGATTAATACTTCAGAACTGAGGCAAGCTAAGAAACTTCTGGGACACTACAACCGGGAAAGATTTGAAGCGTGTAATTTGGCTTTTTGGCTAAATAAGCACTGGCTAGCGACATCTCAATAAAATTAGTCGAATACTCGTATGAGTGAGTCTACACAACACACTTGCTATATAACTAAAAATGGTTTCTATTTTGGGAGATTTTACTATTATTATTATTTATTAAAACAATAATTACAATTTAACAAAGTGGAGCAGTAGCTGCGGATCCTTACGGCTCTATTGTTAAGACTTAGATTAGATACAAAATTGTATTAATTAGAGGTGATTTTATTAAGTAATTTGTACAAAAATATGCGAAATGTTTATTATGTTGTTGCAAGTTTTGCATTATTCAAACATTAAATATATACATAAATAACTAAATAATTTATTGATTAATTCTATGTACGAGTATGTTTCTGATATGCACTATGTTTTATAATCGGCTATACAAAACTAATTAACACCATTAAATAATACTATATGTTTGTTTCTTGATATTGAACACGGAAGCAGAGCATTATCGTTATTATTCTGTGCAAGGTAGGTGAGCAACTGTTCTTCTCCATGAACTTGATCTCTTGAAGAACTGATCAAAATAAATAATGTTTCATATCTTGTAGATAATACTTCGTCATAAAGATAATATATTAACCAGTAGAGAGGTTGGCGCTAAACAGGGGTAAACAAATTATATTATTTTGGCATTCAATACGGGTATTCCACTGCAACACGAATCTGTTATAAAGTTGTGAATATTCGAGCAATCAGCATCAGTAGCATACTTTGCACTTGCTCTGGATAATCACGATATGTTTTTAAAAAAAAGTCTTCAAGTTATTTTATAATACAAAATAAAATGAATTTCAAAATAATCATCGCTTTGCTAGTACTTATTGTAGCTACATTTGCATCAGGTAAGTACACATCAATTGATCAATGAAAAGTTTTACTAATAATGAAAATCAATAGATTGCACATCGCAGCTTGATGTGGGACCCTGTAAAGCCTACTTTGCATCCTGGGGCTATCAGGCTGATAAAAAAGAATGCATACAGTTTAATTATGGGGGATGCCAAGGCAATGGAAATCGATACAAAACTAAAATTGATTGTGAAAATGCTTGTAAGCATTAACTTTAATAATAACTCAAATTCTTAAATTATTTATCTAGAAATAAAAATCAGTTTATGGAACAAAATATTTTTTTTTGCGTGTGTAGTGTAGTGAAAATCTTCATAGACACTATGAGGTACAGTGTACTCATACTAGTGTCAGATTTCTACTGACTAAAAACACCCTTCGCTTCTTCTTGTTTACTACAACTAAGTTATGTACTTTATCAAGTAAATTAAGTTTCAAACAAAAAGCAATCGCGTGAGGCAAGTACATTTCCAGTGAAAGCACTGCTGATACCGTTATTACACGCGGCTACTTCTTAATGCGCTAAACAAAGGGTTTCGTTCTTTAAAGAAGACGTACAAGGTTTGGCACGTCCAAAGTTTGGTATATGGCATGTTTGCAATGACCATGAAGATGAATACAGAGCTTGCGAGCGAGGTTTGTAATTTCGTCTTCCACGGTGACTTTTTTCAATTTCGTGGGTTATTCTATAAATCTGATCAATTGTGGAATGCTTGATTCTGAACCCAAATTAGTGGTCAGTCATCTTTCTTCAATGATCTGTTGAATGGCGTTTCAATATGAGTTTCTCTAATACTTTTGATATTATTGGTAGTAGCGATATCAGTTGTTACGATTTTTTGTCGTTTGGATATTTTCCCGGTTTGGGAACCATTATAAGCTCTGCGACTTTCCATTGATTTCAAACGTATAATAAACTAAGCGAAGTATTCATTAAATAAAGGAGTTTTTTTTGGCAAATCCTTCCTTATTATTTTTCAGGGTTTTTATTGTCTGACCATGAATGGTGCTTGCATCGCTGAAACCGAAAGACTTACTATTCTCGGTATGTGTATCAATAACAATCTTCGACTTCGATGGAACGATCACATATTCGAGGTCGCCAAAAATGCTGCAAAATGTTCTAGGATTCCTTAAACGGTGCAAAAAATATTTTACCCTGTCTGATCTGGCCTCAATTTATTAGGCATACATCCGCCCAAAGCCGGAATATAACGCCCACATCTGGTATGGTTCACCCAAGACCGTTCTACACATTCTAGACAGGGTACAGAATCGCGCGTTAAAACTTATAGGTGATAGAGACATTGTAAATTTCATACATTCATTTGAACATCGGAGAAATGTCTCGTGTCTCTCCCTATTTTATCGCATTTTTCATAAAAAATGCTCCAGCGAAATAGCCAGTTGCATTCCTCCCCTTCAAAATTTCAACCACAATACGCGACATGCTTCGAATGCACGTCAGTTCCCCTTATGCCCAACTTTGATCGTACTGTCAAATATAGGGATTCGAACGACATGAATGTGGAATGATCTACCAGGCTCTGTATTTCCCCATTATATATTGTAATATGCGAGCTACGGCTCGAGTAGATAAAACGATATTCTGTGAAATTATTTCTTTATTTTCTAGTCTATAGAACAATTCAAGTTCACACTATACTATTCTTCGCAAATTCTTTTCTTACAAGGTCTCTTTCCTCTCAAATCACTTTATCTCCTTTCTATTACTTCATTCACAAATCCAAACTAATTACTTCTTCTTGTTAACTCTCAACTTTCATTTTATCACAACTTCGCCCATTATCACTTTTCCAATCTCTTCGTGCGGTTCAAAACCAACTGCCTTGCCTCGATCGCCATCTGTCCTTAAATAGCCGCATTTCTAATAGCCAGAAACTTCTAGCAAATTCTTCGACTACTGGAACAAGAAAATTCTGATGTAATATTTCCAGGATGACAGCTGCAGCCAATAATCTCTTGTTCTCTCTTATCCGTGATATTATCCGAACTGTGGAGACTAATTGCAGACACGAACCTGGAATGAAAAGACACTTCGGAACAAAATTATGCCAGAATAAAAAGACACTTCGGAATTTGTTGCATTATGCTACATTATGTTACAATATATATTATACAAGTACTCATATATTCAAACATTTAAAGCAAACGTGCACAGGCTTTTCCTCTGTTCCTCTTCCCCATTTTCCTAAACGCCCGTGTTCTGGAAACATATAAGGGTATTCATAATCCTTTTGGCGCCCTCAGATTATAAAAAAAAAGTTTAGAATAAAAAGTGTGTCACTACTTTTTATTCTTAAGTTATCAGAAGTCGTTGTCGTACCGATAAGATCGTTTATCAATGCTTGTCCATCACCTTTTCTTTGTCATATTTTGCCATTTGGATTTTCTTGATACTTTTATGGCTTTATAGAGCGAGTCATTTGGCTTTTTTCGGCGGTTAAGCCTTTACGATAAGCAAAAGTCTACCAATTTTTTAGATCGTGGATCGCTTTTTTGAGCTTATTGCATAGGAAATTCGAATACGTTTTATGTTGGTGAGCGCGGGTTTGTTGCCATATGTTGGCAACAAACTTTTCACGAATAAGTTTTTTTTGCGGATAACTCGCTTCGCTACTTGTGGCTTCTTTTCAACTTAAAATAGTATTTTTTCACAAGGGGCTCTGAATGGATGCAATAAATTTTCCGAATTCATCTTTTATTTCGAATGCTGTTTTAAGCGACGCATTTAAGGCAATATTTTCTCCGCAATAATTTTTTAAGCTCTTCGAGTTTGTTTTGCTGCTAGTTAATCTAGGCGCACATTATATTTTCATTAGTCAGTCACTTATTGTGAAAATTACCGGCGAGCGATCTGAGGAGAGATCAAAGCCTTTCTTTACTTTTGCAAAATTTGTGGACAATAGGGAGGGTCCGCTCTAGCTCTTCCGGAAGGGTAGCATGCGTGATAAGCACTATATCCTCTTATTTTTACTCGAGAGTCCTTTGTCAAATAGCTTTCCGAGATCAAGCAAATGTCAATGTTGTCATTCCGCAAGAATACTTTTACTTCGACGATTTTTTGTAGAAGGCTTGGTTCCATTTTAAAATTTTAAGCAACTGTGTTATATTTATACAGAAGTTTTTTTTGTGAGGCTTTAACTCAAGCTTGCTCAATTTATTAAATCTGACGTTATTTATCTTGGTTGCTCCTCAAGTTTAGCAAGAAAACTTGGGAGATTGGATCTGCCGTAACAGCGCTTTGTTTGTTTTCTTGCGAGGCGGCTTGAGCATATGTGTTAACGCCCTGAAGATTGCGGTTTTTCCTTTGTTTTTGGGGAAGGGACTTTACTTTATTTGCTTTTGGGCTTTTCTTTGACGGGTTTACTGACGTTCGTAACCTTTTCCTTAGCGGTTTCACGTCTGTCTTTAATCGGTTTTGGGTTCGGGTGTAGAGTATTTTTAAATATGTCGCGCCTTTTTTGAAGCTCTTTTACCACTTCGCAACCTCGATAGTTCGTTGGGTACTTTCCTTTTCAATTTATGCAGGTCGCCGTGCCTGTTTATTTAGGTCGCACCTTTCCGAGAGATGGTTACCGGCACATTTTAGACATATCGGCTCTTTTTGGCAATACGACTGTGTGCGATTGAAACCTTGACAGCGTTTGCACTGAGGTATGGATCTTGTACTCGTACGCATAGGCTCGATTTTTATTCCGATATTGAGAACAGTTTTAACGTTGTAAGTATCGTCTATATTTTCACTCCCATAAAAAATAACCATAAAAAGCTCACGCACATAAAAAGTTCACGCTTGACCAAGATTTCCTGGCGTTGTTCCGTTTACACTATAACACGCAGTGGTATTTCTGACTTATTTTCTTAAGTGTACCACTGGATCTTTTCAGTGTTTAATTTTTGTGATATTGCTCGGTAGCGATCGGAGTCTTCGACGTTAATTTTCCAAACATTTTTTTTTTTTTTTATCCCCGCGCGCCAAAAGGATTATGAATACCTTTATACTGTTACAGGGCACGGGCTTTTAAGGACAAGGGGAAGAGGAACAGAGGAGAAGCCTATGCACGTTGGTTGTAGTGATGGGGAAATACAGAGCTTGGTAGATCATTCCACATTCGTGTCGTTTGGCTTATAAACGAATCCCTATATTTAACAGTACGACCGAAGTTAGGCTTTAGGGAAAACTGATGTGCATTCGAAGCATGTCGCGTATTGCGGGTGAAATTTTGAAGGGGAGGAATGCAACTGGCTATTTCGCTGGAGCATTTTTTGTAGAAAAAACGATAAAACAGGGAGAGACAGGAGACATTTCTCCGATGTTCTAATGAATGAATGGAATTCACAATGTCTCTATCACCTATAAGTTTTAACGCGCGATTTTGTACCCTATCAAGAATGTGCAGAACGGTCTTGGGTGCACCAGACCAGATATGGGCGTTATATTCCAGCTTAGGGCGGATGAATGCCTTATAAATTGAGGCCAGATCAGACGGGGTAAAATATTTCTTGCACCGTTTAAGGAATCCTAGACATTTTGCAGCATTTTTGGCGACCTCGAATATGTCATCATTCCATCGAAGATGGTTATTAATACACATACCGAGAATGGCAAGTCTTTCGGTTTCAATGATGCAAGTACCATCCATGGATAATGGTTGAGGGTTTTGGTTTCGCTTAAGAGACAGAAGACAGCATTGTGTTTTGGAAGCATTAAATTCCACGCGGTTGAATGAACCCCATTTAATTATGCTGTCCAGGTCGGAATTTAATGTGTTTAACATACTGTAGCATAATAATAACTACGCTCCTATGTCTATGCAGCAAATTCCGAAGTGACTTTCCATTCTGGCAGAATTTTGGTTCAAACTGTCCTTTCATTCGAGGTTCGTGTCTGGGACGAAGTCTCCACAGCTCATGTCAACGAAAGAGACAAATAATATTAGGGATAATATTAGGGATAATATTAGGGAATTATAACTGCAAGAATTATTTCTCTTGTTCCAGTGGTCGAAGAATTTGCTAGAAGTTTCTGGCTATCAGAAACTTCTGCTATATAAGGACAGATGGCGATCAAAAAAAGACACAGTTGGTTTAGAACCGTGGCGAAGAGATTGGAAAAGTGATAATGGGCGAAGTTGTAATTTGGTGATAAATTGAAAGTTGAGAGTAAACAAGAAAAAGTAATTAGTTTGGATTTGTGAATTAAGTAATTGAAAGGAGATAAAGTGATTTGAGAGGAAAGAGACCTTGTAAGAAAAGAATTTGCAAAGAATAGTATAGTGTAAACTTGAATTGTTCTATAGACTAGAAAATAAAGAAATAAATTTCACAGAATATCGTTTTATCTACTCGAGCCGTAGCCTGCATATTACATTGGTGTCAGAAGCGGGATAAAACTTATTCTGTGATAACTATTTCCGTGGTGTGAAATTGCACAAGAAAAAAAAAAAAAAAACGATTTCTGTGTTGAGTTAATTAGTTGCGCAAAATGGGTCGCAAATTGGGAAAACTAACTATAACTCAACTAAAGGCAGAACTCAGTAAGCGGAACCTCGACACAACTGGGGGAAAAGATGCCCTGCTGATTCGTCTGGAAGAAGCAGTAACGCAGGAAGGTGAAAATCCGCACGACGTAGAGTTTGACGTGGAAGAGGAACCAGCAAGTACAGCAGCCGACCCGGGTATAACAAGTCTGCTCCTGCAACTTAAGTTAGTCATGGACGAACAAAAGAAAGCAATAGAAGACCAAAGGAATTCTATAGAACTTAAGCTGGACGAACAAAAGAAAGCAATGGACGACCAAAAGAAAGCAATGGACGACCAAAAGAACTCTCTAGAACTTAAGATGGACGAACAAAAGAAAGCAATGGACGACCAGAGGAATTCTCTAGAACTTAAGCTGGACGAACAAAAGAAAGCTATAGACGAACAAAAGAATTCTCTAGATGCTCTGGAAAGTAAACTTGATGAGCAAAACAAGAACTTGGAATCCAAATTCGAAGTGATCGAAGAGAAAATCGAGAAGGTCGAGACGCAACTCGAAAAAGTCGAAACTAGATTCGATGAAAATTTTGAGAAACATGAAACTCAGTTCGGGAAGATAGAGACTCAGTTTGAAAAAGTAGAAAAGCAAGTCGAAAATCTTGCTAAGGAGCTCAGCAACGTGAAGAGACAGAAAGCACGGGAATATTCCACTGACGGTCTGAGAAGAAAGGAGATGCAGCCTCCTATCTTCGATGGTCAAACATCATGGCCAATTTATAAGAGGCAATTCGAAGCGGCCGCAATGACCAATAGCTGGGACGATGAAGAGAAGTCTATTGCACTCACGCTTGCACTGAGGGGTCCAGCTGCGGAGCTCTTGCAGACCATCCCGGAAGATAAACAGCAGAACTACGACTCTCTGGTTCAGGCTATCGAGATGCGGTTTGGGGATGAACACATGCAGCAGGTGTACAGGGTTCAGCTGCGTAGTCGAGTCCAGAAAAGGGGGGAAACGCTCCAACAGTTGCAAGCGGATATAGAGCGACTAGCCCATCTTTCATACCCTAAAGCCGGTGAGGAGCTTATCAACGAAATGGCGGTGGAAGCTTTTATTCAGGCCATAGAGGACAGACAACTGCAAATGGCTGTAAGGATGGCTGAAAAGCGAACACTCCCCGAGGCATTGGCATTCGCTTTGTCAATGAAGGCTGCGGACCAAGCATACCAGGGAATACACCGTGTCAGGGAAATGTCCGTCGTGGAATGCTCATGCCAGAGAACAGCCGTCATGGATGAAGACAGAGCTCGCGGAAGTCAAATCCGTTGCTGGAATTGCAACCAAACCGGACACCTACAACGGCAGTGCAGGAGTGCACCTAGACGAGGAAATTGTTCACATTGCGGAAGTAGGAGAAGCAGAGAGGAAGCATCTGGCGGTGATAACATCCATCCTGTCAGTCAGACTTCCCAAAACCAGCAGTCGGGAAATGCGTAAGGACCAACTTCGCGGGGCAGAAGTTGGTTACTGGAATCGAGGCCCCCAGGACCACCATTCAAGTTTCGCAAACCAAACGGGGTAACGAGAGCCTGACAGTGGAGGCACTAATCAACGAGAAGAAGTGCGTAGCCACCATCGACACAGGTGCCACTGCCTCCATTGTAAGAAGAGATATCGTCAAAAGCTCCTGGCTGCACAACACCAACAGCTACTGCCTGAAGACTGCAACAGGGGAAATGGCGAAGGTATTTGGAGAAGTTCGTCTTACGATTACTCTGGCAGGACTGACGTTCTCCCATGCGTTTCTGGTGGCAGATATATGCGACGAGTGCATCATCGGAGTAGACTTCATGAAAGCAAATGAAGTAATCTTGGACATCGGGATGCAAGTACTGAGGTATCGAAATGTGGAGATTCCGATGGTGTACGGAAATGAGAATGCCGTAACTCTCAGGACAGTCATCAGCAAAGACGAAGTTTTGCCGCCGTCTTCAGAGACAATCATTTGGACGAAGCTGGAAGGTGATCTTGGGAGCCACCGATTCTACATAGTAGAACCAGACCCAGAGAAGAATGCTCAAGACTACATCGTGGGAAAGACGTTAGTCGAACCAAAGAACACCATGGTTCCAGTGAGGGTTTTGAACGCAAGACCACACACTGTCAAACTAAGGCGAGGGGAGGTGACTGGAAAATGCACGCCGATTACCGCCGTCGCAACAATATCTGAACGTGGTCCTCCAAAACCTCTCCCATCACCTTGGACAGCGGAAACGAGAGAGACGATTCTCCAGTCCAGTGAGCTGAATCAGGAGCAGCGAACTATGGCAGAGAATCTTATCAATGAGTACGCTGATGTATTTGCCTCACAGGACGGAGAATACGGCCGAACACACCTGGTACAACATCGAATAGACACTGGTGATACTAGATCAATTCGTCAGCCTGCTAGGCGCCTTCCATTGGCAAAGCAGACAGAAGTTGCAGAGATGGTGTCGGCAATGGAGAAAGAAGGTGTGATTGAAAGTTTCAAAAGTCCGTGGGCATCACCGGTTGTACTGGTTAAGAAGAAAGATGGCAGCACGCGGTTCTGCGTGGACTATCGGCAGCTCAATTACGTCACCAAGAAAGACAGCTACCCTCTGCCACGGATTGACGACACGCTAGACACACTATCAGGAGCCCGATGGTTTTCCACTCTCGACTTGAAGAGTGGCTACTGGCAGGTACAGATCCATCCAGAAGACCGGGAGAAAACCGCCTTCACCGCAGGAAATGGGCTATGGCAATTCACGGTAATGCCATTCGGGCTGTGCAATGCTCCGGCGACTTTCGAGCGATTGATGGAATGTGTCCTGCAAGGGTTAACATGGAAAACCTGTTTGGTATACTTGGATGATTTCATCGTCGTAGGAAAAACGTTTGCGCAACACCGAGACAATCTAAGGGATGTGTTTCAAAGGCTTCGAAGTGCCCACCTGAAGCTCAACCCCAAGAAGTGCGCCCTGTTTAGAGCGGAAGTCAAGTACCTGGGACACATAATTTCAGCGAAAGGAGTGAGAACCGATCCGGAGAAGGTCGAAGCGGTGAAAAACTGGCCAGTCCCCAAAGACAAACACCAACTAAGGAGCTTCCTGGGCCTAGCCACCTACTACAGACGGTTCGTGAAGGATTTTGCCGGGATCGCAAAGAACCTGCACCAGTTGACGGAAAAGGGAAAACAATTCAAATGGTCAATTGAGTGCGAGAAGAGCTTCAAGGCACTTAAACAACGGCTATGCGATGCCCCGATACTGGCTTACCCCACTCCCGGGGAAACGTTCGTTGTGGATGCAGATGCTAGTAATGTCGGGGTAGGAGCCGTACTCTCCCAGGTGCATGACGGCCAAGAGAAGGTGGTTGCGTACTTCAGCAAGGTGCTCTCTAAGCCAGAAAGGAACTACTGCGTGACAAGGCGGGAACTTCTAGCTTTGATCTTGGCTACGAAGCATTTTCACAAATACCTCTACGGGAGGAAGTTCGTTCTTCGCACAGACCATGCAGCCTTAAAATGGCTATTACAGTTCAAGAGTCCTGAGGGTCAGGTCGCAAGATGGATCGAAAGGCTGCAAATCTACGACTACGAAATACAGCATCGTAAAGGAAAACTCCACTCTAATGCGGATGCACTGTCCCGGAGACCATGCAGAACGGATTGTAAACATTGTGCGCGTCAGGAAGAACGGGAGCTGGTTTCCATCCAAAGAATGAGAGCCGAACCTATCGCCAGCTGGAGCGTAGATGAGATCCGGAACGCTCAGAAGGAAGACCCGGATATCGAGCCGATTCTGGCCTGGAAGGAGAACATGGAGAAACCGGATCATCAGGACATCTCTCACAGAAGCCCGACCTTAAAGGCATATTTTGCGCAGTGGGACTCCCTCCATGTCCAAGAAGGTGTTCTGAGAAGAAAATGGGAATCCTCCGACGGAAAGTCGTTTGTAATGCAGCTTGTCGTACCGCGGACGAGGGTCAAGGAGGTGTTACAGGAAATGCATGGCGGGGCGACCGGAGGCCACTTGGGAGTGAATAAGACGCTAGAAAAGGTACGAGAACGTTTTTATTGGTTAAAAGCGAAGGAAGATATCGAAGACTGGTGCAGAAAATGCGACGTGTGTGCAGCTAGCAAGGGTCCGAGAATCAAAACTCGAGGTAGGATGCACCAATACAACGTGGGAGCACCTTTCGAACGAATCGCCATCGACATCGCAGGGCCCTTTCCGGAAACCGACAATGGTAATCGGTATATACTCGTAGTGATGGACTACTTCAGTAAGTGGCCGGAAGCGTTTCCGATCCCTAACCAGGAAGCCAGAACCAGGAAGCCAGAACCAGGAAGCAGATCGTCTACAATTGGGTTAGCAGATTCGGTGTGCCCTTGGAATTGCATTCTGACCAAGGGCGGAACTTCGAGTCAAGAATCTTCCAAGAGATATGTCAACTACTCGGAATCAAAAAGACAAGGACAACCCCGCTTCATCCACAGTCGGACGGTATAGTGGAGCGTTTCAATAGGACTTTGGACGAACATCTCTCGAAGGTCGTAGGTGACTACCAACGGGATTGGGACCGGCAGATTCCCTTGTTTTTGATGGCCTATAGAAGTACCGTGCATAGCACTACTCGACATACGCCGTTCGAAATCTTATTTGGTGGAATAGCTCGTTTACCCAGTGAGGTGAAATTTGGATCTCCTACCAATGAGCCCAGAAATGAAGAAGAGTACGTGGCGGACCTTAGGGAAAGGCTTAGGGACATACACCAAAGGACCAGAAGCCAGATTAAGATGACGAGCGACCGCATGAAGACCAGGTATGATGCCAAGGCAACAACGTCAGGATTCCAGGAAGGAGATCTGGTGTGGCTGTATAATCCCCATCGCCAAAAGGGGAAATCACCTAAATTACAGCGGAACTGGGAAGGTCCCTACAGAATAGTAACCCGCATCAACGATGTTGTCTACCGCATCCAGCGAGGACCAAGGGCCAAAATGAAAGTGGTTCATGCGGACCGACTGAGTCGATACAATGGCCGAAATGAGGATGCACTTGTTCGGGACGAACACGTCTAAGAGGGGGGCAGTGTAGCATAATAATAACTACGCTCCTATGTCTATGCAGCAAATTCCGAAGTGACTTTCCATTCTGGCAGAATTTTGGTTCAAACTGTCCTTTCATTCGAGGTTCGTGTCTGGGACGAAGTCTCCACAGCTCATGTCAACGAAAGAGGCAAATAATATTAGGGATAATATTAGGGATAATATTAGGGAATTATAACTGCAAGAATTATTTCTCTTGTTCCAGTGGTCGAAGAATTTGCTAGAAGTTTCTGGCTATCAGAAACTTCTGCTATATAAGGACAGATGGCGATCAAAAAAAGACACAGTTGGTTTAGAACCGTGGCGAAGAGATTGGAAAAGTGATAATGGGCGAAGTTGTAATTTGGTGATAAATTGAAAGTTGAGAGTAAACAAGAAAAAGTAATTAGTTTGGATTTGTGAATTAAGTAATTGAAAGGAGATAAAGTGATTTGAGAGGAAAGAGACCTTGTAAGAAAAGAATTTGCAAAGAATAGTATAGTGTAAACTTGAATTGTTCTATAGACTAGAAAATAAAGAAATAAATTTCACAGAATATCGTTTTATCTACTCGAGCCGTAGCCTGCATATTACAATACGTTGCCGTTCCCCTTCTACGGCCGAAGAGCAAGGACGTGAGTTAGGGAACGAATATGAAAAACTGAGGGTACTGTCATCAGCGAAGGAATGGATTGGATTAGAAGTTGCAGACAAGAGATCATTTATAAAAATGAGAAAGAGAGTCGGAGACAAAACAGAGCCTTGGGGAACACCAGCATTTATTTGGTGAATTGCAGACTTGAAGCCGTCCAAAACAACTTGTATGTAATTTCTAATCCATTGAAGAAGAGACTCATCGATGCCATATGCACGCATTTTCGACAAAAGAGCCTGATGCCAAACTCTGTCAAATGCCTTTGAAATATCAAGCGCAACCATCTTGGTTTCGCCGAAGTGATGGAGAGATTGGTTCCACTTCTCGGTGAGATATGCCATCAAATCACCAGTGGACCTGTTGCTACGAAAACCATACTGCCGGTCATTAAGGAGTTTTCGTGAATCGAGATATTTCATAAGCTGACGATTTATCAGCGTTTCCATGACCTTGGAAAGAAGGGACGTAAGTGCAATGTGTCGGTAATTGGACGGGGAGGAAGATTCGCCTTTTTTGGGGACGGGCTGGACAAATGCTGTTTTCCATCTACTCGGAAAGAGCCCTGAAAAGTAGGATAGACAGAAAAGCTTACGCAGAGGTTTTGCCAGCGTAGAAGAACACCTCTTCAGAACTATGGGGGGGATACCATCTGGACCAGCGGATTTGTGTATGTTAAGACCTTTGAGTACTCCTGCAACTGTACGAGTGCGAAAGTGGATTTGTCCCATGGAAAATTTGACGCTCTCAAATACAGGTAGAGACGAAGCATTATCTGGCAGTGTTGAGTTCGCTGCAAAGTGAGCAGCAAGCAGATTAGCTTTGTCTAAGGAGCTGACAGCTGGAATGTCATTGTAAATGAGCGTGGGGATGGCAGACGAGGCAGAATTTTTAATATTTTTGACGAATGACCACAAATTTTTACTACCTTTGGGACATTGTAGGATTTTTTGCCTCAATTTTTGGTCATGTAAGAATTTTACACTGGCTTGTTTAAACTTCTTTCGGTTTTCCTCAGATTTGTTGGCTTTATAAGACCGAAAACTTACTTCTTTCAACCTGATAGCCTCTTTACAGCTCTGGTCAAACCACGAGTTTTCCTTAGGTTTAATGCTCTTTATTCTGTTAGGAATAAAGTCATTCATACCTAAGAGGATAGTGTATTGTCATACTTTTCTTTTAGGAGTTTTTTCTTTAACTGTGTGGTCAGAGTACGAGAATTTAGCTGATACGGTATTGTGGTCAGACCGACCTAGAGGCGCTAGAACATCAATGGTGTATTTATCAGGGTGAGAAGTAAGAAACAAGTCTAAGGTGTTGGCGGAATGACTTACAATGTCCGGTATACGTGTAGGCTCATTTGCAAGCTGAGTCAAATTGTTAATCTCAGCAAAAAGTTCAACATACCTTCCTTCGGGTGTTGTCTGGCCAGAATGTTGAAGCCAATCCGAATTGTGTATATTGAAATCGCCCGCAATGACAATTTCAGTATGAGGATACAAGGAGACAATTCGAGTGATGGAATCGGACAACGTATCAAATTCATCAAAAGTTGAGTTGCTGTCCGCACTAGGGCTTCTGTAAATAAAGCAGTAGTGAATTATTTGCTTACGGACGGTGAATTTTAGCCATTTGAAATTAAATTCCGGGTTGGAACAGTGGCCATACTGTGGTGGAACTTTGTAAGCAATATCACTACGGACATAAATGGCGAGGCCACGGTGGGGAAAGAATAATGACACTAAGTTATATCCAGGCAGTTTCAAATCATAAGATTCTTCCACTACCTGTGTTTCGCTTAGTGCCAGAACAGCTGGTTTATGGGAATGGGCGTGGGCGTACATATCGAAGAAATTCGTTCGAAGCCCACGAATGTTGGTAAGATCAACCCTAAATTCCCTCATCACTACAACATAGAAACACAAAAAGACACAACTCTGACGTAACTAAGCAAAACTGTGAAGTGTAGATCCAAAGAATAGTTTTCCAAAACAAACTGTCGCAGGTGCTATGTCCAAACGACAATCAGCTGAGGTCCGCTATTCGGATAAACATTCACAGTCCGCTATGCATCAAATGTTACACTCTCTCAGTCATCGCAACTGGAAGTATGTACATATAAAGCACATGCTCCAATTGCGATAACGAAGAAGCGCAACAGCGAGTGAGTGGGGGTGGTAAGATGGAATGCAAAGGCACTGAATTGTGTTTATATATTGTAATATGCAAGCTACGGCTCGAGTAGATAAAACGATATTCTGTGAAATTTATTTCTTTATTTTCTAGTCTATAGAACAATTCAAGTTCACACTATACTATTCTTCGCAAATTCTTTTCTTACAAGGTCTGTTTCCTCTCAAATCACTTTATCTCCTTTCAATTACTTAATTCACAAATCCAAACTAATTACTTTTTCTTGTTCACTCTCGACTTTCAATTTATCACCAAATTACAACTTCGCCCATTATCACTTTTCCAATCTCTTCGCCACGGTTCTAAACCAACTGTGTCTTTTTTGATCGCCATCTGTCCTTATATAGCAGAAGTTTCTGATAGCCAGAAACTTCTAGCAAATTCTTCGACCACTGGAACAAGAGAAATAATTCTTGCAGTTTTAATTCCCTTTTATCCCTGATATTATTCGTCTCTTTCGTTGACATGAGCTGTGGAGACTTCGTCCCAGACACGAACCTCGAATGAAAGGACAGTTTGAACCAAAATTCTGCCAGAATGGAAAGTCACTTCGGAATTTGCTGCATAGACATAGGAGCGTAGTTATTACTATGCTACACTGCCCCCCTCTTAGACGTGTTCGTCCCGAACAAGTGCATCCTCATTTCGGCCATTGTATCGACTCAGTCGGTCCACATGAACCACTTTCATTTTGGCCCTCGGTCCTCGCTGGATGCGGTAGACAACATCGTAGATGCGGGTTACTATTCTGTAGGGACATTCCCAGTTCCGCTGTAATTTAGGTGATTTCCCCTTTTGGTGATGGGGATTACACAGCCACACCAGATCTCCTTCCTGGAATCCTGACGTTGTTGCCTTGGCATCATACCTGGTCTTCATGCGGTCGCTCGTCATCTTAATCTGGCTTCTGGTCCTTTGGTGTATGTCCCTAAGCCTTTCCCTAAGGTCCGCCACGTACTCTTCTTCATTTCTGGGCTCATTGGTAGGAGATCCAAATTTCACCTCACTGGGTAAACGAGCTATTCCACCAAATAAGATTTCGAACGGCGTATGTCGAGTAGTGCTATGCACGGCACTTCTATAGGCCATCAAAAACAAGGGAATCTGCCGGTCCCAATCCCGTTGGTAGTCACCTACGACCTTCGAGAGATGTTCGTCCAAAGTCCTATTGAAACGCTCCACCATACCGTCCGACTGTGGATGAAGCGGGGTTGTCCTTGTCTTTTTGATTCCGAGTAGTTGACACATCTCTTGGAAGATTCTTGACTCGAAGTTCCGCCCTTGGTCAGAATGCAATTCCAAGGGCACACCGAATCTGCTAACCCAATTGTAGACGATCTGCTCCGCCACAGTTCTGGCTTCCTGGTTAGGGATCGGAAACGCTTCCGGCCACTTACTGAAGTAGTCCATCACTACGAGTATATACCGATTACCATTGTCGGTTTCCGGAAAGGGCCCTGCGATGTCAATGGCGATTCGTTCGAAAGGTGCTCCCACGTTGTATTGGTGCATCTTACCTCGAGTTTTGATTCTCGGACCCTTGCTAGCTGCACACACGTCGCATTTGCTGCACCAGTCTTCGATATCTTCCTTCGCTTTTTACCAATAAAAACGTTCTCGTACCTTTTCTAGCGTCTTATTCACTCCCAAGTGGCCTCCGGACGCCCCGCCATGCATTTCCTGTAACACCTCCTTGACCCTCGTCCGCGGTACGACAAGCTGCATTACAAACGACTTGCCCATTTTCTTCTCAGAACACCTTCTTGGACATGGAGGGAGTCCCACTGCGCAAAATATCCCTTTAAGGTCGGGCTTCTGTGAGAGATGTCCTGATGATCCGGTTTCTCCATGTTCTCCTTCCAGGCCAGAATCGGCTCGATATCCAGGTCTTCCTTCTGAGCGTTCCGGATCTCATCTACGCTCCAGCCGGCGATAGGTTCGGCTCTCATTCTTTGGATGGAAACCAGCTCCCGTTCTTCCTGACGCGCACAATGTTTACAATCCGTTCTGCTTGGTCTCCGGGACAGTGCATCCGCATTAGAGTGGAGTTTTCCTTTACGATGCTGTATTTCGTAGTCGTAGATTTGCAGCCTTTCGATCCATCTTGCGACCTGACCCTCAGGACTCTTGAACTGTAATAGCCATTTTAAGGCTGCATGGTCTTTTCGAAGAACGAACTTCCTCCCATAGAGGTATTTGCGAAAATGCTTCGTAGCCAAGATCAAAGCTAGAAGTTCTCTCCTTGTCACGCAGTAGTTCCTTTCTGGCTTAGAGAGCACTTTGCTAAAGTACGCAACCACCTTCTCCTGGCCGTCATGCGCCTGGGAGAGTACGGCTCCTACCCCGACATTACTAGCATCTGCATCCACAATGAACGTTTCCCCGGGAGTGGGGTAGGCTAGTCTCGGGGCATCGCATAGCCGTTGTTTAAGTGCCTTGAAGCTCTTCTCGCACTCAATTGACCATTTGAATTGTTTTCCCTTTTCCGTCAACTGGTGCAGGCTCTTTGCGATCCCGGCAAAATCCTTCACGAACCGTCTGTAGTAGGTGGCTAGGCCCAGGAAGCTCCTTAGTTGGTGTTTGTCTTTGGGGACTGGCCAGTTTTTCACCGCTTCGACCTTCTCCGGATCGGTTCTCACTCCTTTCGCTGAAATTATGTGTCCCAGGTACTTGACTTCCGCTCTAAACAGGGCGCACTTCTTGGGGTTGAGCTTCAGGTGGGCACTTCGAAGCCTTTGAAACACATCCCTTAGATTGTCTCGGTGTTGCGCAAACGTTTTTCCTACGACGATGAAATCATCCAAGTATACCAAACAGGTTTTCCATGTTAACCCTTGCAGGACACATTCCATCAATCGCTCGAAAGTCGCCGGAGCATTGCACAGCCCGAATGGCATTACCGTGAATTGCCATAGCCCATTTCCTGCGGTGAAGGCGGTTTTCTCCCGGTCTTCTGGATGGATCTGTACCTGCCAGTAGCCACTCTTCAAGTCGAGAGTGGAAAACCATCGGGCTCCTGATAGTGTGTCTAGCGTGTCGTCAATCCGTGGCAGAGGGTAGCTGTCTTTCTTGGTGACGTAATTGAGCTGCCGATAGTCCACGCAGAACCGCGTGCTGCCATCTTTCTTCTTAACCAGTACAACCGGTGATGCCCACGGACTTTTGGAACTTTCAATCACACCTTCTTTCTCCATTGCCGACACCATCTCTGCAACTTCTGTCTGCTTTGCCAATGGAAGGCGCCTAGCAGGCTGACGAATTGGTCTAGTATCACCAGTGTCTATTCGATGTTGTACCAGGTGTGTTCGGCCGTATTCTCCGTCCTGTGAGGCAAATACATCAGCGTACTCATTGATAAGATTCTCTGCCATAGTTCGCTGCTCCTGATTCAGCTCACTGGACTGGAGAATCGTCTCTCTCGTTTCCGCTGTCCAAGGTGATGGGAGAGGTTTTGGAGGACCACGTTCAGATATTGTTGCGACGGCGGTAATCGGCGTGCATTTTCCAGTCACCTCCCCTCGCCTTAGTTTGACAGTGTGTGGTCTTGCGTTCAAAACTCTCACTGGAACCATGGTGTTCTTTGGTTCGACTAACGTCTTTCCCACGATGTAGTCTTGAGAATTCTTCTCTGGGTCTGGTTCTACTATGTAGAATCGGTGGCTCCCAAGATCACCTTCCAGCTTCGTCCAAATGATTGTCTCTGAAGACGGCGGCAAAACTTCGTCTTTGCTGATGACTGTCCTGAGAGTTACGGCATTCTCGTTTCCGTACACCATCGGAATCTCCACATTTCGATACCTCAGTACTTGCATCCCGATGTCCAAGATTACTTCATTTGCTTTCATGAAGTCTATTCCGATGATGCACTCGTCGCATATGTCTGCCACCAGAAACGCATGGGAGAACGTCAGTCCCGCCAGAGTAATCGTAAGACGAACTTCTCCAAACACCTTCGCCATTTCCCCTGTTGCAGTCTTCAGGCAGTAGCTGTTGGTGTTGTGCAGCCAGGAGCTTCTGACGATATCTCTTCTTACAATGGAGGCAGTGGCACCTGTGTCGATGGTGGCTAGGCACTTTTTCTTGTTGATTAGTGCCTCCACTGTCAGGCTCTTGTTACCCCGTTTGGTTTGCGAAACTTGAATGGTGGTCCTGGGGGCCTCGATTCCAGTAACCAACTTCTACCCCGCGAAGTTGGTCCTTACGCATTTCCCGACTGCTGGTTTTGGGAAGTCTGACTGACAGCCAGATGCTTCCTCTCTGCTTCTCCTACTTCCGCAATGTGGACAATTTCCTCGTCTAGGTGCACTTCTGCACTGCCGTTGTAGGTGTCCGGTTTGGTTGCAATTCCAGCAACGGATTTGACTTCCGCGAGCTTTGTCTTCATCCATGACGGCTGTTCTCTGGCATGAGCATTCCACGACGGACATTTCCCTGACACGGTGTATTCCCTGGTATGCTTGGTCCGCAGCCTTCATTGACAGAGCGAATGCCAATGCCTCGGGGAGTGTTCGCTTTTCAGCCATCCTTACAGCCATTTGCAGTTGTCTGTCCTCTATGGCCTGAATAAAAGCTTCCACCGCCATTTCGTTGATAAGCTCCTCACCGGCTTTAGGGTATGAAAGATGGGCTAGTCGCTCTATATCCGCCTGCAACTGTTGGAGCGTTTCCCCCCTTTTCTGGACTCGACTACGCAGCTGAACCCTGTACACCTTGCTGCATGTGTTCATCCCCAAACCGCATCTCGATAGCCTGAACCAGAGAGTCGTAATTCTGCTGTTTATCTTCCGGGATGGTCTGCAAGAGCTCCGCAGCTGGACCCCTCAGTGCAAGTGTGAGTGCAATGGACTTCTCTTCATCGTCCCAGCTATTGGTCATTGCGACCGCTTCGAATTGCCTTTTATAAATTGGCCATGATGTTTGACCATCGAAGATAGGGGGCTGCATCTCCTTTCTTCTCAGACCGTCAGTGGAATATTCCCATGCTTTCTGTCTCTTCACGTTGCTGAGTTCCTTAGCAAGATTTTCGACTTGCTTTCCTACTCTCTCGAATTGCATATCCACTTTTTCAAACTGAGTCTCTATTTTCCCGAACTGAGTTTCATGTTTCTCAAAATTTTCATCGAATCTAGTTTCGACTTTTCCGAGTTGCGTCTCGACCTTCTCGATTTTCCCTTCGATCGCTTCGAATTTGGATTCCAAGTTTTTGTTTTGCTCATCCAGTTTACTTTCCAGAGCATCAAGAGAATTCTTTTGTTCGTCCATTGCTTTCTTTTGTTCATCCAGCTTAAGTTCTAGAGAATTCTTTTGTTCGTCCATTGCTTTCTTTTGTTCGTCCATTGCTTTCTTTTGTTCATCCAGCTTAAGTTCTAGAGAATTCTTTTGTTCGTCCAGCTTAAGTTCTATAGAATTCCTTTGGTCTTCTATTGCTTTCTTTTGTTCGTCCATGACTAAATTAAGTTGCAGGAGCAGACTCGTTATACCCGGGTCGGCTGCTGTACTTGCTGTTTCCTCTTCCACGTCAAACTCTACGTCGTGCGGATTTTCACCTTCCTGCGTTACTGCTTCTTCCAGACGAATCAGCAGGGCATCTTTTCCCCCAGTTGTGTCGAGGTTCCGCTTACTGAGTTCTGCCTTTAGTTGAATTATAGTTAGTTTTCCCAATTTGCGACCCATTTTGCGCAACTAATTAACTCAACACAGAAATCGTTTTTTTTTTTTTTTTTGTATGTGCAATTTCACACCACGGAAATAGTTATTCACAGAATAAGTTTTATCCCACTTCTGACACCAATGTAACATGCGAGCTGGGGCTCGAGTAGATAAAACAGTATTCTGTGAAATTATTTCTTTATTTTCTAGTCTATAGAACAATTCAGGTTCACACTATACTATTCTTCGCAAATTCTTTTCTTACAAGGTCTCTTTCCTCTCAAATCACTTTATCTCCTTTTCAATTACTTAATTCACAAATCCAAACTAATTACTTTTTCTTGTTCACTCTCAACTTTCAATTTATCACCAAATTACAACTTCGCCCATTATCACTTTTCCAATCTCTTCGCCACGGTTCTAAACCAACTGTGTCTTTTTTTGATCGCCATCTGTCCTTATATAGCAGAAGTTTCTGATAGCCAGAAACTTCTAGCAAATTCTTCGACCACTGGAACAAGAGAAATAATTCTTGCAGTTATAATTCCCTTTTATCCCTAATATTATTCGTCTCTTTCGTTGACATGAACTGTGGAGACTTCGTCCCAGACACGAACCTCGAATGAAAGGACAGTTTGAACCAAAATTCTGCCAGAATGGAAAGTCACTTCGGAATTTGCTGCATAGACATAGGAGCGTAGTTATTATTATGCTACAATATACATACATATGTATAGGTATACCCTTAGTACTTACATGAGCTTTTCATGCGCAATTTTTTGCTAACAAAACGTAAAATCGTGTCAAATTGTTTTATAATGAGAATTCTAATATGAGTGTAAAGAGGTAGGCACATTACAATGTAAAACAACTAATTTTATGGCGTATCCCGCTTTTCACGAAACAGCAGGCCATTTGGCGAGATACTTGTGGGCCACGGATAAGGGTCTCAGAACCAGGATGTTGGTCACTATAATCAAAATTAATGATTACACAGCGTTAGCAACAGATATTGTTTAAAACAACTTCTAGTTGTGTTGCAATTTGGGTAAAAATCGATTAAAGAGAATACAGAGTTAAATTGTCTATTGCACATAACAACTGATTCACTTAGACCATAATTGTATCGAAGAAAAGAGAACAGAAATTTATCAAGGACAACATAGAAGAATAGTTTATACAATAGCTAATAAGGTTTCTAATAAATAAGACTGAAAAATATTTATGAATGATTCCTGTCAGGTTTCACTTTGTTGCATAAGTTGTTTCAATGCGCCAGTGAAGTTTATATATTATAAACTTTGTAAAATATTTTTGGACTCTCAATTCTGATGGAGTAAACATCATAAAAGGGACACCAAACTGTTGAATAGTATTTTTTTTAAAAATTGGTGTCACTAAAAAATATTTTGAATTCCATTTTACAAATCCGAGTATTGAGTTGGCTTTATTAACTATGTAGTCAATGTGATTTGTAAAGATCAGCTGGGAATCCAATATAATTCCTAAATCTTTTTGTTTGAAAACACTCTTTTCGATTTATATTTCCAGCGAAATAGCTGAAAAGAATTGAATTAGAAACTTTGTAGCATGAAAATCTTTCACATTTGGAAGCATTTTTTATCGCACTATAGAGTTAAATGATTTGATAAATGAATGAACTGAAACCTTGATAATCACTTTCAGAATTAATTTTTCAATGTAGCTTACACTTATCATATGCATATATAAAAGCTAATATTTTATGCATGTGCTGTATACATAAAATTGACTAAAGTTTTAGTCCTTAAAAACACTGGGCAAATCATTAATGGAAAAAGAGGAAAAAGAGAGTGCCCAAATGCCAAATGGATTTTGATAACATTTATGTGTTGAGTTAAGTTGGGTATCGCACAACTTGTGTCGTAGCTTTTTTGTTCAACAAGCTGTAGAAAAAAATATTTCTTACATAAAATCAGTTTCCATTTGAGATGTGGCATGATGGGGAAGAAAAATATTTTTATTCGTTTTGGCTACAATAAGACGTTTTTAGAAATGTCACAGACAAACACCTGATTGAAATAATTAGTATTTTATTTCATTATGGGTAAAGGTACCAGCATCTTTCAAGCCGAAATATGCACTAAAGATAGATTTGTCCAATTCAATTTCGATAAAAGATACAATAACTGCGACATAACAATATTGTCAGACAGTCAAGCAGCAATCAAAGCAAACACTTGTGTGGGAATGCCTATACAAACTTAATGAATTGGGTAAAATTAACAAGGTAACCCTCTATTGGGTACCCGGTCACGTCAGAATAGAGGGCAACGAAGAAGCAGACTTCTTGACAAGACAAGGAGCAACAGAATCCTTTATTAGACCTGAACCATTCTGGGGAATAAGAAATCATACCATATGCGCAGAATTCAGGAAGATGGAGAAAGAAGACAGGGCGAGAATCTGGAATAATACTTCAGGACCTAGGCAAGCTAAGAAACTTCTAGGACACTACAACCGGGAAAGATTTGAAGCGTACATCTGCCTTAACAAAAATAACCTACGTATCCTAACAGGCTCCTAATGGGCCACTGTAAGCTTAGGGAGTATCTAAGGAAACTATGTATAATAAACGAAGTCCTTTGCAGGTGCTGCAATGAGTCCAGTGAAACTCCAGAACATCTTCTGAAGTCTTGTGAGACACTGACCCACAAAAAATTGAAATACTTGTGCAAGTAAAAACTATCAGATGATAATATGCCAACCATGAACCCACTTCTCATTCCCAGATTAGTAATAGAAACCGGATTAAATAGGGTGATCTAGGGCGAACTATCCTTGCCAAGGCAAAGTAAGAGTGTTTGACCCTCGAACACAATTCTATACGAATTATATTCCGAGGGGAACTCTAATGAGGGAATAAACCTATCCTAGGTATTAATAGGGGGCACAATAGACCACTAGGTCGCAGTGCAAGATAACCCTACACAAATAATAATAATAATTTACGGAAAAGTAAAAAAAAACGATCACTACTAAAATCGACAGTTGGATTGCGGCTTGGGTTTTAAGTTAGCAAATTTGTAAAATAGCAACAAAAAAGGACAGAGGATATAACCCCATTTTAATTTGCAATTAATAAATTGTCATTTTCAACAATTTGGGCGCTACGGGACCCAACGACGGGTTACTTATACGAATATACTTCCAAAATAGGGATGAAAGCAAGAGTACACAATTATCGTACTTACTTTTCATGTAAAATTTGGCTTTTTGGCTAAATAAGCACTGGCTAGCGACATTTCAATAAAATTAGTCGAATACTCGTATGAGTGAGTCTACACAACACACTTGCTATATAACTAAAAATGGTTTCTATTTTGGGAGATTTTACTATTATTATTATTTATTAAAACAATAATTACAATTTAACAAAGTGGAGCAGTAGCTGCGGATCCTTACGGCTCTATTGTTAAGACTTAGATTAGATACAAAATTGTATTAATTAGAGGTGATTTTATTAAGTAATTTGTACAAAAATATGCGAAATGTTTATTATGTTGTTACAAGTTTTACAATATTCAAACATTAAATATATGCATAAATAACTAAATGATTTATTGATTAATTCTATGTATGTTTCTGATATGCACTATGTTCTATAGTCTAGTGTTTGTTTCTTGATATTGAACACGGAAGCAGAGCATTATCGTTAATATTCTGTGCAAGGTAGGTCAGCAACTGTTCTTCTCCATGAACTTGATCTCTTGAAGAACTGATCAAAATAAATAATGTTTCATACGAGTATCTTGTAGATAATACTTCGTCATAAAGATAATATATTAACCAGTAGAGAGGTTGGCGCTAAACAGGGGTAAACAAATTATATTATTTTGGCATTCAATACGGGTATTCCACTGCAACACGAAACTGCTATAAAGTAGAGAATATTCGAGCAATCAGCATCAGTAGCATTCTTTGCACTTGCTCTGGATAATCACTATATCTTTTTTAAAAAAAAGACTTAAGTTATTTTATAATACAAAATAAAATGAATTTCAAAATAATCATCGCTTTGCTAGTACTTGTTGTAGCTACATTTGCATCAGGTAAGTACACATCAATTGATCAATGAAAAGTTTTGCTAATAATGAAAATCAATAGATTGCACATCGCAGCTTGATGTGGGACCCTGTAAAGCCTATTTTGCATCCTGGGGCTATCGGGCTGATAAAAAAGAATGCATACAGTTTAATTATGGGGGATGCCAAGGCAATGGAAATCGGTACAAAACTAAAATTGATTGTGAAAATGTTTGTAAGCATTAACTTTAATTTTTACTCAAATTCTTAAATTATTTACCTAGAAATAAAAATCAGTTTATGGAACACAGTATGAAGTTTTATTTTGATTCCTACTACTCGGAGAATAAAATTAATTCACGCACATTATACATATATGTATGTGATCATTTCTGAAAAAAAAAAAATTGGTCTAAGATTTCAATATTCCCAATTGCTCCTTCCATTTTAACGTTTAACTCTTTGGCTTGTTAGCTCGACCATACGTCTTTTATCTGAAAATCACAAACATTTAAAGAGGTAGTAAGATATGGCGAATGAAGTTTCATAAAACCGGCAAACTCAAGAACCAAATAATGGATTTGTATGAAATTGCGTCTATTATAACGTTGTTCAAAATTATTGTCAATTATATTGCAGGTTAAAATCCTACGGAGACGCTTCCTTACCGACGAGTGATGTGGGCTAGGAAGTACCCTCGCAACCAGTGTCGTGGGCCCTTTTCGTTACCTTTCCCACGAGCTCTGGTAATTCTTCCCTTTTCTCGAATTTTATTGCAACGGATTCCTCACGGTTTTCCCACAAGGTAAGGTTTGAAAATCAGCTACTAATTTTAACTTGTTTATTATAAAGAGTACGGCAGTTAAATTGAGACAACTTTATTGTTTTACTGAAGTACGATGGAAAAAATAACAGACTCCTGTTTTAAGGAACTCCTGAATTGATTTGTTTGTACTTTAATAAAATTTAAATATTATTATTATTATTATTATTATGAATTTATTAACTCATAAATAAATTACAAAGTTAATACATACAAATAGCACTAACCCGAGAGTTTACGGCTGTAATGAAATTTAAATATAATAAAAGGTAAACATAGCAATTACAAATTAATGAAATTTTCGCCGCACTCGTTTACAATTGACTCAAACTATGATACAAAACTCAGTTTTCTTGTCATCATTTGGAAATCATTCAACAGATAAGTGTGTTGTGAGTTTTTCGATCGTTGACAGCAACATAGCCAACTATAACACTGGACTCTTCTAGGTACCTCTGTTTGTTTTGACAGTTGATTTTCTTTTCTGACCATATTTTGCAATAACGGTGCTGGTAATAATTTCCTTTGAACAAGATTTTCTCTGTAGATTCTCATTAACAATGATAACTACATCACCTTCTTTATTGTTTGTAGTCTTATGGAACTATTTGATCCACCATGAGCCAACCTCTTCCAGAACATATTTCATAACTTCTGGGTCATTTTCCAGTTCCTCCTCAATAGTAAGTTCATTTTATCAAATTCCTGCCAGCTTCCGCTTGAAGAACTTGCAGACAAAATTATTACGAGTGAGTGAGTCCTCGTCTTCACTTTCAATCGGTACGTGCATTAATGGTCGTGAGTTGATTATTCCTTCAATTTCGATAAGCATTGACTCAAGTGTTTCAGCGTTGAGTCGCTGGTTTCGGAAAATCTCATTTAGGACCTTCTTCACATAGCCCATTAATCGCTAATAAAATGGAGACTTTCTGTGTGATATAATGTGATATTTCTTCAATGAAATCTCTTCCTTTACATTTATTTAAATGTAATCCGTTGAATAAAAAGGATTATTCAACGGATTACTTTGCAGAACCAAGAGAAGAAAAAAAAGTTTTACACACACGGAAAAAAAAAAATCGAAAAGGGAAATTGAAGTTTTAAGTCTATGTGCACGTATTACATATGCAAGGGTGCATTATCACTTGAATTTCAATTTAACGACTTCAACACTTTCCCTCGTTAATTGAAAACATTGATCAGAATTTAACTGAAGAATAAATAATTTTTTTTTTTGTTCATCTTACGACAGTCCCATCTTATTACACAACATGATTAACCGCACTCTTGGTAGAGGCTTCGTCATGATATCCGCAACTTAATTTTCGGTAAATACGAATACTTGTTGAATCCCAAGTAGACCTTCAGATACTTTTTCGCGAATGAAGAAATGCTTAATTGCAATGTGTTTAGTTCTGCGATGAAATTCTGGATTTTCTGCTAACCTAGCTGCTGCAGAGTTGTCTACTTGAAGAACTGGAATCTGCTTCACATACTCGTATATGATTCCTCTAAAGAGGCTGCTTAACTAAATTATTTCCTTGCCACAACAATTTCAGCTTCTGTAGTTGAAGTTGCAATCATAGCTTGCTGTTGACTTAGCCAGGAAATATTATCACCACCCCTGAAGTAGACCTTCCTGTCTTTAAACAACCTCCAAAGTCTGCATCGCTGTAATACTCGAATACTCCTTTGATCACATTGGAGCGGCGTACTATTCCTTTATCAATAGTTACTGCAATATATCGAAACACCCTCTCAACTCGGTTGCTGCTATACTTAGAATTGGTTTTATTGTATCCAACTTTCAACATACACCTTTCTGCCGTTTAAATCTTTTGACGACGAGTCCAGCTTTATATCTTTCAACACTGTCATCTGGATTTGTCTTCACTCGGTAAACCCATCTACAAGGTAAAGCTTTATGTTTTTTTGGTAACACTTCTAATAACCAATTGTTGTTTTTCCTTTAGAGAGTTAATTTCTTGATCCATAGCTACCTGCCAGTGTAGCTATGGATCTTAAATCTTTAAATCTTTCAGGGTTATCTGTAATAGAAAGATCTTCCATTGCCAAGACACAACCCTTCTTCATGTCATAATCCTCTAAGTTCTTCGGCTTCTTCAATGGATTGCAGTCTCTAAGCTGTCGAGTTTTTAATGATCGGTGTCCTCCATTTTCGTGATCAAAATCACTTTCATCTTCATGGTCAGAATCCTCATGACGAGAATCCTCATGATCAGAATCCTTATGATCAGAATCCTCATAGACAGGATCTTCCCTTTCTTCGTTGTGGAGATCACTGCTCTCTTCATGCTACTCTAGATTATTACTAGGCTGGTCTCCTTCTTTTTGATGATCCTCTGCTCCACTCTGTATGGTAACCGACAAATAATATCCTTCTTTGGTAGTTGGTCGGGTGGCTGGATGTTGTGGAAATAGGGTAGGCATTGACTGGCATTACCCCGGCAAAGCCCAGTGTTGTAACTGTTACCACACATCAATTGTGCTTATTTTACCTCCAAGTGGTAGCCATCAGATACTGGCCGTTGACCACCCGGACTCGGGCCAAACTTATAAGCGCGAGTCTTGATCAAGAGAAAATAGCAGCACTATAAACATCCAGCGGACGATTTCGCTCGATGGAAACAACGGTGGCGTCAAACTTTCCAGAACGGAAACAACACCTTATCTGGGCTACTTCTACATACTCGAAGCTCAGGTCGATGAAGATTCTTCAAGTACTAGTCATGGTCTTGGAAAAGAGATGGTGGCGGATGAGCTCTTAATGGGCCAACGGCCCATCCTAGGGAATGTGGGGTCGGTCCAACAATGGACCTAGCCCATCAGGTTGGAGGTTGTGCGTCAGGGCAACTTCCCTACCACGTAAAAAACAATAGTTACGAAACAAAAACAAGCCTCGGAAAAGGATGACCCTACTATTGACGACCCTGGCAAACGATCTGCTTCGGATCTGCACGTGGAATGTTTAGACCCTTAACAGGCCGCGAGCAGCCGAACAATTAACAGAGGCCCTAGACTCCTGCAAAGTAGATCTTACAGCCATCCAGGAAGTATGCAAGGATATGCAGAATGGTCCAATTATATCGCATTGTGTATACTTATCACGAAAATTGCGATCTGTCAAAAATGCAAAGGGGATGAAAATATTGTAGCAATTCAGTGCCGTTCGAAAAATGTTGGTCAAACATTTTATTACCCTTTTCGGGCGCAGTTCTTGGAATTTTTGAGAGCTACGGGGTTTTCTTTTGCACTAGGTAGCAAAATGTCGTTCAAATAGTGCATAAAAATCGATGTTATTATGAATAAGAGGTACATTTAGCTCGTGATAGCAGTCCGAAACGAACCGAAGTAATTTAGTGAAAAAAATGGGAAAAATCAGTTCGGAGTGCAAAGCTAATATTTTGTGTCTGTCACGTCTCAATTTGACAACACGTGCAATTTCTAGAAGACTAAATGTTGCTCAACAAACTGTGGCATGGAATTTAAAAAAATATCGTGAGACCGGGACTACCAGCAGAAAGAAAAGCTCAGGGAGGCCAAAAAAGACGACCCCAGTGGAAGATCGTTTTTTGGTGCTGTACAGCCGTCGGCATCGGTTCAAGACTTCGGTGGATCTTAAATAGGATCTATGTCGAGCTACAAGAAAAATAATTTCGTCAAGCTCAGTGAGGAAAAGGCTCGTGAAAGCTGGACTTAGAGCACTCAAGCCAGTACTGAAGCCGGATTTTCCAAAAAGAGTCAGAGAAAAACGATTGCTCTGGGCTCAAGAGCATCTTAATTGGACTCCATACATGTGGAACAATGTTATCTTTTCTGACGAATCAAAGTTGCATGTTGGAGATGGGAGGATTCTTGTGCGAAGAGAACTGAAGGAAAGACTGAGCTCTGAATGCATCTTATGGATGCCAACCAAAACTGAAGGTGTGATGGTCTGGGGATGCTTCTCTGGAGATGAAAAAGGTAGAATGATCTTCCTAGAATCGAAAGTCACTGCAGAAGTTTGCCTACGGGATCTGGAAATTGTATTAGAGCCCTCTGCACTGGAGCTTTTTGGTGACACTTGCAGATTCATTTTTCAACAGGATAATGCTCCTTGCCATACAGCCAAAATTGTAAGTATGAACTGTTTTTTTTTGTTTAATATGAAAGACTAATATCAAGCTTTTAAATAAGCTAGAACTTTTATGACGAAAAATAATATTTGCATTTTTTTTTTTTATTTCTTAGGTTAAAAAGTACTTCGAAGAAAATAATGTCGATGTATTAAGTTGGCCTCCCTACAGTCCAGATCTCAAGCCAATTGAGAATATCTGGTCAATAATTAAACTTAAGGTAGCGAAGAAGCGTCCAGTCAATTGAAAACTTAAAAAATTTACTTATCCGGACCTGGAACACCATACCTGCTTCCACATGGAAAAACCTATCTGAGTCAATGTCTCGCCGATGTGCAGCTGTAATAAAAGCAAGAGGAGGTCTAACAAAATACTAATTAGATGCACCAATAAAGCATTTTTCTTTAATCCCTAAAAATGAGGCAGGCACCTAAAAAAAACACTTTTCGGTCTAACAACTTTTTGCCCCCGTGACCGCGTGTGAAAAATGTTAACACTCTAAATGCATCATGAAACCATTGAAACCGCATAAGAAAACAAATCCTCATTAAAAAATATGTACTTATTGCGACAAATTTGACAAAATTCGAAAAAAAAAGTTTGACCAACATTTTTCGAACGGCACTGTATAATATAATGAGGCGTTTGCCAATCTTTGGGCAGTATTTTCCATCATATTGCATGGTGTATACCCGGATTTATAATAACAAAAATCTAATTTCAGATGACGATAACTTAAGAATACAAATAAACAAAACTATAAATGTATAATATAAAGGTATATATGTATGTACGAGAATAACAAAAGTAAATAATAATTAAGGTTATAGTGACCAAATTTGTTTGAAGCAAAAGCGGGACACATTTTCTAAAATTCGTGTGTTAGAAGTGGGAAGGTATGTATAGGTATACTCTTAGTATAATACTTACATGAGCTTTTCATGCGCAATTTTTTGAAAACAAGACGTAGAATCGTGTCAAATCGAGTATGTATAATGAAAATTCTAATATGAGTGTAAAGAGGTAAGCAGGTCATTTGGCGGGATATTTGTGGGCCACGGATAAAAGTCTCAAAACCAGGATGTTGGTCACTATAATTAAAATTAATGATTAAAAAACGCTCGCTATTTAAAACAACTTCTAGAGCAGTTTGCGTAAAAATCGATTAAAGAGGATACCGAGTTAATTTGTCTATTGCATAGAACAACTGGTTCACTCAGACCGTAATTATATTGAAGAGAACAGAAATTTATCAAGGACAACATAGAAGAATAGTTTATACAATATGAATGATTCCTGTCAGGTTTCACTTTGTTGCATAAGGTGTTTCAATGCGCCAGTGAAGTTTATACATTGTAAGCTTTGTAAAATATTTTTGGACTCTCAATTCTGATGGAGTGAACAACGTAAAAGGGACACCAAACTGTTGAGTAGTATTTTAAAACTGGTGTCACTAGGGACATTAAAAATACTTTCAAAATGTACGGATCAAAGAAATATTTTGAATTCCGTTTTACAAATCCGAGTATTGAGTTGGCTTTATTAAGTATGCAATCAATGTGATTTTTAAAGATCAGCTGGGAATCCAATATAACTCCTAGATCTTTTTGTTTGAAAACACTCTTTTTGATTTATATTTCCAATGAAATAGCTAAAACGAATTGAATTAGAAGCCCTGTAGCATGAAAGTCTTTCGCATTTGAAATCATTTTCTATCGCACTGTGGAGTTAAACGATTTAAGTCCTCTGAAGCTTTTGACAATCTTTCAGAATTGATTTTTCTGTGTACTCGTAGCTTACACTTGAGCACTTACAGCATATATGTACAAAAAAAGTTAGTTTTAGTCCTTAAAAACACTATTCTGTAAACAATCATTAAGAAAAAAAAGGAAAAAAAGAGTGCCCAAATGTCGCCTTGTGGCACACCCAATAGTGATTGGGTGACAACCTTTTTTCTCTACTTTTTACATTCAGCTAAGTAGGACTCAACCCAATATAATAAGAAAAAATGGTCAAGTGCAAGGTAGGCCACGTGCATTTAGTGCTCCGTACTGTTATTTGAACTGTATGTATGATTTTACTATTATTATTATTATTTATTAAAACAATAATTACAATTTAACAGAATTGAGCACTAGCTGCGGATGCTTACGGTTAAGACTTTGATTAGATACAAAATCATAGTACTAATTTATGGCTGCTTTTATATTTATTGACTTTACATATATTCTCGGAGGTGATTGTATTAAGTAATTTGTAGATAGTATGATTTCCTGACAAGACAAAAATATACGAAATGTTTATTATGTTATTGCAAGTTTTGTAATATTCAAACATTATCGGTAAGTTAAACTAAAGTATATACTCGTAAATATATAACTAAATAATTTATTGAATAATTTTATGTATGTTTCTGATATGCACTATGTTCTATAGTCGGCTATACAAAACTAATTAACACCATTAAATAATACTATATGTTTGTTTCTTGATATTGAACACGGAAGCAGAGCATTATCGTTAACATTCTGTGCAAGATAGGTCAGCAACTGTTCTTCTCCATGAACTTGATCTCTTGAAGAACTGATCAAAATAAATAATGTTTCATACGAGTATCTTGTAGATAAAACTTCGTCATAAAGATAATATATTAACCAGTAGAGAGGTTGGCGCTAAACAGGGGTAAACAAATTATATTATTTTGGCATTCAATACGGGTATTCCACTGCAACACGAAACTGCTATAAAGTAGAGAATATTCGAGCAATCAGCATCAGTAGCATTCTTTGCACTTGCTCTGGATAATCACTATATCTTTTTAAAAAAAAAGACTTAAGTTATTTTATAATACAAAATAAAATGAATTTCAAAATAATCATCGCTTTGCTAGTACTTGTTGTAGCTACATTTGCATCAGGTAAGTACACATCAAAAGAAAAGTTTTACTAATAATGAAAATCAATAGATTGCACATCGCAGCTTGATGTGGGACCCTGTAAAGCCTACTTTGCATCCTGGGGCTATCGGGCTGATAAAAAAGAATGCATACAGTTTAATTATGGGGGATGCCAAGGCAATGGAAATCGATACAAAACTAAAATTGATTGTGAAAATGCTTGTAAGCATTAACTTTAATTTTTACTCAAATTCTTAAATTATTTACCTAGAAATAAAAATCAGTTTATGGAACAAAGTATGAGATTTTATTTTGTTTCCTCATTATTAGAAGAGTAAAATCAAGTTACATACATTATATACATATGTGGTCATTACAGAAGTAAGAAACATGTGCAGGCTTAAAGTAGAGAATAAAAAGGTGCGAGGTCACAACCTTGTTACCGTGTAAATTTTTAAAGAACTACCGGACGTAGCCACAATCAAACTTAAGCTTCTAATTAATGCCTGTTTTACACTAAGTCATGTACTTCATCATTGGAATATCGTTGAAGTAGTCGTAAGGTCAGTATCGTAACTACCGATATTATACAAAATTCTTGAAAAATTATTCCTTAAAAGACTCTTCTCGAACCATCAATTTGGGTTCAGGAATAAACATGCGACAGTAAATCAAGTGCACCATATTAAGGACGTGATAGAGAAAGCACTCGAGGGTATAATGCCCTGCATTATTCCTGGACATAACACAAGCCTTTGACAAGGTGAGGCTTAAGACTTGAAGTTCAAGCTGCATAGGGACCTACCAAGACAATACTGAAATAACGGCAGGTGTCCCTCAAGGCAGTGTTCTCTGACCAACTCTGTATATACATATTATCCACAAGGCATATTCCACTAGACAATAAAGTCATGGTAGCTACTTTTGCAGATAACACCGCAATACTTGCAGTTGACAAATGCACATACATAGAAAGCTGCTGTTAAGCTACAGAATGCAGTCAATAAAGTAATAGATTGGACGCAACAATGGCGCAGATATACCGACGTTAACTTTACAAACAAGAGAATAAGCTGTCTGCCCGTTCTTATTAACAACCAAATAGTTCCTTATGTTAACACAGCAAAGTACCTAGGAATGACCTTAGATGCCAGACTAAAATGGAAGGAACTCGTTAAAAAGAAAGCAGAAGTATTATATACAAACTATAGAAACCTATACTGGCTAATAGGACGCAATTTGAAGCTATCTATTCAGAATAAAATTAAGCTATATATCAACAAATACTTAAGCCCGTCTGGACGTACGGTTTTAACTGCTGTATGGTAATTGGCTACTTTCTCAAAGCTTAGAAAAGTGCTAAAGGAATGAATGCTAATTTGCCTAACATATTCCAATAAGTTTATTAAGTTATTTAAGCAAGTGTTTCGTGAAAATAATGAAAAATAAATTTTCTGTTAACATTAACAAAAATAACTTATTCCCGAGATGTGTTCTCCGATGTACACGCAAACACTACCCCCTATTCTGTGAACATGATCATTTTTAAGTAATTTAAAACCTGCAAGACTTATGAGTTGGGACGACAAACCGTAATTTAGCCACTACATCATTTAATGAAAAACAGTGAATTTAGAATGAATACTTCCTGCATTCAAATGGTAAATATTAAGACCGACATAAGCGCCACACATCATATTGAGAACGATCCTGACATTATCAGGATCCTGACCAAAAACCATTAGAATCTACATTAGTGGTATAGATCACCCGATCAGAGGAATATATTTTTGCAATTAATAAGAAAAAGTGTTCAAAATAATTTAAAGAGGCATTGACATTTCCTATATATTGTAGCACAATAATAACTACGCTCCTATGTCTATGCAGCAAATTCCGAAGTGACTTTCCATTCTGGCAGAATTTTGGTTCGAACTGTCCTTTCATTCGAGGTTCGTGTCTGGGACGAAGTCTCCACAGCTCATGTCAACGAAAGAGACGAAAAAAAAAGAATTCTCTGTTGAGTTAATTAGTTGCGCAAAATGGGTCGCAAATTGGGAAAACTAACTATAATTCAACTAAAGGCAGAACTCAGTAAGCGGAACCTCGACACAACTGGGGGAAAAGATGCCCTGCTGCTTCGTCTGGAAGAAGCAGTAACGCAGGAAGGTGAAAATCCGCACGACGTAGAGTTTGACGTGGAAGAGGAACCAGCAAGTACAGCAGCCGACCCGGGTATAACAAGTCTGCTCCTGCAACTTAAGTTAGTCATGGACGAACAAAAGAAAGCAATAGAAGACCAAAGGAATTCTATAGAACTTAAGCTGGACGACCAAAAGAAAGCAATGGACGACCAAAAGAACTCTATAGAACTTAAGATGGACGAACAAAAGAAAGCAATGGACGACCAGAGGAATTCTCTAGAACTTAAGCTGGACGAACAAAAGAAAGCAATGGACGAACAAAAGAATTCTCTACAACTTAAGATGGACGAACAAAAGAATTCTCTAGATGCTCTGGAAAGTAAACTTGATGAGCAAAACAAGAACTTGGAATCCAAATTCGAAGTGATCGAAGAGAAAATCGAGAAGGTCGAGACGCAACTCGAAAAAGTCGAAACTAGATTCGATGAAAATTTTGAGAAACATGAAACTCAGTTCGGGAAGATAGAGACTCAGTTTGAAAAAGTAGAAAAGCAAGTAAGCACGGGAATATTCCACTGACGGTCTGAGAAGAAAGGAGATGCAGCCTCCTATCTTCGATGGTCAAACATCATGGCCAATTTATAAGAGGCAATTCGAAGCGGCCGCAATGACCAATAGCTGGGACGATGAAGAGAAATCTATTGCACTCACGCTTGCACTGAGGGGTCCAGCTGCGGAGCTCTTGCAGACCATCCCGGAAGATAAACTGCAGAACTACGACTCTCTGGTTCAGGCTATCGAGATGCGGTTTGGGGATGAACACATGCAGCAGGTGTACAGGGTTCAGCTGCGTAGTCGAGTCCAGAAAAGGGGGGAAACGCTCCAACAGTTGCAAGCGGATATAGAGCGACTAGCCCATCTTTCATACCCTAAAGCCGGTGAGGAGCTTATCAACGAAATGGCGGTGGAAGCTTTTATTCAGGCCATAGAGGACAGACAACTGCAAATGGCTGTAAGGATGGCTGAAAAGCGAACACTCCCCGAGGCATTGGCATTCGCTTTGTCAATGAAGGCTGCGGACCAAGCATACCAGGGAATACACCGTGTCAGGGAAATGTCCGTCGTGGAATGCTCATGCCAGAGAACAGCCGTCATGGATGAAGACAGAGCTCGCGGAAGTCAAATCCGTTGCTGGAATTGCAACCAAACCGGACACCTACAACGGCAGTGCAGAAGTGCACCTAGACGAGGAAATTGTTCACATTGCGGAAGTAGGAGAAGCAGAGAGGAAGCATCTGGCTGTCAGTCAGACTTCCCAAAACCAGCAGTCGGGAAATGCGTAAGGACCAACTTCGCGGGGCAGAAGTTGGTTACTGGAATCGAGGCCCCCAGGACCACCATTCAAGTTTCGCAAACCAAACGGGGTAACAAGAGCCTGACAGTGGAGGCACTAATCAACGAGAAGAAGTGCGTAGCCACCATCGACACAGGTGCCACTGCCTCCATTGTAAGAAGAGATATCGTCAAAAGCTCCTGGCTGCACAACACCAACAGCTACTGCCTGAAGACTGCAACAGGGGAAATGGCGAAGGTATTTGGAGAAGTTCGTCTTACGATTACTCTGGCAGGACTGACGTTCTCCCATGCGTTTCTGGTGGCAGATATATGCGACGAGTGCATCATCGGAGTAGACTTCATGAAAGCAAATGAAGTAATCTTGGACATCGGGATGCAAGAACTGAGGTATCGAAATGTGGAGATTCCGATGGTGTACGGAAATGAGAATGCCGTAACTCTCAGGACAGTCATCAGCAAAGACGAAGTTTTGCCGCCGTCTTCAGAGACAATCATTTGGACGAAGCTGGAAGGTGATCTTGGGAGCCACCGATTCTACATAGTAGAACCAGACCCAGAGAAGAATTCTCAAGACTACATCGTGGGAAAGACGTTAGTCGAACCAAAGAACACCATGGTTCCAGTGAGGGTTTTGAACGCAAGACCACACACTGTCAAACTAAGGCGAGGGGAGGTGACTGGAAAATGCACGCCGATTACCGCCGTCGCAACAATATCTGAACGTGATGCTCCAAAACCTCTCCCATCACCTTGGACAGCGGAAACGAGAGAGACGATTCTCCAGTCCAGTGAGCTGAATCAGGAGCAGCGAACTATGGCAGAGAATCTTATCAATGAGTACGCTGATGTATTTGCCTCACAGGACGGAGAATACGGCCGAACACACCTGGTACAACATCGAATAGACACTGGTGATACTAGACCAATTCGTCAGCCTGCTAGGCGCCTTCCATTGGCAAAGCAGACAGAAGTTGCAGAGATGGTGTCGGCAATGGAGAAAGAAGGTCTGATTGAAAGTTCCAAAAGTCCGTGGGCATCACCGGTTGTACTGGTTAAGAAGAAAGATGGCAGCACGCGGTTCTGCGTGGACTATCGGCAGCTCAATTACGTCACCAAGAAAGACAGCTACCCTCTGCCACGGATTGACGACACGCTAGACACACTATCAGGAGCCCGATGGTTTTCCACTCTCGACTTGAAGAGTGGCTACTGGCAGGTACAGATCCATCCAGAAGACCGGGAGAAAACCGCCTTCACCGCAGGAAATGGGCTATGGCAATTCACGGTAATGCCATTCGGGCTGTGCAATGCTCCGGCGACTTTCGAGCGATTGATGGAATGTGTCCTGCAAGGGTTAACATGGAAAACCTGTATGGTATACTTGGATGATGTCATCGTCGTAGGAAAAACGTTTGCGCAACACCGAGACAATCTAAGGGATGTGTTTCAAAGGCTTCGAAGTGCCCACCTGAAGCTCAACCCCAAGAAGTGCGCCCTGTTTAGAGCGGAAGTCAAGTACCTGGGACACATAATTTCAGCGAAAGGAGTGAGAACCGATCCGGAGAAGGTCGAAGCGGTGAAAAACTGGCCAGTCCCCAAAGACAAACACCAACTAAGGAGCTTCCTGGGCCTAGCCACCTACTACAGACGGTTCGTGAAGGATTTTGCCGGGATCGCAAAGAACCTGCACCAGTTGACGGAAAAGGGAAAACAATTCAAATGGTCAATTGAGTGCGAGAAGAGCTTCAAGGCACTTAAACAACGGCTATGCGATGCCCCGATACTGGCTTACCCCACTCCCGGGGAAACGTTCGTTGTGGATGCAGATGCTAGTAATGTCGGGGTAGGAGCCGTACTCTCCCAGGTGCATGACGGCCAAGAGAAGGTGGTTGCGTACTTCAGCAAGGTGCTCTCTAAGCCAGAAAGGAACTACTGCGTGACAAGGCGGGAACTTCTAGCTTTGATCTTGGCTACGAAGCATTTTCACAAATACCTCTACGGGAGGAAGTTCGTTCTTCGCACAGACCATGCAGCCTTAAAATGGCTATTACAGTTCAAGAGTCCTGAGGGTCAGGTCGCAAGATGGATCGAAAGGCTGCAAATCTACGACTACGAAATACAGCATCGTAAAGGAAAACTCCACTCTAATGCGGATGCACTGTCCCGGAGACCATGCAGAACGGATTGTAAACATTGTGCGCGTCAGGAAGAACGGGAGCTGGTTTCCATCCAAAGAATGAGAGCCGAACCTATCGCCGGCTGGAGCGTAGATGAGATCCGGAACGCTCAGAAGGAAGACCCGGATATCGAGCCGATTCTGGCCTGGAAGGAGAACATGGAGAAACCGGATCATCAGGACATCTCTCACAGAAGCCCGACCTTAAAGGCATATTTTGCGCAGTGGGACTCCCTCCATGTCCAAGAAGGTGTTCTGAGAAGAAAATGGGAATCCTCCGACGGAAAGTCGTTTGTAATGCAGCTTGTCGTACCGCGGACGAGGGTCAAGGAGGTGTTACAGGAAATGCATGGCGGGGCGACCGGAGGCCACTTGGGAGTGAATAAGACGCTAGAAAAGGTACGAGAACGTTTTTATTGGTTAAAAGCGAAGGAAGATATCGAAGACTGGTGCAGAAAATGCGACGTGTGTGCAGCTAGCAAGGGTCCGAGAATCAAAACTCGAGGTAAGATGCACCAATACAACGTGGGATCACCTTTCGAACGAATCGCCATTGACATCGCAGGGCCCTTTCCGGAAACCGACAATGGTAATCGGTATATACTCGTAGTGATGGACTACTTCAGTAAGTGGCCGGAAGCGTTTCCGATCCCTAACCAGGAAGCCAGAACTGTGGCGGAGCAGATCGTCTACAATTGGGTTAGCAGATTCGGTGTGCCCTTGGAATTGCATTCTGACCAAGGGCGGAACTTCGAGTCAAGAATCTTCCAAGAGATGTGTCAACTACTCGGAATCAAAAAGACAAGGACAACCCCGCTTCATCCACAGTCGGACGGTATGGTGGAGCGTTTCAATAGGACTTTGGACGAACATCTCTCGAAGGTCGTAGGTGACTACCAACGGGATTGGGACCGGCAGATTCCCTTGTTTTTGATGGCCTATAGAAGTGCCGTGCATAGCACTACTCGACATACGCCGTTCGAAATCTTATTTGGTGGAATAGCTCGTTTACCCAGTGAGGTGAAATTTGGATCTCCTACCAATGAGCCCAGAAATGAAGAAGAGTACGTGGCGGACCTTAGGGAAAGGCTTAGGGACATACACCAAAGGACCAGAAGCCAGATTAAGATGACGAGCGACCGCATGAAGACCAGGTATGATGCCAAGGCAACAACGTCAGGATTCCAGGAAGGAGATCTGGTGTGGCTGTATAATCCCCATCGCCAAAAGGGGAAATCACCTAAATTACAGCGGAACTGGGAAGGTCCCTACAGAATAGTAACCCTCATCAACGATGCTGTCTACCGCATCCAGCGAGGACCGAGGGCCAAAATGAAAGTGGTTCATGTGGACCGACTGAGTCGATACAATGGCCGAAATGAGGATGCACTTGTTCGGGACGAACACGTCTAAGAGGGGGCAGTGTAGCATAATAATAACTACGCTCCTATGTCTATGCAGCAAATTCCGAAGTGACTTTCCATTCTGGCAGAATTTTGGTTCAAACTGTCCTTTCATTCGAGGTTCGTGTCTGGGACGAAGTCTCCACAGCTCATGTCAACGAAAGAGACGAATAATATCAGGGATAAAAGGGAATTATAACTGCAAGAATTATTTCTCTTGTTCCAGTGGTCGAAGAATTTGCTAGAAGTTTCTGGCTATCAGAAACTTCTGCTATATAAGGACAGATGGCGATCAAAAAAGAGACAGTTGGTTTAGAACCGTGGCGAAGAGATTGGAAAAGTGATAATGGGCGAAGTTGTAATTTGGTGATAAATTGAAAGTTGAGAGTGTACAAGAAAAAGTAATTAGTTTGGATTTGTGAATTAAGTAATTGAAAGGAGATAAAGTGATTTGAGAGGAAATAGACCTTGTAAGAAAAGAATTTGCGAAGAATAGTATAGTGTGAACTTGAATTGTTCTATAGACTAGAAAATAAAGAAATAAATTTCACAGAATATCGTTTTATCTACTCGAGCCGTAGTCAGCATAGTACAATATCATGAACAATGATTGATACTGTTTACATTGGTGATATTCAATCAGAGGGCTTATCCATCAGTTGCTGCACCAGATGAGTTGATGATTGCCGGTACATTTTTTCCAGAGGAGCATATCGATTCCAGGGAATGTATGTAGCTCTCTTAAAGAGTACATGGTTTTGCTTCGTAAGACTTTCATACACACGCACAAATTTGTTGCCAAGCAAAGGATACGGAAAAGCCAAGATCACTTAGGCATACTGATCTGGAATTAGCTTTGTAATATTCAGAGATCTTCTTAAGTAGGTTTGTTTTTATTTGTGCGTGCGGTAGATTAACAACAATTGCACTGTTGAATGAGTTTTTCGCGGGTGCTGTGCGAGTAATATAGTTTTGTGCTACTATCGGAAAGCGGATCTTTGAGCAAAACCCTTGGAAAATATCGGTGAGGATTTCACCTGCGGTAACAGGGGATTCCATGGACTCGTGCATCAATTTAAAGCTTAAGTTGTGCATTGTTGTTATCAATATCAAATATTAGTAACTTTAGAATAAAAAGTGTATCGTTAACCGAACTTTGCCAGACAATAAAAAAAAAAAGCCCCTGGCTATGATTTAATAACCGGACAAATGCTTAAGAAATTGCCAAAAAGCATTAATTAAACTTTTATATCTAAAAATCGCTTCAATTAGACTGTTATGCGTTCCAGATCAGTGGAAAGTGGCAGAAGTGATAATGATTCCGAAACCGGGAAAACCTCCAAACGACAAAAAATCGTACATACAGATATTGCTCCTATTAATAATATCAAAGGTATTTGAAAGACTCCTATTGAAACGCATCCAACTGGTCATTGAAGAAAGACGCCTTATACCTGACCACCAATTCGGGTTCAGATCAAGCATTCCACAATTGACCAAGTTTATAGAATAACCGATTAAATTGAAAAAAAATTTGCTCTAGCGCTTTTCTTGACGTTTCCCAAGCCTTCGACAAGGTTTGGCACGATGCGATGGCTTGAAGTACAAGCTAAGATGGGTTCTTCCGGAACACTTATTTAAGATCTTAGAATCCTAACTTGAAAACAGATTATTTCGTGTTAAACACGGAACTGAATATTCCAAGTTCAAGGAAATAGCCGTTGGAGTTCCGCAAGGAAGTGTCCTTTGTTCTGTTTTATTTTTGCTGTACACTCAGAATATAGCGCAAACTGAAGGGACCGTAGTACTACATTCGGGGACGATACGGTTATTTTGTCAAAGGGTTCAATCTAGTCAGCAACTGAAAAACTCCAATGAGCTTTGGATAAAATCTGCGACTGGACAAAACTCTGGCGCATTGTTCTTAACGAGACTAAATCGACACATGTTAACTTCACATATAAGAAAATAAGCAATCTACTCGTATTCATTAAATCGGTACAAATACCATATGGAAATGAAGCTAAATATCTGGGGACAAACTGCTTTTATATAAACAAATGCTAAAGCCTATATGAACGTAAGGTATACAACCAAAGCAGGCAATTGAGAATTTGTACAATCTTTTCAAATAAAAGTGATAAGAGCAATCGTGAACGCTCCTGGTATATTAGAAATAATCATATACAAAGACCCTTCATGGTCATTGCAACCACACAATACTCTAAACATTGGACGTCAGAAATCTTGTGCGCCGACTTCAAAGAACGAAACCGTTCGATTTAGCGCAATAAGAAGTAACCGCATTTAATGACGGTATCACCAGGTGATTTTGCCGAAAATCTACCTGCCTCACGCGAATATTTCTCGAAGCTTAAACTACTTGATAATAAATAAGAAAAAGAGACGGGCGAGTTTAGTCAGTAAAAATCTGACACTACTATGAGTAGACGGTGTCTCATAGTATCTTGTGAAGATTCTCACCTACCCACAAAAAAAAAATATCAAGCATTTGTGATTTCAGTAACGTTAGCTCACCATGAAGTGCGTCAATACAAGAACAGTAGTTCTCCACTTTTTCTTGACAAGTAAACACAGAGTGATTAAGTGCAGTATGTTTCTGATTAATATTGACTTCTAGTGTCTATATTTTCACATTCAGATTGTTTTTGATGGCTGATGCGGTTCGACAAAGATTTATTCGTGGTGTTTATTTCCGTTTTAAGTTGTGTTACAATAGAATCCGTTAAATTTTTTCTGAGTGCATCTAGTCGAGTCTCGATTTCCTCCCACAACTTAGCGAAAGATAAAGCCGCTACTGGAGAGCCGGTGCGTGAGAAAAGAGGTGGAGAGTTTTTTCATCGGATCTCGTTCTCAGCTTTCTCTGTTTCTCGCTGAGATTAGACATCTCGGTTGATTTTTATGTATGTATGTGGTACTCAAAGTTCTTTAATATATACTTAATATTTGTAATTATGATTAATATAAGATTTTAAACTTTAAACAATTGGCACTGAATAATAGTATGTTCGGGATTCAAAAGAAAATAAATTTTACAAATAAATCAATGGTAGTTAACTAAGAAAAAAATATTAGGTGCGGAACTAAGTTCTCGCTGTACACTTTTTCCCATTTTTCTGGCAGAGCTCAAATACCGTTACGGTAAAAGTGTTCATCTTTTGAGGCTATCCACGAATCAAGCCATTTCTTGATGTCTTCATATGAGCGGAACTGCTGATCAGCCAGACCCTGTGCCATCGAATGGAACAAGTAATAATCGGATGGCGCAATATCTGGTCAATATGGTGGGTGGGGTAGGACCATTTGAGCGTTTCCATGTGGATTTTAACGGGTTTGGCAAAGTGAGGCCGAGCGTTGTCATGCTGTAGAATCACTTTTCGTGCCTCTGCTCGTATTGTGGCCGTTTTTCGCGCAGTGCTTGGCTCAATCGCATCAATTGAAGTCGATACCGTTCCCCAGTGATGGTTTCGTTGGGTTTCAACAGTTCATAATAAATGACACCGACCTGGTCCCACCAAATAATAATCTTCGCAACGGTAATATTCGGACGAGCCGACGACGTAGAACCATGACTGGGCAGTCCCCATGACTTTCTTTTCTTTGGGTTACTGCAATGAATCCATTTTTCATCACCCGTCACGATGCGATGAAGAAAACCCTTCCTTTTTTGCCGCTGGAGCAATTGTTCACAGGCGAAAAAACGACGCTCAACGTCCCTTGGCTTCAAGTCATAAGAAACCCAATTTCCTTGTTTTTGAATCATTCCAAATGCATGCAATCGCTTGGAAATGGTTTGACGGGTAACTCCTAACGCTGAAGCAAGCTGTTCTTACGTTTGGCACGGATCCTCATCGAACAATGCCTCCAATTCAGCGTCTTAGAAGGATTTTGGCCTTCCTTCACGCGGACGGTCGTCCTTAAACTGACGGAACCAATCACGGCACGTTGTTTCACTTAGAGCAGCATCTCCGCACACTTTTTGGAACTCTCGATGCGCTTCAGCCGTCGTTTTTCTTCGAATGAAAGAAGAAAATCAACTTTTCAAACACACTCCAAAACAAAATCACTAATGTGTCAAAACAGCTTGTTTACCATATGTCTAAGCACGGTTCATGACGTTTTGGATATGTCAAAATCGACCAGCACTTACTGCTGGATCCATCTATTGATAAACAGCGAGAACTTAGTTGCGCACCTAATACTATTTGTTATTAAAGTTGTACTTTAAATTAAAGAAACTGTGTAGATTCTAACCTTTTCTAAAACGTTTAACTCTTTTTCCTTATCCTTTGCCTGTGTATCTTTTGTTTATTGGTTGCAATAGTAATTTGATAGTCCTTTTTTTACGATAAAGTCGTTGAACCTAGGTGCTATAATTTTGGCTAAGTTTTCATAATTTTTCTTATGCCTTTGCTAGCTGTTAAAATCGGAATTGGAAGGGAATGGTTGCCCAGTATGTAGGGGTCCTGTAATAAGCTCAAAGTGCGTTAATTTAGTTGTTGAGTGAACGGAGTTTGTAAATTAAAACGGCCTCTTCTACGATTTCGCTTAAAAGCATATATTTTTCTTTTGATATTGTAGCATAATAATAACTACGCGCCTATGTCTATGCAGCAAATTCCGAAGTGACTTTCCATTCTGGCAGAATTTTGGTTCAAACTGTCCTTTCATTCGAGGTTCGTGTCTGGGACGAAGTCTCCACAGCTCATGTCAACGAAAGAGACAAATAATATTAGGGATAATATTAGGGATAATATTAGGGAATTATAACTGCAAGAATTATTTCTCTTGTTCCAGTGGTCGAAGAATTTGCTAGAAGTTTCTGGCTATCAGAAACTTCTGCTATATAAGGACAGATGGCGATCAAAAAAGAGACAGTTGGTTTAGAACCGTGGCGAAGAGATTGGAAAAGTGATAATGGGCGAAGTTGTAATTTGGTGATAAATTGAAAGTTGAGAGTGAACAAGAAAAAGTAATTAGTTTGGATTTGTGAATTAAGTAATTGAAAGGAGAGGAAAGAGACATTGTAAGAAAAGAATTTGCGAAGAATAGTATAGAGTGAACTTGAATTGTTCTATAGAGTAGAAAATAAAGAAATAATTTCACAGAATAATTGTTTTATCTACTCGAGCCGTAGCTCGCATATTACATTGGTGTCAGAAGCGGGATAAAACTTATTCTGTGAATAACTATTTCCGTGGTGTGAAATTGCACAAAAAAAAAAAAAAAAAAAAAAACGATTTCTGTGTTGAGTTAATTAGCTGCGCAAAATGGGTCGCAAATTGGGAAAACTAACTATAACTCAACTAAAGGCAGAACTCAGTAAGCGGAACCTCGACACAACTGGGGGAAAAGATGCTCTGCTGATTCGTCTGGAAGAAGCAGTAACGCAGGAAGGTGAAAATCCGCACGACGTAGAGTTTGACGTGGAAGAGGAACCAGCAAGTACAGCAGCCGACCCGGGTATAACAAGTCTGCTCCTGCAACTTAAGTTAGTCATGGACGAACAAAAGAAAGCAATAGAAGATCAAAGGAATTCTATAGAACTTAAGCTGGACGAACAAAAGAAAGCAATGGACGACCAAAAGAAAGCAATGGACGACCAAAAGAACTCTCTAGAACTTAAGATGGACGAACAAAAGAAAGCAATGGACGACCAGAGGAATTCTCTAGAACTTAAGCTGGACGAACAAAAGAAAGCTATAGACGAACAAAAGAATTCTCTAGATGCTCTGGAAAGTAAACTTGATGAGCAAAACAAGAACTTGGAATCCAAATTCGAAGTGATCGAAGAGAAAATCGAGAAGGTCGAGACGCAACTCGAAAAAGTCGAAACTAGATTCGATGAAAATTTTGAGAAACATGAAACTCAGTTCGGGAAGATAGAGACTCAGTTTGAAAAAGTAGAAAAGCAAGTCGAAAATCTTGCTAAGGAGCTCAGCAACGTGAAGAGACAGAAAGCACGGGAATATTCCACTGACGGTCTGAGAAGAAAGGAGATGCAGCCTCCTATCTTCGATGGTCAAACATCATGGCCAATTTATAAGAGGCAATTCGAAGCGGCCGCAATGACCAATAGCTGGGACGATGAAGAGAAGTCTATTGCACTCACGCTTGCACTGAGGGGTCCAGCTGCGGAGCTCTTGCAGACCATCCCGGAAGATAAACAGCAGAACTATGACTCTCTGGTTCAGGCTATCGAGATGCGGTTTGGGGATGAACACATGCAGCAGGTGTACAGGGTTCAGCTGCGTAGTCGAGTCCAGAAAAGGGGGGAAACGCTCCAACAGTTGCAAGCGGATATAGAGCGACTAGCCCATCTTTCATACCCTAAAGCCGGTGAGGAGCTTATCAACGAAATGGCGGTGGAAGCTTTTATTCAGGCCATAGAGGACAGACAACTGCAAATGGCTGTAAGGATGGCTGAAAAGCGAACACTCCCCGAGGCATTGGCATTCGCTTTGTCAATGAAGGCTGCGGACCAAGCATACCAGGGAATACACCGTGTCAGGGAAATGTCCGTCGTGGAATGCTCATGCCAGAGAACAGCCGTCAAAGCTCGCGGAAGTCAAATCCGTTGCTGGAATTGCAACCAAACCGGACACCTACAACGGCAGTGCAGAAGTGCACCTAGACGAGGAAATTGTCCACATTGCGGAAGTAGGAGAAGCAGAGAGGAAGCATCCTGTCGGTCAGACTTCCCAAAACCAGCAGTCGGGAGATGCGTAAGGACCAACTTCGCGGGGCAGAAGTTGGTTACTGGAATCGAGGCCCCCAGGACCACCATTCAAGTTTCGCAAACCAAACGGGGTAACAAGAGCCTGACAGTGGAGGCACTAATCAACGAGAAGAAGTGCGTAGCCACCATCGACACAGGTGCCACTGCCTCCATTGTAAGAAGAGATATCGTCAAAAGCTCCTGGCTGCACAACACCAACAGCTACTGCCTGAAGACTGCAACAGGGGAAATGGCGAAGGTATTTGGAGAAGTTCGTCTTACGATTACTCTGGCAGGACTGACGTTCTCCCATGCGTTTCTGGTGGCAGATATATGCGACGAGTGCATCATCGGAGTAGACTTCATGAAAGCAAATGAAGTAATCTTGGACATCGGGATGCAAGTACTGAGGTATCGAAATGTGGAGATTCCGATGGTGTACGGAAATGAGAATGCCGTAACTCTCAGGACAGTCATCAGCAAAGACGAAGTTTTGCCGCCGTCTTCAGAGACAATCATTTGGACAAAGCTGGAAGGTGATCTTGGGAGCCACCGATTCTACATAGTAGAACCAGACCCAGAGAAGAATTCTCAAGACTACATCGTGGGAAAGACGTTAGTCGAACCAAAGAACACCATGGTTCCAGTGAGGGTTTTGAACGCAAGACCACACACTGTAAAACTAAGGCGAGGGGATGTGACTGGAAAATGCACGCCGATTACCGCCGTCGCAACAATATCTGAACGTGATGCTCCAAAACCTCTCCCATCACCTTGGACAGCGGAAACGAGAGAGACGATTCTCCAGTCCAGTGAGCTGAATCAGGAGCAGCGAACTATGGCAGAGAATCTTATCAATGAGTACGCTGATGTATTTGCCTCACAGGACGGAGAATACGGCCGAACACACCTGGTACAACATCGAATAGACACTGGTGATACTAGACCAATTCGTCAGCCTGCTAGGCGCCTTCCATTGGCAAAGCAGACAGAAGTTGCAGAGATGGTGTCGGCAATGGAGAAAGAAGGTCTGATTGAAAGTTCCAAAAGTCCGTGGGCATCACCGGTTGTACTGGTAAAGAAGAAAGATGGCAGCACGCGGTTCTGCGTGGACTATCGGCAGCTCAATTACGTCACCAAGAAAGACAGCTATCCTCTGCCACGGATTGACGACACGCTAGACACACTATCAGGAGCCCGATGGTTTTCCACTCTCGACTTGAAGAGTGGCTACTGGCAGGTACAGATCCATCCAGAAGACCGGGAGAAAACCGCCTTCACCACAGGAAATGGGCTATGGCAATTCACGGTAATGCCATTCGGGCTGTGCAATGCTCCGGCGACTTTCGAGCGATTGATGGAATGTGTCCTGCAAGGGTTAACATGGAAAACCTGTTTGGTATACTTGGATGATGTCATCGTCGTAGGAAAAACGTTTGCGCAACACCGAGACAATCTAAGGGATGTGTTTCAAAGGCTTCGAAGTGCCCACCTGAAGCTCAACCCCAAGAAGTGCGCCCTGTTTAGAGCGGAAGTCAAGTACCTGGGACACATAATTTCAGCGAAAGGAGTGAGAACCGATCCGGAGAAGGTCGAAGCGGTGAAAAACTGGCCAGTCCCCAAAGACAAACACCAACTAAGGAGCTTCCTGGGCCTAGCCACCTACTACAGACGGTTCGTGAAGGATTTTGCCGGGATCGCAAAGAACCTGCACCAGTTGACGGAAAAGGGAAAACAATTCAAATGGTCAATTGAGTGCGAGAAGAGCTTCAAGGCACTTAAACAACGGCTATGCGATGCCCCGATACTGGCTTACCCCACTCCCGGGGAAACGTTCGTTGTGGATGCAGATGCTAGTAATGTCGGGGTAGGAGCCGTACTCTCCCAGGTGCATGACGGCCAAGAGAAGGTGGTTGCGTACTTCAGCAAGGTGCTCTCTAAGCCAGAAAGGAACTACTGCGTGACAAGGCGGGAACTTCTAGCTTTGATCTTGGCTACGAAGCATTTTCACAAATACCTCTACGGGAGGAAGTTCGTTCTTCGCACAGACCATGCAGCCTTAAAATGGCTATTACAGTTCAAGAGTCCTGAGGGTCAGGTCGCAAGATGGATCGAAAGGCTGCAAATCTACGACTACGAAATACAGCATCGTAAAGGAAAACTCCACTCTAATGCGGATGCACTGTCCCGGAGACCATGCAGAACGGATTGTAAACATTGTGCGCGTCAGGAAGAACGGGAGCTGGTTTCCATCCAAAGAATGAGAGCCGAACCTATCGCCGGCTGGAGCGTAGATGAGATCCGGAACGCTCAGAAGGAAGACCCGGATATCGAGCCGATTCTGGCCTGGAAGGAGAACATGGAGAAACCGGATCATCAGGACATCTCTCACAGAAGCCCGACCTTAAAGGCATATTTTGCGCAGTGGGACTCCCTCCATGTCCAAGAAGGTGTTCTGAGAAGAAAATGGGAATCCTCCGACGGAAAGTCGTTTGTAATGCAGCTTGTCGTACCGCGGACGAGGGTCAAGGAGGTGTTACAGGAAATGCATGGCGGGGCGACCGGAGGCCACTTGGGAGTGAATAAGACGCTAGAAAAGGTACGAGAACGTTTTTATTGGTTAAAAGCGAAGGAAGATATCGAAGACTGGTGCAGAAAATGCGACGTGTGTGCAGCTAGCAAGGGTCCGAGAATCAAAACTCGAGGTAAGATGCACCAATACAACGTGGGAGCACCTTTTGAACGAATCGCCATTGACATCGCAGGACCCTTTCCGGAAACCGACAATGGTAATCGGTATATCCTCGTAGTGATGGACTACTTCAGTAAGTGGCCGGAAGCGTTTCCGATCCCTAACCAGGAAGCCAGAACCGTGGCGGAGCAGATCGTCTACAATTGGGTTAGCAGATTCGGTGTGCCCTTGGAATTGCATTCTGACCAAGGGCGGAACTTCGAGTCAAGAATCTTCCAAGAGATGTGTCAACTACTCGGAATCAAAAAGACAAGGACAACCCCGCTTCATCCACAGTCGGACGGTATGGTGGAGCGTTTCAATAGGACTTTGGACGAACATCTCTCGAAGGTCGTAGGTGACTACCAACGGGATTGGGACCGGCAGATTCCCTTGTTTTTGATGGCCTATAGAAGTGCCGTGCATAGCACTACTCGACATACGCCGTTCGAAATCTTATTTGGTGGAATAGCTCGTTTACCCAGTGAGGTGAAATTTGGATCTCCTACCAATGAGCCCAGAAATGAAGAAGAGTACGTGGCGGACCTTAGGGAAAGGCTTAGGGACATACACCAAAGGACCAGAAGCCAGATTAAGATGACGAGCGACCGCATGAAGACCAGGTATGATGCCAAGGCAACAACGTCAGGATTCCAGGAAGGAGATCTGGTGTGGCTGTATAATCCCCATCGCCAAAAGGGGAAATCACCTAAGTTACAGCGGAACTGGGAAGGTCCCTACAGAATAGTAACCCGCATCAACGATGTTGTCTACCGCATCCAGCGAGGACCAAGGGCCAAAATGAAAGTGGTTCATGTGGACCGACTGAGTCGATACAATGGCCGAAATGAGGATGCACTTGTTCGGGACGAACACGTCTAAGAGGGGGGCAGTGTAGCATAATAATAACTACGCGCCTATGTCTATGCAGCAAATTCCGAAGTGACTTTCCATTCTGGCAGAATTTTGGTTCAAACTGTCCTTTCATTCGAGGTTCGTGTCTGGGACGAAGTCTCCACAGCTCATGTCAACGAAAGAGACAAATAATATTAGGGATAATATTAGGGATAATATTAGGGAATTATAACTGCAAGAATTATTTCTCTTGTTCCAGTGGTCGAAGAATTTGCTAGAAGTTTCTGGCTATCAGAAACTTCTGCTATATAAGGACAGATGGCGATCAAAAAAGAGACAGTTGGTTTAGAACCGTGGCGAAGAGATTGGAAAAGTGATAATGGGCGAAGTTGTAATTTGGTGATAAATTGAAAGTTGAGAGTGAACAAGAAAAAGTAATTAGTTTGGATTTGTGAATTAAGTAATTGAAAGGAGAGGAAAGAGACATTGTAAGAAAAGAATTTGCGAAGAATAGTATAGTGTGAACTTGAATTGTTCTATAGAGTAGAAAATAAAGAAATAATTTCACAGAATAATTGTTTTATCTACTCGAGCCGTAGCTCGCATATTACAATATCATAACTTGAATAAGTTCTGTAAGCGTTGAGTGAAACCGTTCAACTGGCGAATTCCCATTAGACGATTTTGCACAAATCGTGTGGAAATCAATACTATAGGGTTCCAAGAATTCTCTAAATAATGTTGTAATGAACTCAGCGTCATTGTCAGATACTATTTTGTTCGGTATACCGTGGTGAGAAAAGAAATGTCGCAAAGGCTTAATTAAATTTATACTTGTTATTGAAGCCAACCAGTAAACATTTGCAAATTTACTAAAATTTTTTATTATGCTCAAACAATTTTGGAATAAATGTCGATGTGAATTATTTCGAGTGGTTTAAGCGGTGTTTCTGTCTGCTAAAATTTGAGTTTTTTCCTATTTAGGTCTTACTTATATCTCTGACACGTATCGCAACTGTTTATAACTTTTGATACGCTCGTATTTTATCAGGGTTCGGTTTTATTCCAACCGGTGTTATAACATGACCTAAAAATGATACTTCTTTTCGCATGAACTCCGACTTGTCAACCTGGATTTTAAGGTTTGCTTCCTTGAATCGTTCAAAGACAGCGTTAAGATGTTCTTGTAGTGACTATTATATTGTCCATATAAACTAAACAGATTTTACCATGTTATTGTCCATAACCCGCTGAAAGATTGATGGCACATTTTTGAGACCGAAAGGCATTCGGACGAACTCAAAATATCCGTTCTCAACAGAAAATGCTGTCTTGATATTCGAATTGTTTTTCGAGGTAGGTAAGTGAAAATTTGTATCATTAATTTCGGCTTTATATTGATAATTCGAAGTGTCTGATACGCCTAAATTTTCATAGCAATCTTGAGGGTGAAAACTAGGATGAGGTGCGGAATTTGGTAGTGTGTTGATATCAGTTTCAATATTAAGGAGCTGCTGCTGCCTCTGAGGATGTGAAAATATATTAGAGTGTCTGCTAGGATTGCTAGTAGAAATACTCATCGCTTCAGGTGGTGGAAACTTTCTAAATGCTTGATTTTGATTATTCCTAAACACGTTTTCATTGTCGTTTTGAATGCTATTTCGAATTTCCCGATACGGTGTATACTGAGTAGTTTGTGTAGTGAACTTTCACTGTGGGAAATAATTTCGATAAGATGAAGTTGTTGGCTGTACCTGACGGACTTGAGGTCTTGGTTGATTAAATCAACTTTGTAGAGTTATTTGAACATTTTGAGGGTTTCTAAAATAAAAACGGTTATACTCTTCTAAACAAAAATTGAGTGCTTCGTTTAATTTACTGGGTCTCTTTGCCCTAATTTTTAGCTTCTATCACATTTTCAACGTTTTCATGGACTATAACATGATTCATTATAGCTGAGAATATATTTATTAATTTAGAGGAGAAATTCTCGACACTATCTTGATTTTGTCTTACTTCATGTAAGTCCCAGACAAGGCTGGTTTAAATTCGCTTGTCGGCATAATGAATTATTAAATTATCTTTTAACTCATTTCAAGCTATGGATGTACCATACATATTTAATACTTCATTGGCCTGGCCTACAACCTTATTTCTTATTGCCCGTAGAATTATGTATATTTGCGTAACTAGTTCCCGATACATGAGGCATAAGACTAAGTACCTCTTCAATGTTATTAATAAAATCGTAAAGTAGACACGGGTTACCATCGAAGGTACATATGTATGTACATTGTACATACATATATCTTTAACGGCGTCTAGAATTCGAAGAGAATTAAAGACGTCTAAAGCAATATCTGGATTCATTATATCAGATTCAGATTCTTCAGACGATTCTAAATTTGGTCTATGCTTCTCAGAAAATGTATTTTGTAAATGCCAACTGGATCTCGAAACTTTTTTTATTTTACGTATTTTAGAGGCATGAATAATAAAAAAAATACCCAATAATAAACTTTAATTGGGACTCACCTTTTGACTTTAATTTCCTTAATGCAAATGCAAAAATTATATAATTTTCCTTACGAATTAATTTTTTTAATTTTTTTTAACTTTTACGCTTATCTTTTGATTTTTTTTGTTTTTTCTCACAATTTTTGATATAGGAATACCAATAAACAATTTTAATTATAATCTTACAATTTGAAATTTTTTATTTAATATTGTTTTTTTTTTTTTTTTATCTTGCATAGTTCAATTAAAATTTTTTTTTTTTGATGGTTCACTCAGTATCAAAAGTTTAAAAAATAAGCTCGGATATTCCCTCGTATTGTGCTGATCCTACCGACTGTGCGAATTACAAGTTCATTTCCAATCCAATAAAAAAAAATCAAAGAACTTTTAATTCGATTTCTTTTTTTTAAATTTAGTGCACAACAACTAATTTAATAGGTAGTGAGTCTACAGAAATATGAAGGTCTTTTCCTTCCCACAGTCCAGTCCAGAGAGCATAAGCCACCGTCTTCTAAAAAGGCTAACCAGTGCAGCATATTTTGAGAGCAAGAGAAGAGTGTACTCATACATAGCCATGGGTGCTGCGATTGTGGATGATATGTAGTGGCAGGGGTCAGCAGGGACTGTCGGCGTTATGTCTCCACTGGTGAATGATGGTCCACTCACTGCTGAACACTCCCAATAGTAAATAGGATTGCGCCAGGGATGTGTAAACTTCATAGATACTAATAGCCCGAGTGCTACTAGCATGCACGATTCGCAAACCTGAGTAATCGATGCCAGGAATACGCCTACGTACTAAACACACACCCTACATACTTCAACCACTCTCCCCGCGGGACTACCATTAGGTATTACTTCGCGGGGCTGGTTAGCAGTTTATGCTATGCTTCTTGTGTCAGCTTCTTCCGCTCCTTCAGTTGCTCTTCTTAGCTTTTCTATTCTCCGCAGCTCTTTTTGTAGAGTTGTTACGAAGGAACATATTGCCATCCAATTCTCGTCCGACCGTTATCTCCGTTATATCTGACCTAGTTGTCAGTTGTCCCAATAGTTCTAACGTCTACGCTCTTGCAATTAATTTGGGTCTGTAGTGACAGTCAGGCTGCGCTTAAGGCCTTGCTCAACCCTTTAACCAATTTCAAAGTACTGGTAGTTCTAGAATGCAAGAACTCTCCGAATTCGATCGTAAGGCTGAATTCTGTGATTCTTGTCTGGGTCGCAGACAAGAATCTCCGATGAGAATGCAAGGCAAGGCTCAGAGGAGATTTTCTCGTTGGGTCTTTCTGCGTCCTAGGTCAGGGCCTCCATTGACGATCGGGTTTCTTCTGAACATAATTGGGTGTGGCACGGTTTTCCAGAATGCGGGCAGACTAAACGATTGCTCCCGGACGTCTGTAAGAAATTCGCGTCATTCTTGCTGTCCCTCAGCAGAAAAGACTGCACACAACTTATTGGTGCTCTAACTGGGCACTTTGCTTTTGTTAAACACCTGTGGAGAGTGACGACACTGCGGAACACTTCCTCTGCGATTGTCCTGCTTTTCAAGTGGCATAGTTTTCGGCGCTGATGTGGTGAGTGCTGATAACATAAGCTCCTCATCACTGAAGCGTTTACTTGACTTTATCCGGAAGAGGAGGAAATTCCATTAAGATGGGAAAATGGGAAAAACAGAGTTTGCTTCTTGGTAGTACAATGGACCAGCGTTCCCTGACCCGACAAAGAAAAAAAAAAAAACTAGCAAGATTGTATGAGCGCTATTGTTGGTCTTGCAGCTCATCAGATAACCCCTTGATATCAGGTCTTATAACAATTAATTAATTAATTAAATAATTTTTTAATTAAAAACAATTAATAATTTATTTATCTATTTATTTAATTACTTATTTATTTAGTTATTTATTTATTTATTTATCTATTTATTTACCTGATTGTTAGTTGTACTTTAATATAGCTATTATACTCGTATTAGTATTACTTGTTTATATTGTAACCTGTAATCAAGGTTTCGTCACGTTCTTGTCACGCCATACGTTCTCTCCTTCCAGGATGAAAATATCTGTGATATCTATTTATTTACACTTTGCCTTATTGTCTCTTATATTGCACTATTGTTAGTTTCTTCTATTTTCCTTGTTCTCTTTCTTAAATTAGAGGTTCTTCGTACTTTCCTCTAAAATGAAGTTGAAGTAACTTTTTTGGAGTGTTTACCGGAGACAGCAATAACTACGTCATCTACATAAGCGACTATCACTTTACACCCTGTCCTTTCCAGGTCGGCGAGTAGCTCATTTACTACCAGATTAAAAATAAGTGGTGATAGGACACCACCCTGCGGTGTACCGTGACTTACAAGCCTACGAGTCGATGCTCCGCCCAGTTTTGTGTTAACAATCCTGCCTGTAAGCAATGGACTGATTAACACTCCTAACGAATACTCGACTCCCAGACTTAAAAGTGAGAATTAATCGCTTCTGATTTGACATTGTTAAAAGCTCCCTTAATGTCAAGGAAAACTGCCATGGTATACTCTTTGATGCTCAGTGATTTTTCATTGGTGTGCGAGACCGTCACAACTGGATTAAATAGTTGTCTACACCATTTCCTACAAGTACCAAGATTAAAATTCCACAATGGTGGTTTCTACTTATCGCGAGGCTTACGAATTGCATAATTGAATGTCCTTGTGAGGGATTTAACGATCAAATCTGGCTCGCCAATACTTTCAGGTTTCAAAATATTAAAGAGAGGAAGCTTATTCAAGGTTTCCCTGTAAAGCGACTAATTAGTTTTCTTGTTATTTTCAAAAAATATTAAAAAATGTATATATATGCAATAAATAGTAAAGATGGTCTCCTCAGAGACATTCCAGTCCTTTACCATGTGTAAGATATGGTCGGAGACAAGTGTATTGTCTAAGACTTCTTGTCTGTTTCGAGTAATAAAGGTGACCTAAATATGCCGATACCAGCAGTAGTTTTGGTCCTTAGTTCCAGGTTGATAGCGACTATATCTTGATTGCTGTAATTAAAGAGTAGAAAAACGTTTAGAGAGGTCTTCGCAAGGATACGGGATCTCGGTTTACCTTCCTTCCAGATTCATGTCCGTCAACATAGAGTCGACCCCCAGAACAGTTGGTATAGTGAGAAGAGGTTTATGATTAAAATCAAGGTTTATAGGATCACTACACAATTCCGTGTCTGCCAACTTAGAGTCGACCCCCAGAAAAGATGGGGCAAAGATTTGCGGGTAAGGAACAGAGTCTCAGTTAGACTCTACTGTGACCGATTTAGCATCAGTTGGCTTCGGAGTATTTCTCCCATTCCATTTTATTGCATGTTATTTTTAGGGTAGTAGAACCATAACTAATTACCCCTTTGGAGATGGCAAGAGGAGCCAGAGACTTTTCGTTAATAACGATAACTACGCTTCTAACAATCTCCTCTCAGCTCTTCCACCTCGTCAATCTTCCAGTTATGGGTTTGAAGATAATTATTGCTCGTCCTGAGTATATCCTGAATCACCTCAGGATCGGAAGGTTCAACCGGAATCCAAGTACGTGTCTCGGTCGGTTCGGGATCTGGTCCTCCTCAATGATTTCGAGTCGTGCTCCTGGCCAAACTTTGCTCAATATAAAGATAACGATTTTATAGAGATCTTTCGATCTATGACATGTCCTTGATACCAGACAACGTCTCGACAGGAGGGTGCAGGATCGGGGTGATCCCTTAGCACATGGAGAAAGTTGGTCGCGAGCTTCACTTTCACCTTCCTCCACTTCTCCACAGTGGTGCTGACATCTTGATCACTATGGCCAATGACCGCGATTTCCAATTGCTCTTTCAGTAATTGCTTATAGGGCTTGGTAGTAGTGCTTGAGGGTACTACCTTCATTTTCTTTGTCAGAGCGGGAGATTCGTCTTATGATAGTTGTCGTTTGGATGTCTCTTAGTACTGAGAAACACTTCTAAAATTATATTACATAACAGTTGAAATTGCAATAATAACAGAATATTCTTAAACAAAGAGTTCTTATTCTAAAAAAAGAAGGAAAAGGAATAAAGAAAAGGAAAGAAAAATTTGATGACATTCTTCCCCATCAACTTGAATTTTGAAAGAGCTGTGCACGTTTAGTTGCCCAGCTTAAAGATGATTTTTGGGTCCCTTATTTCCATCCCTCGGCACGGTTCTAACGCTCACACCACCAGGGAGTTGAGTACAACTCCTTAACTCAAGGTTGGTTTGTTCTTGGTTTCATTCAGAAAACAACTGAGTGACTGTTAGAACTCGGGAGATAATCTTTGTAAAAAGAGAAGCTGCAGTTGCATCCAACTCTCGAATGTCTTTCAGACTACTCAAGCCCTCCCGGCGCGGCAAGGACACAACCCTTCGGAGGGGGAATGAATCTATGTATACTTCTGTGAGAATCATGGCATTCAAGAGCACCTTTCACTTCCAATTTGTTTAACTGAATAAGACCAATATCAACAGGTGTGTTGAGAAAATCTAAATTAACAACTTCATCGGAATTGTACACACATTCGAAGTATTTAGGATTATCTGCATTAGGTGCAGATGTTAGGAATATCACTGAAGTCGTAGCAGAATAGTGTATACAACTAATAGAACAATTTGAATTACGTTTAGAATTTACAAATATCCAAACAAATTGGCTATTACGTTTGTTTGGGAATGCAAAGACTTGTTCGTTTAATAAAGTTTGAATGCCTTGCTTTTGTATTCTTCAGATTAGATAGCTTTTTGTTAAACCACGGAGGATTTGAACTTGAATGGGTTTAGTAACTATTGCTGTTGTTCTTCAAGGTTACATATGACCTCACTCGGACCATCTTTCTGCTTTATATCACTAGCATTCCTGACTTTTCTTGTTCTTTAAAAATCCCACAGCGCGTGTACCAAATAGTGGATGCCCTATAGCAGCGAATGTCTATTGTATTTGATTTGAGTTCAAAGCTCCAAACCAACAGTGTTATGTCCTGTCTCTGAAGAGTGATGCTAATGCAGTCAAACCAAGAATCAATGCTTGGTAAGAGTATATTAGCCCAGAACTTCTTTGGAATCAGTAAATTGCTAATGCTGCACATGGTTTTATTAGATGGTTCGGATTTCCCAAAAGATTTCGCTATGATCTTTCACCATTAAGGGACGGCGTTGGGGACCTAGGGACACCAGACAGTTTTTTTTTTCTTAACTTCATTTTCAGCCCAAATATTGCGAAAATTTGGATCTTTTAAGAAATATAATTTTACTCCGTCCTTTAAGAGTTAATATTTGGGAGCCTGGGACTCAGTTGTATTTACTCTTGTTGTATTTTTTCACTTTCTTTCACTTCATCACTAAGTTCTACGAAGGAGACAGTTAACTTGACTTGACAGTTAACTAGAGTTACAATTCTGTAAACTTGGTCCTAAGTTGTTTTGAATATTTGTCAGACGTCCGCGAGAGGTTGGACCGTGAACAAACTTGTTGATACTTTTCAGCACTTGAACCTTAAGTCTCGCGCTCAGTGATCGCATACTTAACTACTGAGCTACGGCATTCACAATACCGCTGAAAGCATTATTTTAAAACCGTTCAAATAAAGTAAATAAATAAATGGCAAACGTGCTACAATGCGCCCCACAAACACGACCAAGAAGTTATCCGTAGTCCGCTCATGAATTTATCAATTTGGCCTTTTCGGTATACGAGAGCACCAAACTTTATAGTCTATCCGCAGTAAATGGTCTAAAAAAGTTTCTCTTCAGAAAACATGCTTGCACCCCCATATACTCGCTATAACGAACACATCATGCAAACAACCGCCAAAAGCTTTCTTGAATGGTTAACGCTAAGCAAAAAGCTTTATTCATCAGTACTCTTCAAAACCAGAGCAAATAGTAATTTTTAGAGAAGAACTTTATCGCTGCTACATAAATGCTCGGTGTGCGTTTCAGTAAGTCAAATGCAACCCTCGCGGTTAAAAAACTAAACCAGTCCAATCGAAAACACCCGACTGCTGACACACAAAGTGTTGTTCTGATAACAAGCTCACCGCATATCATTAGTGTTCTACTTCACTCTATCTATTGGTTTTTTTTTATGTTGTGTTTTTCGACTTTGTTTTTTGTTTTCAGTTATCTATTGGTTTTATAAATTTTTTCTGTTTTTCTGTTTAACAATCTGCCTCTCTGTGTGACGCGAATAAGAAAGACCCCAGCTGCTACAAAGGGGCATAGTGCGACAGTGGCTTCAATATATGTAAGAAAAGGAATGTCTTCTTCGGTAGATAGATGAGTGAAATTTAAATAAACAAAAAGTGGAAATTACATGTATTATCGATTCGAAAAACAAAGGATACTAGGCTAAGAAAATCCCCATAATAATATGTATGATAGATAAAAATATGTGAATTGTACCTTTTTTGGCGTCATTTGAGAGAGTATTTTTCAACAACAACAAGTGGTAAATATCGTTCGTTTGTTGGTCCGTTGTCGTCGTTCATAAAGAATTGATAACAATTAAACGCAACACGCAATCGTAAGGATACATCCTAGCCTAGGATATGCGGTGTTTTTACGACAACGACAAAGATTAGGCGCAAAAAGAACAAGGTAGGACTGAGATAGAAAGAGGGAAGAGTGTACCGCAAATACAAATTTCTCATCGATTTTCCCTCGACGAGTTTTTCTTTCGTTCGTCGTTTTTTCCCCACCGTATTACTTTTTCTTTCTATGCAGTGTTATCTACAAGTGTGTCGTGAATTGCTTAAAAAACCTGGCGCATTCTATTTGGACACAGGGAGCTATAGTTTAAACAAAAAGTAAGGGTAATCCATATATACATATGTATGTAATGCTATCGGGGTGCACTATGTACATATAGTGTTCGTTGTCAAATTTCATATACATATGTACATATGTAGATGTACATATGATTATTTTATTGATGAGGTAAATTCGTTCTGTACAACGAATATGTGAAGTGCAATAGATGTTTTTTTTTGTTCTTCGAATCCTTTCTTCGTACTCATAAATAAAATTCGAACCATTACTGTGCGCGCTTTGATCGGTTGAACACAACGAAATTCAATTCAACCGTCCCCCATTGGTGAGAAAATCTGCTAGAGGGGTTGAATGTAAAACGAATCTAGGTCGGTGTACTACCGACGACTACTTATCTAACAACACAGTCTGCGAGACGTGGCGACCGAAAACTGCTGCTACAAGGACCCGAGGCTCCTTTGTAACAAGAATAACAACTACAATTGCGAAGGTATGTATCCCTTTTTAGCCGCATAATATATAGATAGGGGATTAGATTGTTTTGAACCGACGAGTATTTCGGATTTTGTGGGTGAAATGGTGGGCTGGTGAGGAAGTGGAATGCATTAGAATAAATGATGTCGACAATGATTGAGATGGAAATGGTCAGTGGTCAGTGTGCAGTGGCTGAAATAATCCATTTTACGTGATGATATTGAGCAATGAGGTTGTGTTATTTACGATGTAATAAGAATTCCATAATTTTTTTACATACAGGTGAGTGAAAAAACATCAATTGGCGATGATTTGATTATCTAAATGCATGGTTTGGGGATTTGATTGAGTGATTTACCTATTATTTAAATGGTTCTCACGAATATTATTTTGTATATTACATAGTTTAGTCACCCACACAATAGCTGAACAGATTTCCTTAAAAAAGACACACGTGAAAGATTCAATCTGGAACAAATCGTGTGATGGGGACGCTGCGCCCAAACCTTAATCTCAAAAATTAAAATCTCCAAACCGAACGCAGTTTTCAAATATCCTGTAAGATAAAGATGTACATACATATATGTAGGTATGTACATATGTATGCATTGAACTCAGCTATTGAATCGCAGCGGAAGTGATACCGCCTAACGATTTTAATGCATCGCTCCGCTCTACTCCTTAATCTTCTTTATTGAATTACTTAACCTATTTTCAGGGTCTTTCTATAGAAATTCAACATTTTGGGAATTCATGCCTTTGTCTTTTTAGATTTTACTCGTCTAAAGGCTCTTGGCGATTTTATTTATTAAAAATTTTGCACCATTTACTAATTATCCAATGATTAAAACTGTTTGATAATTGACACCCAAAGTCGTTGTGACTCAGTGCAGTAAACGAACAAGTTACATATCTAAGTACAATGAAAAAGTACTGAAAAATTCACTAAAATTAGTCTAATGTATCTCTGTTCATACTTAGAAGAAATTAAAGATTCATTACGTCAATGTACAACGCTCACCGATTTTTAAAGAACAAGTACATTGGGTTTGTGATGAACTAGTTGACCCACCTGTGTTTTTTTTTTTCAATTTTAGTTTCAATATAATCCTTTTGACACATTAGAAACATACATAAGTGAATTAGTGTTTTCAGCTTTTTTAAACATATGTACATACATCCATTATTGTATGGTATGGTAGAATGTCGGATTAATCGTAAACATTGACCATATGTCACCCACAACTTATAAAGAATGATTCAATTGGAGGTTACAATTTGGGTTTGAAATAAAACACATTGGTTTTTGATAAACTGCTGATATTTTTATGTCAGTATAATGTTGCGACATTGACATTAAATAATCCTGCGGTAGTTCATGAATAACTAGTCGAATCTCGTTATTTAGCTCTGGAATCGTTTGGGGGTCATTGCATACACCTTCTGCTTCCCATAACCCCAAAGAAAAAAAAAACCCCTACGGCGTGATATCGCACGATCTGGGAAACTTTGTGTACAATAACTACATTGTTTCTCGTTCTGTGTAGCAGGTGGCACCACATGTCTTCACCATTCATATCGTCCAATTGCTGCCAAAAGTTAATTGTTATCATGTCCCGATAACGTCCATCATTGACTGTTACAGCAGCGCCACGAACATTTTCGAAGGAGTACGACCCAATCACGCGTCGGACTATTCCTAATATATGGCCCGCTCAAATATTTCTCAATATTTAGGAAAACGTTGGAGATATGAGAAAAAATACGAAAATAATAGCAATGTTGTAGAGAACGAAGAGTGACGTTGTCTGGTGACTTTGATTCTTAGGATACGGACCAAACTTATCTTTTTTTAAATGACTACTTTTAAGTCAAAGAACATAACAAAAATAAATAATTGACAATAAGAAACAAAACAATTTAGAGACGAATTTTAACTAAAAGTTATATTTTTTTTTCCACACAATCCAATGAGTATAAACACGAAACACGAAAGAAAAGTAGAAAACAATTAAACTGAGTTCGCAATAGTGAAAATAAAAAAATAACTAATAATAGTAATAAAAAGTCGACTTTAAAATTAACTAAAAGTTGTTGCATTTTACGAATTGCTAGAGGAAACTTAGACTCCACTAACAAAAGCCTACTTCAGAGTCGACTTTGAAAATTTAGTTTATTTGTAAATATTTTCCCATTAACTTAACAGTTATGGAGATTTTCAAGAAAATAAATGTACCCTCGGTATAACGAGTGTATAGTGTATACAAAAATATGCAACGAACAAAACAAAAGATATTATTATTAAAGGTGGCAGACTAAGTACACTGAAAAATCCACCTTCTTCGGAGGTTGGCTTTTTAGATTCTGGGGAGAGGCATTTATTGTATCGAGGGTATCGAGATCTCCACAACCGCGATCTCAAACAACTACTTGCGGATGGACTTCAGCGAAAACTAGAAGCCTCATGGGGAAAAACATGAAACTTCGAGCCACACTAATTAAGATGGAAATGCTCTGCGAAGATCTCAAAAAAGAGCTAGAAAAACTTAAAGCTAAAGACAATGCTATAAAAGATACGTTGCAACCTCGTAATTAGTCCACCTCGAGTTCGAAATGTATCGGAAAAGTTGTCTATGGTACGGGCAGAGAGGAATTAGGTCATGAGACTGATTGGATATTGCAGAAACAACCAGGCAAGAAACAGAAAGTCGGTTCCTCACCCGAAATCGTAACACGTCAAGAAGTAATGGAAAGTAATCCGGAAAAAGAAAGGAAGGAAAGGTCTGACAAATATTCGTACTGAAGAAAACAAACGTACTAAGCAAAGGCCACCGCTGTCAATTAACGTAATCCACAACCAACTGCAAACCATCTTGAAGACATTGTTGCAATCTGATTGTATTGTAACATCGCGCAACATCAATACGTGGAGTTCTGACAGCTACCTTTTGGTCTCTAATAAACTAATTGCCGAGACAATCCTATGGTGCACTTATGAGAACAAACCGGAAAGACCGATACATATCATAACTAGAGTTATGACAGAAGATGCCGTCGGTAACTTAAAAAGTAGGCACTTTAAAATTGTTGATGCTGTCAATATAGTTAAACAAAAAAATCAACAATCGCAACGCGAGGAAACTAAGGTTAAGTGCGTCTCTTTATGCTAACGTGCGATAAGGTCCAGAATCTAGATAAAATTTATGAAATAAAAAATAATTCTCAATATAGTAGTCAAAATCGAGCCTTTGTGTGAGAATGTAATATTAATCTCACAGTGCAAACGTTGCCAAGGATTCAATCATTCGCAAAAGTACTCGTATTGTCAGAAAGAGCTGCTGAAATACGCCGGAAATCGCCTCTCCAAAGACTGTGGAGTAGGTAAACAAACCTCTGAAACGTTTATTAATCCCAAGGGAAAACATCCGGCTAACTGTCGAGGCTGCGAAGTAGCTAAGAAACTGCAAAAATGGCGGAATAAATTCTAAAAGCCGCCAAATCAACACTCCGACCGACATGCAAGGAAAAGCCTAAGGCCGGTAACGAAACAGAAGCAAAATAAAATCCATCGGGCTCTGGTCATAAAAACAGTAAGGAAAAAATGACAAAAGAAAAGCTATCGGGCTTTGGACGTCAGACATCGGGCGCGAAAACATACGCTCAAGCCGCGGTATCAGATAATAGAAGAACCGAAAGTTCAGCGAACACTGTATCTCAAGTTTTCTCTTGCGAAATTTGAGGATCAAGGCACAATACGTAAACTTTTTTTCGAGAGGTTAGTTAAGATCGAAAATAATTGCCGTACACGCGCGCTTCATCGAGAACATGAGTATGAAACGAATGCTCTAAATACTAACGTGGAATTCAAACGGACTCTTACACAAACTTGACAAGTTAGAGATATTCACAGGAGAAAAAAAATATTGACATATTGATCTCGAAAACGAAGAAGGAATCGCGTGCAAAGATAAGAAGATATAGTAATTATAACGCTTGTCACCCATCGGAAAAGGCAAGAGAAAGATCATTTTTGTACATAAAGACTCTTATCAAACATTTTGAAGACCTAACAATAGAGCTTAAAACTATGAGAGTAAGCACGGTACGCGTAAAAAATAGACATATGTACATATGTAATCTCCTTACCATCTCATCTATCTATTGTCTACTGCGATGCGCACTTGAAAAGTGTTTTTACCAATATTAGATGCGCAACTAAGTTCTCGCTGTTTGTCAGTAGATGGCTCCAACAGTAAGTGCTGGTCGATTTTGATATATCCAAAAAGTCATGAATCGAGCTTAGACATATGGTAAACAAACTGTTTTGACACATTAATGATTTTGTTTTGGCGTCATATGCTTTTGGTTGTGTGAAAATGTCTGATTTTGTGCCAAATAATCGTCATTTGCGGGAAGTGTTGATTTTCTTCTTTCATTCGAAGAAAACGGAGGCTCCAAAAAGTTTACAAAGATGCTGCTCTAAGTGAAACAACGTGCCGTGATTGGTTCCGTCGCTTCAAAGACGGTGATTTCGATGTTGATGACCGTCCGCGTGAAGGAAGGCCTAAATCCTTCGAAGACGCTGAATTGGAGGCATTGTTCGATGAGGATCCGTGCCAAACGTAAGAACAGCTTGCTTCAGCATTAGGAGTTACCCATCAAGCCATTTCCAAGCGATTGCATGCCTTTGGAATGATTCAAAAAAAAAAAACTTGGGTTCCTTATGATTTGAAGCCAAGGGACGTTGAGTATCGTTTTTTCTGCTCCAACGGCAAAAAAGCAAGGGGTTTCTTCATCGCATCGTGACAGGTGATGAAAAATGGATTCATTACAGCAACCCAAAGAAAAAAAAGTCATGGGGCCTGCCCGGTAATGCTTCTACGTCGTCGGCTCGGTCGAATATTCACGCTGCGAAGATTATGCTGTATATTTGGTGGGACCAGGTCGGCGTCATTTATTATCGTTTATTATGTCATATTATTAACTGTTGAAACCCAACGAAACTATCACTGGGGAACGGTATCGACTTCAATTGATGCGGTTGAGCCGAGCACTGCGCGGAAAACGGCCACAATACGAGCAGAGGCACGAAAAAGTGATTCTACAGCATGACAACGCTTGTCCTCACGTTGCCAAACCCGTTGAAACCTACCTGGAAACGCTCAAATGGGAAATCCTACCCCACCCGTCATATTCCTCAGATATTGCGCCATCCGATTATTACTTGTTCCGTTCGGTGGCACATGGTCTGGCTGATCAGCAGTTCCGCTCATATGAAAAGACATCAAAAAATGGCTTGATTCGTGGATAGCCTCAAAAGATGAACACTTTTACCGTAACGGTATTCGAGCTCTGCCAGAAATATGGAAAAAAGTTTTAGCTAGCAATGGGCAATACTTTGAATGATTCATTTGTAACCATTTTTCTACAATAAAGTTGCATTTTCATAAAAAAAAAAAAAAAACAGCGAAAACTTAGTTGCGCACCTAATATATTCAACTCGCTTAGACCGAATTTTATTATTGGCAATGATTTTAATGTGAAACACACCTTCTGGATTCAAGGTTTATCTCACAAAAAGGTAGAATGATCTATGCAGCCAGTCGCACAGTTGTGACTTCTATTCGACGGGCAAACCGACATACTGGCCGGCTGATACCTCGAAAATATCTGATCTAATCGATTTCTTCATTTTAAAAGAGATATTTAGCAAATTTATAAAAATTGAAGAAAGCTTTGACCTTTCATCTGACCATTCTCAACAGACAACAACCAGCAGATATACTTATTGGGAAGTCTTCAAGAAAGAAACTGAAGAGAATATTGAACTGAGAGTACCACTTGAACTTGAAGTTGATCGCCTCGTTGAAATCGTGCATTGCACCGCGTTGAATAATACTCCATATCAAAGACAAAAATCTCACGAATTGCGGCCTAAAATATCCACAGGAAATAAAAGAAAGAAGATAAAGGAGAAAAGAAAATGTTGTAAGAAATGGCAATTAAGAAATCCAATTATTCCCTTTTGAAAGCTGAAAATTGCACTAAAAAACCTAAAATCTCTGCGCCGCCAATCAAGAAAAATCATGACGAATGGACAAAGGGAGACAAAGAGAAAGCGGACATTTATGCCGCCCATCTAGAAGAAACTCTTAAGCAGTTCGATGGCCAAGTGCTTAATCATAATATTAATGCGTCGAAAATGGCACATGACTATCAAACAATAACTAGTTCAACTCTAATGCAACTCAAAAGAGAAATAAAGAAAAAAATAGATTGATGTCTTAACTTAGTTGCAGTAACTAACAAATTTATAATGAAGGGAGGTGTTTTTGGTGAGTAAGCATTTCACACTACTATGAGCAAGCGCCTGCGGTCCTCATAGTGTCTATGGAAGATTTTGACCTAGCCTCAGGGAAAAAAAAAAATTTTTAAGTAACGATGGATGGCCATGCAGCTTACATGGAGTTTTCAAGTTATAGTATTCTCTCGTCCTTCTCTCGACTGTAGACTTCAGAAACTCGTCATCTAACTCTTTTGGAACAGCGCCGCTGAAGTTGCTTTTGCTACTCTTGCCAGAAGCATGATGCTACTATGCAATGTAAACATTAATTATCTTACCCTTTGTCAAAGTTTTCATGTTTTTCATAACACGCATACCTTACCTACCAGTGGCGTGGGGTGAAATTTCAAGAGAGGGAAGCCGAAAAAAGTTTAAGTAAAATGTTATATTCAAGCTTATCATTTTGGTGCTTATTCGAAACACTTAAGATATGCAATCCAAGCCACCTTTGTTATACTTTAAGTCATTACAATTTACGTAGACAATGAGCTCATCGCATAAAAAAAAGTGGCTTCGAAAGTAGCCGTTCTGGGCAAAGTAATCAATATAAGTTATTGATAACTCGGAGCGTTGTTAAATGTAAAAAATTTAGCAATTACAATTATGTACTACCTATTTGTACTCTAAAGCTATCCTACGATTCTTTTTTACGAATTCTGCTAAATATCTTTCATAAAAATTTGAGTTATTTTTAATTTCTAAAGGAAGGTGCTTTTCGATAGATAAAAGTGCCAGGTCTGAGAGTCTTTCTTCTTTGTGGGAATTTCATAAGTATGGACTATTTTTAAAGTCGAAAAAGATCTTTCGACAGAGGCCACAGTCAAAGGCAGGGTTAAAAAGATTTCATACAATGTTAGAGTTTGAGAAAAAGTATCTCTAAGCATTTCCATATTAAAATGCTTATAAAGTTGAAAAACATCAAGCTTTTTAAGTGATAAGGGGTAGTGTATAAAACTTCGAGTTCATTTTTTAAAGTAGCAAAATTAAAATTGCCAGGAAATAGTGTAATTAAAGAAGATATTTTGTCATCCGGCATTGAATTAGAAAAATATTCATATTCTGAGCAGTCACTTATGCTCTCATAGATTGAGTCAAATGAGTTTAAAAATTCAGAATGAATCCATGACTCAAAACTCTCGATCTCTTGCTTCGCAAGCTCTATGTCAGTTTGTTTATTTTGAACTAAACTAAAAAGAATATCTGTTTGTCATATGACCGAAGTAACATGCAATAAAAAACAAAACTCTTTGTCCTGCAGTTTGTACAACAAACTTTCGGACATAACCCGATTATCGTTACATATCCCATTCTCCTGGTTCACTATACGCGAATGATGTAGCCATCGAGTCTCTGATACCCCGGGCATTCGTCGATCAGCAATTGTCTTTAGCAGATTGGTTCTTTGGGAACTTGAACTTTGTTCTATATGGGAATCCATTAAATGGTCGTACTTAGCCAAGTATGAAACGGTTTCAATATAATTACCGCGATTATCTGATCCAGATTTTTCGCTGTGACCACGGAATGCCAGCTCTTGTTTTCCTAGAAGAACTACAGTGTCTATGAAATGCTTCATTAAATCGCGATTGCGATCAACTTTTCTATTATGAGCCTCGTAAGAATTCCCTAAAGAAGTCTCTATGCGATATTCGCCAAATTCATGCAAATGCAAGCAGCTGCGTCTATGCTTTTCCGTTTGAATATGTTTTTTGGAAGAATTAATAAAATTGTTTATATCAAAGAAACCTGTGTGACTCTAAACACTAGGAGAATTAGAAAAAAGAAGACAAGGGAAACAAAACCCCAAAAATTTAATTTGTAACTGCCAGTCAGCCATGGATTATTTTTGTAAAAAGACTCATGAAAATGTTTCTGATACCCATCCTTTCGCGTATAATCAATTTTCATTGATGGTGTCGAGCGACCTAGTTCTATAACTTTTTTTTTTTACAAAAAAAGAAAGCTTACTGAACTTTTAGAAGAAAATCAGTTAAACGACACTCAAAATTAACTAGATACATCTTGTCTAAGAATAATAAGAATGTTCAATGGGGCACCTCTTGAGTACATTTATAATTACTTACTTGGTATATAGCTAATAACTATTCACCTAGCTAATTCACTATTTTATAATAATTTAATACCTAATTTAAAACACTAACTTAACTACCAACATGTAATTGCTAAATTTTTAAAATTTTCTAATAATTAGCAGTCACAAAAATCACAAAAATTTGCATCCAAATTTTCAATAACCTCAAACCTCAAACCTCAAACGCCGTTCGAACCACTACATCACCCAATAACTCGATTTTCGTCGGCTTATTTTGTTGCATACAATAAAAAAAAAAACTCCCTCGAACTAAAACCTTTCTCTTCCACCAATGTTCATCCACAAAAGCCGAGAAATCGCGGGTTATTTTCCTCATAAGCGAATGTATGTTAGACAAAGAAATCGCAAATAAACTTCTACTATATGCCAGTAAGGAATAGAGTTGAAAGTTCGTACTGTGAAGAAATGAATGCATAAGCCGAAAAATGAACGGCTTCTCAAAAAAAATTCATTGCACGTTCTCTCGCTAGAGGAGTTCATACTTGTCTCGCCTATGTGTGCGAGTTTGTGTATGAGTAAAAATGAATAAACAACCGAAGTGGTCGCAGCATTTCATCTTCGAGCGTGTATAAAGTTATGAAAAATGGTTTGATGAACAAATAATTGAATATGGTGGTTGGCAAGTGGCAAAATAAAAATGTTTGATATTTGAAAAGGGAAGCCGGAAGGAATCGGCTTGTATGGACGCCACGCCACTGTTACCTACATATGTATATATTGTAATATGCGAGCTACGGCTCGAGTAGATAAAACGATATTCTGTGAAATTATTTCTTTATTTTCTAGTCTATTGAACAATTCAAGTTCACACTATACTATTCTTCGCAAACTCCTTCCTTACAAAGTCTCTTTCTTCTCAAATCACTTTATCTCCTTTCAATTAATTAATTCACAAATCCAAACTAATTACTTCTTCTTGTTAACTCTCAACTTTCAATTTATCACAAAATTACAACTTCGCCCATTATCACTTTTCCAATCTCCTCGTGCAGTTCAAAACCAACTGCCTTGCCTCGATCGCCATCTGTCCTTATATAGCAGCATTTTTAATAGCCAGAAACTTCTAGCAAATTCTTCGACCACTGGAACAAGGAAATTCTGATGTAATAATTCCAAGATGACAATAATTTCTTGCAGTTATAATTCTCTCTTAATTCCGTGACGTTGTCTTAGATATTATCCGTCTCTTATCGTGGACACGAACTGTGGACACGAACTGTGGACACGAACTGCGGACACGAACCTCGAATGAAAAGACACTTCGGAACGAAATTATGTTCGAATGAAAAGACACTTCGGAATGTGTTGCATAGTCGTTGGATCGTAGTTATTATGCTACATTATGTTACAGTATATATATATTTAAGGGGAAGTCTTTTTACAAAAATTCCAAGATTATGCCAAACCGACAATAGTTTTTTTTTAATAAAAAACAAAACCAACGGCATCATACGACAAAGCTGTATGAATTCATCAATTTAAGTAATAAAGTTGTTCCCTTAGATTAGGTCTTTATCATCAAACTTTTGTTCCCATGTTTGACAATGGACATAAGATAGTTCTTCTATGTGTTGGAAATAGTTAAGTCCTGTTTCGTAAGTAGCACTTGAGAACTTGAGCATTGGTGCAGAAAATGGCTTATGTCCTCATGAGCTCGTCCTCATAGCTACGATATAAAACCCTAACAGACAGTGCCTTTTATAGGGATTCACTGATTCTGGCTTCATCATACCTTCGCCACATATAATTTCGATAGCAAAAATCGCTTTTTTAGTCACCTGAAATGAAAATGCAAATAATTGAAATTGGGAACTGAAGTTCATGTGATGTAGTACAAATGAATTTCCACAAGTTTAAAAATATTTCTATGGAAAAACTACCAGTAGAAACTGGCTGTTACTACAGGCACTTATGTCGAACAATCGATGTGATTATGAGACATTTCGCTAGCACTTCAAGGCAAGAAAGTGTGCAGAGAAATCTCCTCAGCCAACTCTGTAAGCACTGGCTTTATTACCAACGTACTCATACGTACAGTGTTGGACAAAACATATTACACTCAGTGCCGCTCATTATAATTTTTCATCTGACATTTAAAAGATCTAAGTTTTTAATCGCCTTCATATTAAAAAATAAACATAAAATAGTTCATTTAAAGAAAATAACAAAACTTTATTAAACAATGAAGTATAAATACTATAAAAGAAATAACTTAAAATGTCGTAAATTCACGCGACAAAACATATTGGACTACAGGGAGATAGTTAATACTTTGTTGCATAGCCTTTATTTTTGACAACATCTGCACATCCTTTATTCATGGAACCCTTTAAGTTGTCTATGTTTTTTTTAAGTATAGCTGACCAAGCTCGTTCCACAGCATCAAATAGCTTATTTTTATCTCCACTCACAGCATCTCTGTTGAAACCTCTGTTTACAATCTCCCACACATTCTCAATAGGGTCGAGATTTGGAGATTGTACAGGCCACCCTTATTACTTTAATACTTTGCTCCGCAAGCCTTAATAATCCTTGACGAATTTGGATGCTTCATTTTCAAGAATATTTTTGTATAGGAACCTATCCATAATTTCATTAATTTTATGTAAAAGTAGCCCCACACCATAATATTACCGCCTCCATGTTTAACAGTCCCCTTACTATAACGGGGATCTAACCATTTATTTGTTGGTCTGTGTATAATCTTCAATCCATTTGAATTTTTGAGGTTGAATTTCGATTTGTCGGAAAAGAGAACAGTGCTTCACTTTCGTAGTGACCAATTAAGATCAACTTATGCAAATTTTATACGGGCTTTACGGTTTTTCACCGATATAAATGGGTTTATTGAAGCGCGATAGCTCTTAAATCCGGCCTGGCATGCCCTTCTCTCCAATGTTCGCCCGGTGATATTTAAGTTAAAAGTATTAAGTACGCTAAAAGCCGACTTTTCTGGATACTTTTTGCATCCTCTCTAGATGTTGTACACCTTGGTCGGCCACCTCGGTGGAGCGTTTCAACAGTGCCAGACGCTTTGAATTTATTTATAATAAAACAAAGCGAACTTTCTACGGATTTCCATTTGTGATTGAAATCAGTGCAATATTTTTTTACAGCCATATGGAAAATTTTAGTTTGAATTTATTAATTTCAAAAAGTTACATCTTTATTTTAAGATACGCTCTGAAACACTTTACAACAATTACAACAAATTATATTTAAAATATTTTGGGAAATTATTTGAGAATAACAATTTTTTCAAAGCATATACTAGTGGAATGCGTAGTTCAATATGTTTTGTCGCGTGCATTTACGGCCTTTTAAGACATTTATTAGGCATGGTTTCAGTATCACATACATGTTCCACAACTTCATTTAGCTTTTTTGTACTCTGAACATATCAACCACCTTACGTTTCATTACATGCCACAAGTGTTCAAATGGGTTGAGATCGGGCGAATTCGCTGGCCAGTCTAGTCTCGAAATTCCAAGGTCATCAAATGTTGTACTGAGCTGAAAATGATTGAAAGACTGGTTACTTCTTTCTCTGTAGGGTCTTCCAATAGGGACTTCCGAACTTTGACAGTTGATAGCGGCCATATTGTTGAACCTACATCTGTCAAATTGGCTGTCATTTATTCAGTCTGTTTTGCCAAATCACCATGGATGGATATAGCGTTCAACAACACGTGCAAATAATAAAATTGTTTTATCAAAATGGGTTTTCTGTTCGGGCAACGTTCCGCGCGCTTCGCCCATTTTACGGTCGCTATAATAGTCCTTCCGAGAGGACTATTCGCAGTGTGGTGGATAAATTTGAGTCCACTGGTTCAATAAACGATCAACCAACACCCGTACGTCGACGAAACGCAAGATCTGCCGAAAACATCGCCGCTGTCCGTGAGAGTGTGCAGGAGAATCCGAGGCAGTCGATTTCGCGTCGCTCACAAGAACTCGGCCTTTCGAAGACCACAATTTGGCGAATTTTGCGTCGTGACTTGGGCCTGCACCCGTACAAAATTCAACTGACCCAGAAGCTGAAGGTAAACGACCATAGACAACGACGTGTGTTCGCTGAATGGGCTCTGGAGCAGTTGGAAACTGACCCTAATCTTCATCGAAAAATCATCTTCGATGAGGCTCATTTCTGGATGAATGGGTACGTCAACAAACAAAATTGTCGAATTTGGGACGATACCAATCCACATGAGATCCAAGCGCGAATGCATCCCGAAAAAGTCTCTGTTTGGTGTGGATTTCGGGCTGGCGGCGTCATCGGTCCATATTTCTTTGAGAACGACGTTGGCCAGGCCATCACCGTCAACGGCGAGCGCTATAGGTCGATGATTACCAACTTCTTTTGGCCTGAATTGGATCATATGGACACCAACGACATGTGCGCTACGTGCCACACAGCTCACGCCACATTGGAAATCCTGCACGATCGATTTGAGGGCATGGTCATCTCACGTGGATGTGATGTGAACTGGCCACTGGCGAGATCGTGCGATTTGACACCGTTAGACTTTTTCTTGTGGGGTTTTCTGAAGTTGCAGGTCTGTGTGAATAAACCACAAACCACAGCGGTCCTCAATGCCAACATAACCCATGCCATCGGTCAAATTGAGCCTGATTTATGCGCCAGAGTCATGGAAAATTGGACATTTCGGATGCGCGCCACCTAGAGAAGCCGCATCCTAGGCCTTTCAACGAATAAAAAATCTCGATGATATCTCACACACACTTTGTTTTATTTAAATTTACAGATAGGAAGCGCTTAATGAAAGACCCTTTATTTATTATTTATAAAATAGACTTATCATTTATAAAGTTCATTTATAACACTTTACTTACCGATTTGACTCGGTGACAAGGTGCAGATTCACCTTGAAAAATGCACTTGTCAGTATACAAATGATGCTGTTCAATGGCTGGTACCAAAAACTCCCTTATTACTTGTCCATACCTTTGAGCGTTCATAGTTTCATTAACAAAGTGCAAAGGGCCCAAAACATAAAAAGAAAAACATACCCAAACCATTTGGCTTCGAGGAAACTTCACTGTCTTAACTATGCACTCGTCCTTAAACCATTCACCTGCTGACCGTCGTACGTACATATGTACATATGGCAAATTGTCGGCACACAACAAATTAAATTTACTTTCATCGCCAATCATCCTGCGCCCAATCTTGATACTTTTTCGCCCACGTCAAACGAGCTGCTTTCATATTTGTGGTTAGGAGAGGCTTTTTCGCTGGTCCACATAAACCTATCTCCCATAGCCTTCTGCATATCGTTTCGGCGCTTAGGGCAACTTGATGGAAATCACGCAGATCTGCTCTTATACGGACAGCACTTTTAAAGCGATCATGCTAATTCTTTGTAATACATTGCCCGTCTTCTGGGTTCTTTTGTGTTTTCAACCTGAGCCTTTTTTTCCTGTCCAGTGGATCCAAATTTTTTTTTTTTCTTCATCAGTCGCACGATGGTTGAATGAGAGTATCCTATAGCCCCTTCTCAACCAAAGTCAATATTTTAACTTTTTTGTCTCGAGTCAGTTGCTGATATTTACCGGACATTTCACTTTTATTTACTTATCACAGTCATAACTCAATTCATACTGATTATTTTTTTGCACTGAATACGAAGCCAAATGCTGCTATGGGAAATGCCGTTCATAACCATTGGTCTGTTTCGAGAATGAACTGGCCATCTTTACCGACTGATCCAAAATGATTGCGGCTTCTGGTGACGGCACCTACTATGAGTCTCGAAATATACATCGCTCGTTTAGACTTAAGGATGGTTGCAGTGTCTTCCAAGCCGAAATTGTCGCAATAAAACACGCTGTAGATATGATTATTGAGGAAGATATTTGAGGGCAAATAATCAATATCTATGTTGATAGCCAAGTGGCCATTAAGGCGTTAGAGTCAACATAACTAAGATCCAAGCTCGTAAAAATTTTTAAAAAACGACTGGATGTTATCTCAGCGGCCAACACGGTGAATCTGTGCTGGGTACCGGGCCACATGGATGTCACCGGGAACGAAAAAGAGGACGAAATGACCAGAGAAGGTTCACTTATAAGCCCTTCACGGGCCCTTTCCGAGGCTAGTGTACCGCTTAGCACCCTATATAGGGAGATAGACATTGAGTCTAATGTAGAAGCTAATGGACGCTGGTGTCGATTAGATACATGCGCTATGGCCAGTCTACGACAAAAAGGGATCTATCAATCTTATAGAACTAAGTCGAAGGGATATCCGCATAGCTGTTGGCGTCGTGACAGGACACTGTGTGATAGGTAATCACGCAGCACGGCGAGGGTTACCTCATAACGACTATTGTAGAAGCTGCAGGGACGTAGAGGAAATAGAATGCGTTCATCATCTCCTGTGTGACTGTTTAGCTCTGGGCAGCAAAAAAAAGTCGTGCTTTTGCAGATACTTCTTTTCAGAGTTGGATGAGCTAGGTAACATTGAGCTAAGAAAACTCCTGAGATTCATACATTTATCTGGGTAGTTTAGCCTAGCAGTCGAAGATTTAAATCTAGTCCAATGTGTTTTGTCCAACACTGTATATAATTACACAAACAAATTCACAACAACATATGCACTGAACTAAATAAGAAGAAACAACCCCTAACAGGTGATTGCCCGTAATAAAAACCTTGTAAGTGAAAAAAATAAATACTCGTATTATGCTACTCTTGCAAATTGAAAAACGACAGCACTGTTCTGGAATACCGAAACGAGGTTCGTCCTTCAGGTCAAATTTACCACTTCCAAACCTCGCAAACTAGCACGACACTTCAATTTACTAACTGTTCTTTTTCCATAAACTTTTTCCTAGCCGTTTCACTCGCGTTCTAATTTTGATTGGAAGTGAAATAACAAAATGTGTAATATGTTTTTAAATGAGAACTGCATCCAATCGAAGGGTTTTGTGTGGGAATTTCCCAGGCTTATAGAAAACACAAACTAACCGGATTGTGATGGAAACGCCAGACCGTATTTGGTCAGCGTGAACCTTAAAACATCGGATTCAAGATAGGTACCTATCCACAGTATCACTCGAAAAAGGCTTACCCACCCCTATAACAGTGCGTTTTTTTGTTTTTTTTTTTAATGTTTTTTGTTTGGGTCGCATTGTTGTATGATTCAATTGCACACTTCTTTGTTATCATTATCAATTGACATAAGAATCTTACTCCATACTTAGATAAGAATTGAATGTAACCGAGAGTCCACTACGAATGTCATATAATACGAGTAGTAACAATTATGACATTTCGTATTGCAATTCTTACCACATTCCCACACTTACTAAGTAAGTACTCGTTTCTACGTATTTAAGCCCTAGAACAAGACGTTTGCTTTTAAATTCACATTTTTTGGAATATTATTTGCCTCTAAATTATAAGGTAGACATTGTAAACCAGTTTTAGCATACTAAAATTTTAAGGAATATTCTAAATCTTAAACTTTAAATTAAGTTCAGTGGGTGCGCCGATTTTTTTTGCGTACGCGTATATGCACAAATACATACGTATATTATTCACTGATAACCTTATTTCATGATCCCATTCTATTGCAACGGTCGGCAATTGTGACAACATTCCATGCTCATTCTGTTTGCAAATCGGCTTAAAAGTAACTCAATCAAAACACAACCCTGTTACATAGGTGCATACTTTTTTTTTAGTAAAATGTAACTAAGTCTTTGCTTTGTTCACCTCAACCCTTCCTTTCGATTTGTGTTGACTTTCTCCATATTTAAATTTTATTTCACATGCCTACTTGTACCATTGAGAAATTCTACCGAAATTAGTGACGCAAATTGCGGCCAAAAACAGAGCCTGTCTTTCTCGCCCACAAATACCTATAAAAGCTATTTCATTCATGATTTCAGTTTCGTGCAGCTTTTATTACGAATCGTAGATAGAATAGATACTCGTAGATAGATAGATCTCCGGGATATAACATGAATCGGACGAAAAACACTATTTCTAGATATCTGCTAAACACGGTGATAGATGGTAGGTGGACATGGCACTTGACACTTGTTGTCTGTAAATTAAATTGCATACATAAGTAAAATATTGCAAAAGAAAAATGTTTTACTATCTTTTAGTCGTAATTACATTATGCAGCTTCCACTGTTCTGTCAGATTTTTATCTGTTTTGCCTGTCACATAACGAATCTTCTCATGAGGACAGTGCCTAATGTCATCTTGTAAGTGCAATCAAAAGTTTAAATCCTGTCAAAAGTACTATAATCTTTTGTGGATGGTACGGGGGGGTATACATGAGTGACGGCTGGTTGGTTGTTTGTAGCCATGTCCTCATGTGGACTGGACATGCATAATGTTCTTCACTTTTCCGTGATAAGAATTTCTATTTTCATTTGCACATTTAAGTGGGTGGCTATCGATTTTTCCCTACAGACGGTATCTATTAATACTACTGAACTACATATGATTAAATGTTGGTGGTGAAGGTTATGGAAGAGTTGGGGGCTGTATACTTGAAGTGTTTTATATTTTTTTTTATTATTATTCTTTCAATATGTCTCCAAACGTTGTTGGCTAAATTAGGCGACTTATTGCAGTCGACGAACAATTATTGTGGGAATGGATGTGTGTTCTAAAAGATAATATTTCAACATGGAACTTTTTTTTTTCTTTTTTTTTTTTTGATTTGTCTATAAAACAAGTTCTGTTGGCAGAATTTCTGCTTCTGATGAACATGTAAGATGCCTATGTTTATTTATTAATGCAGTACAAAGTAAGTGAATATATTTATTTTTAATTTTTTTTAATTATGTACTCTTAAATTCTATTTCGCCTTGTCAGTCCACGGGCCTCCATAACGCCTACGCGCTATGGAATACGGCTCCGAATGATGCACTTTAGATCTCTTCAACTGTTCCCAAATTACCATGCTTCCTATTTAATAGTTCTGTGTTATGTACATATTTCTCAGCCGGCCCGCTCTCCTGCCAGGTTATTTTGCAGTGTGAAGTTAATAGTTCCGTAACTATTGCCTTTCGAAAAATATGATCAGTACAACTCCACTTATGTCATTGAACGGTAGAGTCTCAAAAGTTTCCTTGTGATAGCGCTTGCCATTTTCCACATGCTGACCCATAAAACAGTACGGATTCAGTATTAAAGCGGAACAGTTGTAACTTGTTCTGACATATCGGAAATTCTCCGAGCAAATGTCAACGAAATCCATTAAACTTGCATATACACTCTACGGGAAAGCTATCGGCATCTTAAACTCTCTAAGTTTAGATGCGCAACGTCAGCCGATTAGGTCCACCTGAATCATGCCGTTAAGTTATACCACCTTATTGCATCTGGGTGCCTTAATCACGGTAGTGATTTCTTCTTTACTGAGATGTGCTCAGTGAGAATTGCAATAATTGTCCTCTAATGCATGGAGGATTTGGTGCCTCCAATTCGAATTGTATCTTTTGGTAGGGAATTCCAACAATCCAGCTATGTTTTTCACATTATTTCTTTTGACGATTGACGTCGGTCTGGATTCGTCTACCCAGATCTTCCCATAAGTGAGGTTAAGGTCAGGTGATTATGCCGGATCATATTTTTCAAGACTCCATCGGTTTCCCGCATAATTTTGATGTGTGTATGGGGTCGTTGCCCTGTTGCGTTGCGCATTATTTTTTAAATAACCTCAGGTCTGGTCTTATAAGATGAGTTTGCAGTCCTCCTTTTTTATCGTTCTCTTGATACGCACCAAATCTCCCACTCCATTTGCAGAGAAACATCTCCAGACCATAACGGAGCCACCACCATGCTTGACCGTGCGCACAGCACAGTCTATCTGTTCTCCAGTGTTGCGAAAATTAACTTTTGGACCCAAAGATCTCTAACTTCAATTCGTCAGTTCAAAGCACACTTTGGAAGCCTTCTACTGTCCAGTTCCGATGTCTCAAAGCTCATTCTTCTTATTAGCAGGTTGAAGCAAGGATTTCCTCACTGCTACACGTCCAAAGTTCAGCTTCTCTCAACCGCCTTTGCACTGTATTGACAGATAGAGGTTTGGACCGGCTCTCATAGACCTCTGAGAAGATTTCCGGTGCTTCTGTCCCGCTTGCTGATTATTCTTATCAGAATATCCTCTGCTAGTAGCTCTCGGTCTTCTTGACCGAGGTTTGTCCTGGAAACACCCATTTTTTTTTCAATAGTACGGTGAACCCCGACTTGGAATGCAATGTTTTTCCCACTTGTGTAAATCAGTCGCCCATATGCATCAACAACATTTATTTTCAAAACAATCTAGACTCCATGTGCAAAAATATTTAAATAGCTGATGTGGTCTCAGACTCAGTAGTGTCCCCCTTTGTTTGAAATTGAATTACAGTTGTTCTTTGTTCAGTGCGAAAAACAGACTGGTGAGTAGCAGCGATTAGAATCACACTCTCATCTTTACTCGTCATGGAAACATGGTATTAATGTAGATGTCACAGTTTTTCAATCTTATAACTAACATATCCCATCACATTTCCTCTCCTCGATGGCAGTGGTATCCACTTTATAACAGCCTATGGTCTCCGAATATTCCAAGTGCAGATCAGAAGGTCGTCCTTCACTTCTTAGGACCACCACGTCTGCTAAAGTTTATAAGCCCTGTGGTGGAGAGAAAGAGAAGGGTATAAGTAAGAGTTAAGAATTGGATAAAATAGGAACAAGAATGAAGTGACGCGTTAAATTTAAATCTCTGCAAGTTACAACTTTCTGTAAATATTTAAGAAGGCAAGCTATTCTGCATTCGAGTTGAATGATTAAGAATGAACTTCTGAAATGTTGCTGTATTTATTTCGTTCGCTAAGGTCGTCAATATCCCAGGCTAATAGTTGTTCTATTACGAAATGTTCTCTTTCTCATAAGATCGCAGAATATGAACGACGTGACAAGTGGATCATGCACACCTAAACGGTATAGCCTATGCCTACAATAAGGAAGGCACTAATAAAGAAATATAGATTTGGGGCTTCTTATAGTTTTTTTCCTATTTCATGGCAAATGATTTCGGTCTTTGTCTTTCACTATTTTTTTTTTTTTTTTTATAATTCGCGCGCGCCAAGAGGAATATGAATACCTTTATACTGTTACAGGGCACGGGCTTTTAAGGGCAAGGGGAAGAGGAACAGAGGAGAAGCCTATGCACGTTGGCTTTAAATGTTTGAAGGTTGTAGTGATGGGGAAATACAGAGCTTGGTAGATCATTCCACATTCGTGTCGTTCGGCTTATAAACGAATCCCTTTATTTAACAGTACGACCGAAGTTAGGCTTTAGGGAAAACTGATGTGCATTCGAAGCATGTCGCGTATTGCGGGTGAAATTTTGAAGGGGAGGAATGCAACTGGCTATTTCGCTGGAGCATTTTTTGTGGAAAAACGATAAAACAGGGAGAGACAGGAGACATTTCTCCGATGTTCTAATGAATGAATGTAATTCACAATGTCACTATAATAGACAATTTGAGAGATATCAATACCCAGAACATTAAAAATTGGTTCTAAGTTCTATTTGATTACTTAAAAGCAATTTCTATAACTATAATACAAATTAAAACTATTTACTGTCAATCAATGTTGATATAAATGATTGCAAGATCATTTGATCTGTCTCCAAAAGATAAACTACATACAAGATCAAATTACTTGAAAAAATGCAAGCAAGCCTCCGCCTACAACTTGTAAGTACGACTTAAATAAATAATCCATAAGATAGATGCATCAAATGATACTACACGTGTCAACCTGACAACTTCTCATATCTAAACAATACACAGCGTGATGTGATATGTCGTCTTACAGTTTCAATTAAATGTCATTTAAAGTCAATTTAGCAATATTTATTACAATTCCCATGAACTTTGTCTACTTTGTCCGCAAACCATACAAGTACGTGTACATATGTATAGTACTCGTAAATAGTCTTATTCAATTCATTATTTTGTACGTTTCATTCTGTGCCGCTTTAATTTTCGTAGTGGATTGAACAACGGAAATTGGCGATTATTTAAGTTTATTGTTGCAGTCGCAAAACACTTTTAACTCCCAATACAAAGTCGAGTTGAACGGAAATTAATTTTTATTTATTTTTTTTTTAATTAGGAATTAATAGCAGGAACACTATTGTGTTGACTTGTATTGATAGATACCTATTGTTCGAGATTTGCATAAGTTTCTGCTTAGTGATTTATATGTGTATATAAGTAGTACTCGTGTCTTAACATCTTTTAGAAAAACCACAGGGTGACGCATGTGACAGGGTGAGCTTATACTCGTACTATCAAAGCACTGAACATGGAATACCTGAGGTTATGGTACAAATTATTTAAGTCATAATACAACAAGAGTTCTGCATTTAGATGGGAGATAGAGAGTTTAGTGATTAGATAAACCATACCACATATTTCTTCCGTTCTTTCACTTAGATCAGAAGTAGTTCCATTGTATTTTAACAGAGCGGTTCACAACTACTTTTCATAATTAAATTTTTAATTTTAGCCGTGCAGGCGTTGTTGAGAGCATTTAGATCATTGAAAAGGTGTCCACTTAGTGTAGCCTCTCTAAGTGCGGAGCATTTACACAAGAACGATGTTACTGTTTCTTCTTCCTCCCCATCTCTGCAGCTCCTGTAGTAATCATTGTAGGGGATGCCCAACCTTTGAGCATGCCTACCCATCATAAAGTGTCCTGTTATTACGTTGGTTAGTTTTGAGAAGGTTCCTGTTTAATGTTTCAGAAGTCCGTTAGACCTCTTTTGATCCAGTACTGGTCCACAGTATTTTGGCGGTATTAAGAGCACAATGGTCTAGGTTCCATCTATGGTTCGACTTGTCTAACGCATCGGCGTAGATTAGGTACTCTGTTATGCCTATGCTGTGCGTCCGGAAGACCATTGTCAGGGTGGTTCATCAGCTTCGCAATTTCTCAGAATGTCACAGTGACCTGGTACCTAGTAAAGAATAAAGTTGTACTGTCCAGCTATCTATACCACTACCTTAGATCTTATAGTGTTAGGGATTTTGTGGCTGGCTGACTGTCCATATAAACAACGATATCAGTCTGCGATACAGTATTAACCGCAAACTAGTCAGCGGATTGGTGACTTCGGCTTGAAAAACGCTACAATGGCTCGGAAGGTTAAAAGTGAGGTGAATGTCCAGGTCCTTCGAGAACACTCCAGCATCCAATCCGTACTTGGTTTTGGACCCATCCGTATAAATTGACAGCGATTCGGCGTGGAGAACACCGCGATGCGTCCACTCTGATCCGTCCGGTATTGAGTGTTTGTAGCCCAAGTTGAAATTTAATTTGGCGCGCAGGCAGTTTGTGTCTCTAGGGAGATGACGGTACATCAATAGGACACTGGTATGGTCAGTTTGTTGTTCTTTCCATAGCTGGGAGTCTCTGAGTCTTAATGCGGAGCCTGAAGCCGACTGTGTCGATTGGGATAAGGTGCAGCATAGTTTGGATCGCCGTTGTTAGAGAGGTTCTCAGTAGTCCGGTGAAAGTGAAAAATCTGCCACCAGATTCTAGCAAATGAAGCACATGGAGGTGCTTGGCAAAGGCGAAGTGTCCCGTAAGAACGGCAGTAAGGTGTCTGCAGTCTTTTCTGCTAAGAGATAGCAAGGAAGCCGCGGATTTCTTACAGACGACGGGGACCATTCGTTTAGTCTGCCTGCACCCTGGAGAGTCATATAGTGAGACATGCTACTTGTTTAGTTTTTTTTTACCAATAACTTCAGATTAGAGTTCCTCTCCGGGGCGGTCTACCACACTATTATACCATATGTGAGAATCGGCCGAACTACCGAAGTGTACAACCAGTACATTATATTCGGCTGTAAGCCTCATGTGGAGCCTATCGCCTTCTTGCATGAGTTAGGGTAAGCATGGATTTTCTGACACGTTCAGCGATATTTTCTCTTAGTACTAGCACGCTTTTGGTCGGGTTAATACTGAAACCACAGTTGTTTGTCCAATTGACCAAATTGTTTAGAGCAAACATGCACCCATTGTTCTTTAATTCTGAGAGAAGTTCGTTGAGAACCAAGTTCCAGAACAGAGGTGAAAGCACACCCCCTTGAGGAGTTCCCCGGTGTGCTAGTCTCTTAACAGAGCTGCCTCTAAAGGAAGCCTTGACTACTCTGCAGGCATTGATAATCGAATTGGTTTCAACGTTATTGGAAGTTATTTACATCAAGAAAAGTCACCAAGGTGAAATCCTTATTAGAGACCGATTTTTCGATGAGGTATATAATTGCGTATAGGGCTGTTTCAACGGATTTACCTTTTTGATAGACATGTTGGGATTTGGATAGCAAGGTACTATCCACTGAGTCCTTAATGTAGAGTTTTTCCATGTGTTCATTTGGAGAAAAAAGTCTCAACCACAACTTCAATACCGGCATATTCCCATTTTACTATTTCTGTCGAAGATTTTGAGGAAGCTCATGTATCGCACCTGCGGTACTTAAAGATTCTATCGATCTTCGAATTGCTATGGACTAATAATTTTCTTAACAGTGTTGGACTACTCCGACGCTTTCGACACAATTAACCACTCGTTGCTCTGGCAAAATTTAGTGCCTTTATAAGTTTTTTCCTCGTCTACATTACAATGATAATCATGTCTGTCAAGCAGAAAGAGTAGCCGATAATAATGCCACTAGCTTAATTACAATTACAATTCGTCAACATCTTACTTGAAAGGATTTTACAAAACTCATAAGCTAACACCATATAATGCCGATGATATTGACATTAATGGAAGAACGCAGCGGGCTACCAGTGAGGCTTATAAGAAGCAGAAAAGATGGGTTTGGCTGTGAACGGAGACAAAACGAAGTATATGCTGTCACCAGGTCGGCGAAAAGGATAAAATGTCACCATCGAGGTAGTTAAAGATTTTATCTACCTAGGCTCCGCAGTTAACTTTGAAAACGATACTAGTACACAGATCAACTGAATAATTACTCTTGCCAGCATCCGTTTTTTGGGCTAAGAAGGCAATTGAGAAGTAAAGCCCTCTCTAGAATGACTAAGGAGTCACTATATAAGACCTCATCATCCCAGTTATGGACTATAGGGCGCAGAAACGTGGACGTTTAGCGGGTGAAAGTGCTCTTGTGTGTTTCAAAAGAAAAATTCTTCGTGCGATGTACATACGGTCCAGTTTGTCAAAAAGGTGCAAATCCAGTGCCAAATATGGCTAGGACATGTAGCATAATCTATTAGTCCACCCCGGTGGGAGAACGTAGCAGAGAAAGACCCCCACCTTAAGTGGAGCGCACAGTTGGAAAGGTATCTCAGCCAACTTGGCGTGCGAAACTGGAGGCAGCTAGTGAAAGACTGGAGAAGTTTGTTGACTGAGGCCTTGGCCCACCCCATCCAGCCATTCAAAGTAAAAGTAAGTAAGTTTAATTGCAATAGGCAGTGTCGTTTTGTAGGGCTCACTCACGGGTCCACTACAGTTTACTATCTCTCAAGATTGGGAATACTTGTTTGGTGCATATGTACACAGATGATGTGCAGCTGTACGTAAATAAGTACAGATTTATCGAACATGCAGCTCTGAAATTGAATAAGGATTTTGACAGATCATAAGTTGTTCATAAATATACTATTATACGCCCAATAACTAATATCAAGCTCATCCTCTTAAAAACCTTCTTGGTGTGTATCCTCATTTATGGAAATTAAATTTTATTTTACAATATTAGTGCAGATAGTAGAAGAAAACTGAACGTGGCGTTTAGTAACATAACTTATGTCTTTATCATTAAGAAATATGATCGAAAGTATTTACATAAGATCATCATACCTAAATAGCACCTTTATGGGTCAATAAGTCCCTGAAAAATTAATTAAGGAACACTGTTTTCGGTATAAAAACATTTTATTTTTCAACATAGTCTCCTTTTAGCTCTATACACTTCATCCAAAGTTTCTCCAATTTGTTGATGACCTCCAAATAATACGATTTCTCGAGCCCCTTAAAATAAGCGTTTGTTTCAGCGATGACCTCTAATACTGTTAGGGTGGCCGTGGTGTAGTGGTAACATCATCGCTTATCACGCTGTTGATTCACGGTTCGAATCCTGACGTCAAGAATCATCTATTTATTTCTCATGAAATAAATAAAAAAGTCGATCACTTGCGAAAGCTAAGTCAACTCTACTGTGAAGGCATAACACTGGCAGTAGGGTGGTCATATGGCTAAAATGCAACTCGATCGTGATGATGACATCAGGTGGACGGAAAAAAATACTGTGAATCATAAGCAACGACAATAATAGCGAAAACAAACAAAATACTCCCCAGTTATCTGGACAGCCACCCTTGGAGTTTAGAGAAACTTAATACCACCTGAGTTTCAAACTGCACCACTCTGTCTTTCTCTCTGTCTCTTCCCCTTTCCACAAAAAAAAAAAAAACGCACGTGTTCTAAATATTAGTATAAGGGTATTCATATCCCCTTTAATACGTGCAAATTATAAAAAAAAAAAAAAAAACCTCTTCATTCGATCCAAATCTCTTACCTCCGGAACCATTTCTTCATGTTTAGAAACAAGAAATAGTCGCAGGGGGCTAAATCTGGGGAATATGCTGGATGAGAGAGAAGCTCGTAGCCTAACTCATGCAATTTTGCCATTGCGACTGCGGACTTGTGCGCCGGTGCGTTGGCCTGGTGAAAAAGAACTTTTTTCTTCGCCAAATGCGGCCGTTTTTGCTTCAAATCGGCTTGGAATCGATCCAGCAGCTCTGCGTAATATGCGCCGGTGATCGTTTTACCCATTTCAAGGTAATCGATGTGAATAATACCGCGCGCATCCCAAAAAACTGTCGCCATGACCTTGTTTGCTGACAAACCCGCCTTGGCCTTCTTCGGCTTCGATTCACCAGGAGAAGTCCATTGTTTTGACTGTTTCTTGGTTTCTGGTGTGTTGTGGTGAATCCAGGTTACATCCACGGTTACGAAACGGCGCAAAAACTCTGCCGAATTTTTCTGGAACATCGCCAAACACACCTTTGAAATTGTCAAACGAATGCATTTGTTGTCGATTGTGAGCAAACGCGGCACCCATCTTGCAAAAAGCTTTTTCATGTCCAAATATTTATGTAAAATCGAAATCACTGAGCCATGTGATAAGCCTGTGGCCTCTTCAAGCTTTCCATTATCAAACCATGGATTTTGTCGACCATTTCTGATGTGGTGACCTCAATTGGGCGACCAGAACGTTCGGCGTCACTTGTGCTTGAACGACCGCACCGAAATTGAGTAAACCAGTGGTCAATGGTTCCAATTGATGATGAAGCTTTTGTTTGGTTTGCGTGATAGTTTTTTCTCGCAAAAAATAGTGTTTAATGAGCACTCGAAATTCACTTTTTTCCATTTTAACGAAAATGCTAGGCGTCTATGTAAAATGGCTGCCACAACAAAATTATTTGACAGATCTGTCTGAAAATTTGGGTGCGTTCTTTTGAAAGATGATTCTTGAAAAAAAATAAATAAATTTAAGGTGACGACACAATTTGTGTTAATTTTCAGGGACTTATTGACCCACCCTCGTATTAGTGCAGATAGTAGAAGAAAACTGAACGTGGCGTTTAGCAATATACGAGTAACTTATGTCTTTATCGTTAAGAAATATGATCGAAAGTATTTACATAAGATCATCACTACTAAATAGCCCCTTTATCTAAATCAAATACTTGTGTGTATTTAACAATTTTCGTGATAAATAAAATTGTATGAAATGTAAAATCGTAATACCATGCCATAAGGACATATCTTAACGACCAATTCTTGCATTTAATAGTGATCATGCCCGATAAATTAGTCCTGGAAAAACTGAGCTATGAAATGAAAATATTCCCAAATGAATTTCTTATGGTCGGATGAATTTCTTATGAATAAATCATAACACTTTCCCATCATAGAATTTCTTTTCCACATGCAGTATTCCTAAAAAAAGTGCCTTTACCATGATTCCATTTCTACATATGTACGTACGTATGTATTAATTGCTAAATTGCTTTACGGGACGTCACCCAAAATAGTATGAACTGTTCTATTGTTTTTCTTTTTCTATATAAATTTGTCTACATTAGACATAAGTTCATATATTGTGTAGGTATACCAAAACAAGTATAGTACTTGATGTCGAAATAGAAACAACATAATTAGGTTGTTTATGTTAGTCACATCAATCTTACACAAACGCACGCACTCTCATATGTATGTGTGTAGTCATACATTAACGAAAGCAAGCAATTACGCTATCCATAAGTGCGGCCCACTAATCATTTCTCAATTGTCGCCTGTCAAACAAACGAGGCGCCATCCTGACCACACCCTCCAACAAACACTTTTCTTTGATTGCAATGGCAATAACTTTAGTAAAACTCTATAAAAATTAGAATATTTATAACAATTGTTTATGCTCCGCGTGTTTTAAATGAAGGCTTTGGTAAAAATATTATTGCCACTGTACGGAGTACTTGCGGCAAGTGTTTTCTAAATGCAGAATAATGTACGTCATCATTAAATTATAATTAATGTAAACGCGAGAAGAAGAACGAAGTACTTGAAATCGATATCTCGTATTAATAGTTACTTTGTTTTCTTGAAAGTCTACTAAGGAATAGCAAAAATATTCAAGAGGTGAAATAGAGTATGAGTCTTTATAATCAGTCGCGAGTGAGGAAAAAAAAACGTTGTGCCTATACGTACATATGTCAGCACTCTGCTTTTGCTTTATTTAATGCAAAAATACAATAACATGATGGAATACTATCATATAATTTTTTTTTGAGACGGAATTACTATTACGCGTATCCTTTGCAAAAAAAGCCATTTTTAGCACAGAACTAACTTAATCCTATAACTGTTCCAAGAGTGGGCAAGAATAGTGGCGTTCACAAAACACGTCAGAACCTGTATTTATGTCCATCTTGGAATCGTGAGTATATTAATTGCACGATTATTGAAGTGATATTTATAACTTTGGTCAATACACTTTCTCTATGCTGAATACAGTTCAATATTCTTTGAGACAAATATTTGTTCGAACCCGTTCAGTACCTCAAAGCCCTAAAATTCTCAATTGTAAGAAATCTTCAAGTCCAGATGAGATTCCTCCCCTTGTTTTGAAGATATGTTCTTCTATCTTGTCAAAACCTCTAGAAAGGCTCTACTTGTCGTATAGATGGTAACTCGAGACATATTCTCCATATTCGAGCGGAAGTCCATTCACGTCTCTCTGTTTCGTCGTCGTAGAGCTTTTTTCAACTCAAAGTCTCATGAGAAAGAAAGTATGATACCTGGAATGATAATACTTATGCCCGAGCATGATTTTCAGATTCTTGTTAAAAAAAATATTTTAAATATTTTCCATTCTTAAGGCATCATTAAAGTCCTTCCTCACCTCCTTCTTTTGGGGGATTCAGTCCTTTGCACCACCAAGGCCTAAGGTCTTATTATTCCACGAAAGTAGGAGCGCATGCTTTTCGGTTTGAGTCTTCAATAGCTGTTCGGAAATATTTCAGCTTCTTCATGCCGAGTGGTCCGAGTGGTTTCCTTTCTGATATTTTATCCTGTTCATTGGATCGAATTACCGCATCAGTTATCGAGCAACACGTGACTGATAAATGTTAATTTGACATGACCGCTTAAGAGATCGAGTACCGAGTATCGAGATTTGGCATTCTGTCATCAGTGATCGTGTATTTATTTATTCTGCTGACGAGCTGAGGTGCATTTGGGAAAAAATATGTGAGAATATCTTTGTTTATTATTATTTTTGCGTTTGGTTAATTTTATTGTTTGAAATTTATTTCACGTTGAGTCTAAATAAAATTAACCCTCTGCAAAAGGAGATTTTGGCAAATTTTATGAGCTAAGATAGCGGTTTAGGTGCATCTTTTAAAATTTATCTTCTCCATTATAAATAAGAATGCACTCTTATTTCTCCTGACTGTTTTGATAGAACTGCAATCAAAAGTGTATGTTGGGAAAGATATTTTCAGTAAATTATAGTTTTGTATACGTACGCAGAGTCTTGTAAAGAAAAGGGATCGCTTTTATCTTTTAAACGTCTTCGTTCAATACACTCAAAGCGATCATCCTCTGAATCAGAAGATGAAAAATAAAGCAAATATTAAATTTTTAATTGAAGACGATAAATACAAAACTTTTCCCCACACAAAAGTAAATAGTTTTGACATTTGTCAGCCATCTGAATTCAATGTAGTAGAATTGTACTAGTACAATTTTCAAAGTGCACTCGATACGTGATCATTCTTATGTAATCATCCCAATGTAGTTACTCAATCACTCGATAGCGTATGGATTTCATTCACTCGTTAACTGATGTCGGAATTCGACCCCTGATGAACTTTCGGCCTTTATTTGTTTCATATCCATACTGAACGTCAAGCGAGATATACATACATACAAACGAAAGCTACAAAATGATGGTCCACTTAGATTGGAGGGAGAGATTAAGGTTAAAAGCAAGGGTTATCATAATCTATTGAGTAAAACAGATGGCTTAGTAGCATATTTCCTATTTCTCAAAGCCTTGTAGTTGTAATAGAATATTTCAAGGCTTTATACTATCAATTAGAATCCTGTTGCAATAACCCCATCTAATGTCCATAGAAGGAACATTCTGAACAGCTGAATCTGAACAGATTCTGAATCCTAATATTGTCAACGATAAACATCTGTCAATGTTGTTTTTTTCTTATTTTTTTTTTTTTACGACAAACTATCGATTAAGACAAGCACACACTATTAAGATATAAATAAAAATGAAACCTTTTATCGTCGTCCTTACTGCGAATATTCTTCCTTTGTCCTCTAGTTCTTACTCGTAGCAACGGAACTGGAATTGGGTTAATTTATCGTCATTTGTCATTCCGTATATTTGGCGTGATTATTACAACTGCTGTTCCTGATATGGGTCGTCAGCTAATTTAATAATAATATATTGTGGTTCGCATATGTATGTATGTACGGATATATGTATAATAAATAGGAACTGAAAAAAAAAAGAAGAAAAACAGAAACGCCGCATTTATAACACAATCAAAATTAAGTAACGATATAAGAGCATTTATCTTTTTTGTGTGCGGCATTAACTGAATTTCATAATTTGTTTTGCATTTTATTTTTAGCAAAGAAAATAATGAAGCTCGGAAGCTATTATACTTGGATTTTATAATTCATAGCCTTTTTGCGTGTCATTTTTGGGCGCCTTGGTTGCAACTGGCTTGAAATTTTCAACTTCATCGAGAAATAATGAATGTTTTTTTTGATATTATTTTTTATTGAAAATCATTTTATCAACAATTTTAGACTATTAAAATATTTATGGAGTTATGATACTTGTCGCAAATATACGAAATGAAATCTACTATCCTATTTACGATAATTATATTAATTAATTAAGTTTTCAAGTGCACGTTTTTTATATGTATTTGTACATGAAATTTAAATGAAATCAATGTAAAGAATGAAACAGTGTTGGAAAATTGCGCAAAGAAAAAAACATTTATCCAAGGTAAGGGAACAATCCTGTGATAGATATCGTTTTAACAACCAACGCTCTACCAACTGGATGGCTACGGCGGTGTTGTTCATGTTATTGTCAAAATCTATACTACATGGTCGTTCAAGCATGCAATGTACTTAAAAAGTATATAATCATAATTAAATTGTTAATTTTTTTTATTAAATTTTGAAATCCATTAAAAATTAAAGAAATTTGTTTTTTTAATTTTCTAGAACTTGAAAAGTCATGACATTGCATATGTTAAATGTTGCTTGGATATCAATTTAGAAAAAAAAAATCTATTGTGATAGCCGAAAAATAGCAATTTTTTAAAAAAACAGTTTTTAAGAGAATTACCATTTGTTGATATACGTCGTTGTGTAAAGTATGATTAATTTTGGGAAACATCACTTTCAATTGTACTTATTGCTGCGTCTGTATAATAGACCAGCTATTGCTGTGGCCTCATTGCGAAACGAGAGACATGACAATCAATTTTAAGATGACGATACCCGCGACTATGTGTGACGAGAGTGGTAGCAACAAATGTTGCTGGAACATGTTGACGAAAATCAAAAATCCATGCTATTTTGAAGCGCACCTACATATGTATCTTTACCACGAACTATTTAATTTCTTTATCGCTCACTTGAGCATTATCGTCATCAGACCAAAGATAGTTTTTTTTTTATAAACTTCTCTTTGAAAAACTAAACCTACACGCTGTGGCAGCGCCTTGAGATGTATGTTGTACCGGTTTATTTGCCAAACTCCGAGACGTAGTTATGATTTCTTCACGGAGCATAAATACATATACATACGAGTGGCGGTATCTCACCGAGCGACAAGGGGGTGGGTCCCTGCCTACCACCTGTGCTACAACGTTCAGCACATACTACAGCACAGATTTTCAGACAGCCATCCAATGTTCAATATTCCTCGCTGCCTGTTTTGTTTACGCTTCACTGAAAATATGTGCCTCCTTATCAAAAAGAATTATTTTCTAGCTTAACCCATTCCAGTAGTCGTAATGTTAAGTCATTTAAAGCAGAATGTCTGAAATCTATAAATAAAGGCTATGCTCATGATATGACAATAGCGTCAGTCATTCCACTTCCGTGTATACCTACGAGTACGTGGCCAAGAACCCAGGGTGACATGTAATAATAAACCAACGGCGAAATAACTTAACTGATTTGTGGACTCCGTGGCTCGGTGGTTAAGTACGTGGACCAACAAGTATTTTCACGGTCCTCGCGAACATCTGACAAATATCCGGCAGTGAAACGGTCATGAAAAAGATTCTCAATTATACCCTTCAAAAACGGCAATAAATTGTAGGTGGACCATTCATGAAATAAATAAATAAAATAGTAACATGCATAATACGAGAATATGTGACTGTCAATCGATGGGTTAGACCCTGTATGGACTGTTAACGTTATTATTTAATACATTTCTTTATATTTAAAAGATCTTAGCGCTTCTCAAAATATCATAAATTTCACAAAAAAAAAAAAGCGAAAATTAATTTAAGTGAGCGGAGCGAGCATCTGTCCAAAAATTAAATACTGGGAGTTTAAAACCTTTAACGCGAGCAAAGCAACCACACGCGTTAGGTTATTTTACCGTTGTGTTATTATTACATGAAACTGAACCCAGGCCAGTGTCAGAAAATGTTATCACCGAAGTCTATTTAGTTTTTTAGCAATCTCGTCCTCGATTTTTAGAGGACGGTCGATATATATTTCAAACTGAAGAACAGTTCTGAATGAAAAAATGTACCTACGAATAGACCGTTTCACTTGATTTTTATCCGAAACTTGCTAGTTTGCGAGGCATCATTTATCTTGAATGCCTAATGAGAGTATTATTATTATGAGAAGCTTATCTATTCGACATTCGGATTCGGTAAAATACTGTAAGACTCTTCCAATCGTACTAAAAATATAACTTGCACGCTGTGGCTTGTGAGAAGCCAGGCCCTCTATAACATGTTTGCGTCTAATACTTAGTACGATATTGTCAGAGAATGTTGATGGACTTACATACTAGTTTATTGTCTAATCTCAAGAAGTTCTGTAGAAGTAAAGTTTTTTGTTTTTAGGGCGAAAGTGATTGAACAGTATAATTATTCAGCTCCCCACAGAAGTTTGTGCTAGTTGGTTACCTTTATTGAGCTGCGTCTTGTGCTCTCTCTGTGCGTCCAGTCTTCAGTTAGCTTTAATCTCAAGAAGTTCTGTAGAAGTAAAGTTTTTGTTTTTAGGGCGAAAGTGATTGAACAGTATAATTATTCAGCTCCCTACAGAAGTTTGTGCTAGTTGGTTACCTTTATTGAGCTGCGTCTTGTGCTCTCTCTGTGCGTTCAGTGTTCAGTTGGCTTTAATTTAATAGCTTTTTTGAATATATAGTTTATGAATACCCTTGTATTGTTTCAGGGCGCGAGCTTTTGGGAAAGGGGGGAAAGGGAACAGAGGAGAAGAGCCTGTGCACGTTGACTTTAAATGTTTGAAGGTTGTAGTGATGGGGAAATACATGGCCTGGTAGATCATTCCACATTTGTGTCGTTCCGCTTATAAACGAATCCATATATTTGACAGTACGACCGAAGTTGGGCTTAAGCGTGAACTGATGTGCATTCGAAGCATGACGCGTATTACGGGTGAAATTTTGAAGGGGAGGAATTCAAATGGCTATTTCGCTGGAACATTTTTTTATAAAAAAAAGCGATAAAATAGGGAAAGAAAGATAAGAGATATTTTTGGGATTTACGAATATCAACGAGTGTATTAGGCGCAGTCAATCTAATTTTACAATTAATTTAATACTACTATGTAGCGTAATAGCACCTGAATTCTCAAGAATAGACTTTGCCAGTAATGCAATTTTTATTTCTTGAATCTAGTGCATCTTTTGGTGCTGGCGACTTATTACTTTCCGACGCCAAGTGGATAATATCTACTTCTTTTTTTAAAACTTTTTTAAATTTTTGCTCGAATGATAAATAAATATTATTGAAGAATTGCGCAAAGAAAATAAATAAACTTTCCCCCGAAGGGACTCGATCACAGATCAGTCGATCAAAAAATGTGATCACCTCTAGCTCTAAGTTGTTTGTAGAAGTGCCATCCTGAACCAATCTCACTCGGAAGACTCACCGGAAAGATGAGTCTTACTACGGGAGTCATAGCTACAATAGGAATCAACAACTTTCATAAGGCCATTTACCATCTGGAGACTGGCATCTGGAGACTGAGATGGCCAATCCAATACATTGATATCCTTTTCCCCTTTGAAGCCCTGACAGAGAAACCTTGTAGGAGCCAATCCCAGTTTGCACGTCCAAACAGGGTTTAAACAGATGCCAACAATCCTTTCTTATATAGCTGGATCATTCTGTGAGCATTTAGGTTACCGTTAAATGTTACAAGTTTTCCGAATTCCGCCGCGCAGAAAGGTTTGACACTGTTCGTTGGACGACATTTGCAATCCACACACATTTCAAGGGATTCTTTAAAAAAAGTGATGGGGTCTTCGAAAGAAAGCCGAAAAGAGTCGATATTTAAAAAAAAAAAACTATTGTTTACTATCGATAATTATGAATATATCCAGTAAATGCTCAAAATTATTTGTTTCTCAATTAAAATCTTTTAGGACTTTTAGACCACTTACTAATCTTTCTATTACAGATCAATGAAATTTGATTAAATTTCATTTTAGACTGCTCTTTGATATTTCAATGTCTTCGATGGTATGGAAAATCGAAAATTGGTGGTCGGAAAATGTTATCGGTAGAATCGTTCCATAATTAAAACAAGTAGATGTTTTGAATAGTTGGTAACTAAATTTAATGACATTGTATGAAATCAGTTAGTTAGGAAGAAATTATAGAATAAAATCCCGTAGCGAAATAACTTTCGCTACGGGATTTTATTCTATAACTAGTTTTTAATATTAATTGTTTTTACACATTAAAGAAACGATTGTTAGTTAATTTGGAGTTCAGTAGATTAGGTCCTTTGACTACCATTTTACACAGCCTAAGACTGATTTTTGTTAGTTTAACAAGATTTTATTAAAAGGTTCAATTAAAACAATCGAATAGTATCGGGAATTATCGACTACCGATAGTTACACACCTCTAGTAAATATAGTGAGTTTCTAGATATCAGCTGTTGTAAGATCAAAAGGTCGTTCCATCATTTTGCTACTAGCGGATATCAAATTTGGTGTACTTGGAATGCGCCGCATGACTGCTTCCTTAGATTAGACATCGCTAGTAAAGCTCTGATAATTTTGCACTATCCGACATGCTTTTTTGTGCACGCCTACATATAAGTATGTAGATACTCCTTATTTACTGTCTATAACTTTTTTTTAACAACGGAATACATTTTAATTTCATAGTAGAAATTTGCAATTCAATGCAAAAACAGCTATCTTATTTGTTAAGCAAATGAAAGACAAATATAAATACAAAATTGTTTGTTTTCGTGCTAATGAAGCCAAAAATACTTGTCACATGAGTTCACAGTTCTATAGAAAGTATGTAATTGAAAAGAAATGCAAATACATGTACATAACTACTTAACAACTTGTTGATTAGTAATTTATCTTCCGATTATGATATTACCTAATTATCAATTACTTCCAACAAGCCATTACACAAAAGCTTCATTGTCACGACCCTGGTAAAGTGTTAACTGCCGTTTCGTTTCCATGACCAAATTTGCAAAATAAATGGACTTCAATCAAAATAGTACCACTCCAGCAGGTGTTAAGTGGAAAATAAATGTGCAAATTTAGTGATAACATAATATTTGAACCTGTCATTAGCACGCGATGTTCAGAGAAAAAGTTACAAATCAACTTATGAGGAACTGTTCCGTTTGTATGTATACTCGTATATAGTAAAGGGGTTTATTAAATTAAGTTTTTTTTTTTATTTTCATGCGTGTTACCATCTAGATTTTAGGCGAAATCATATTGAAATATCTGATTTCTTTAATAAATCGAGGCTGAAATTTGCGATCTAAACAATTTGCAATTTGCGTTCTAAACTCAAATTAAACATTGAGTGCAAATTTTGAATTTATGTTTTCTTAAAATTAAGCATTATATTCATGGCTATTTACGAAAGTAACATTAAACAATTTTTAAATCCCATCTTTTCCCCAATTAGCTGATTTCTGGTTAGATTTAAAGACAGAACTGTAGTTTTGCAGGTTTTCATTGCGGAAAAATTAACAATAGGTTGAATTTTGGCATAAGCTTTAATTCAATTGTTAAATGTCAAAGGCCCCCAATCTGAACAAGTTTTTATGACGGTTAAATGAGTGCCCGTATCGAATGCTGGAAAAAAATCATAAAAAGAAATTGAAGCAATTCGTCACCTGCTGTGTGATTCTCCTGCCCTATCCGTTACAAGAATGAGGACTCTCGGAAGTTACTTTTTCTCGGAATTGGAGGACTTAGGTAATGTAGAGCTTACGGACCTCCTGAGACTTATATCACTATCTGGGTGGTTCTAACAGCGGACTTTTACAGCGTTTCCAGGGTTAAATGATTGGGCAGAATGGCCCCGAACTTTTAGTCTAAATGAGGAGTAACTCTATTTGTCACAAGGCACCCATCTACTTAATCTAACCTATTATGTAAATATCTACCTGTATTCAGCCAATTGCTGGTTTTTCCCTAATTTTGCGGTTTTCAGGAAGTATGAACATTCATCTTCATAAATTTAATTTTAATACACCCACTTTTGGAAGAAAAACGTAATGATTTATGAAATTGCGTTTCTGCTGTTCACCATCACGCAGTTATAGGGCAATTATGTACATGGAATCTGCTATCAGTTCCATTTATCAACAAAGTCATTATATGTATTTATTTATTCGAAATACTAAATTTATTAATTTATTATTTTTTCCACTTTGTATGGTTTATAAATCCAACGGTATCAATTTAGTTGTTATTTTCACTTTCATTAATTCATGCACAAAGTCTTTGATACTTTTGAACTTTTAGATTGTTGTGCATGTCATCATTAATTTCTTCTCGCTTATACTTTATTTATCTTGTTTGGTTATATAGAAGGTCAATAACCGCCTTCTGTGTATTCTGGATAACAGGGAATTTATATGATACCATTACTCATAGTATTAGGCCGTTTTCTAAAACGTCATCTGCATCAAATTGCTTTTGCATAATGTTCTTGAATGCAAGCTGCATAAGCCTTTTATTCGAAAACACCATTATAAATCGCACTGCATTTGCAGCATGTTCGATAATGCAGTGTTTGCAGGGCAGATGTTCATAAACGTCATCTGCGCTGCAAAAAAGCAGCCAGACAGCTGCGCTGCGCAATTAGAAAAATGACTGAATCGATTGAATGAAATCGATTATTTTATTTCTTTTAACTAAATATTATGTTTATAGAACTCCATCACCTACTCCTACCCAAGTATGGATCGAGTCATTGGAATATTGCAAATTTTCTCAATAGATTTTGTTAAGGGCTCCATTTTGCTGTTTGAAAACGTCAAATGCGATTGCAAAAAAAAAAAAATCATGGAAGCGACACAGATCAATGGTAGCAAAAAACATTTGGAGTTTGACGTTCGCAAACCTTAAGTGCTGCAATGACGATCAAATGACGTTTTCGAAAATGGCCTTACATATGTACATGGATATTTTTCACAATTTGTTTTATATATTCATACACACTATGAGGACCGGCAGCGCGTGCTCATAGTAGTGTGAGATTCTTACTCACTACAAACACCTCCCTTCTTCTTGTTGACTGGAACTACTCGTATAGTTAAAGTTTCAAAAAATATTCGTGTTCGTCCAGCAAAAGTACCTACTGATACCGCCATTTAATGCAGCCTTATTGTGATAAATTGAACGGTTTTTTCGTTCTTTGTAGTCGGCGCACAATGTTGTTCACGACTAGAATTTGGAGTACGGCGTTGTTGCAATGACCATGAAGATAAATGCAGAGTTTGCAACTATGTCTGTTGAATAGTTTAGTATAACCCCAAAGTTCTATACCATACGTCCTTATAGGTTTAAGCACTTGTTTGTTTATTTACTTAACTTGTATGAGTGAGTAGCCAATACATTTGTCTGAATCTATTTTCGAGCTCTTTGCGTTTCTTTTTAACGAGCGGCTTCCATTTAAGTTTCGCGTCTAGCGTCATTCCTAGATATTTTGCCTCGTATGCGTACTATACAATATATTTGTACCGACTTAATGGAAATGGGTAGGTTGTTTACTTTTTTGTAAGTAAGGATAACATGCCTTGGTTTGATCTTTTTAAAAACAATGCCCAAAATGTACATTCGCAAATTTTATCCAAAGCTCCTTGGAGCTTTTCAGTTGCTGACTCGACTGAATTTTCCGTTGCCAGTATAACCGTATCGTTCACGAATGTGTACAACGGTACCTTCTTCTTGAGGTAAATCTCGAGTGTAGAATAAGAACAAGACCGGACTTTAAATTTCCTTAAATTCAAAGTTTTCGGTTCCATGTTTAACACGAAAAAGTATGTTCGCAAGGTAGGATTCTAAAATCTTGTATAACTGTTCCGGGAGTACCTGTCTGTCCTGGCTCGTACAATTCTGATGCAATACCTTGTCGAAGGCTTGAGAGACGCCAAGAAAAGCTATAAAACATATCTGTTTTCTTTTCTAAGGCTTTTTCAATTTTATTAGTTATTCTGTAAACCTGGTAAATTATGGAATGCTTGATTCTGAAGCCGAATTGATGATCAGGAATTAAACGTATTTCTTGAACGACCAGTTGTAAGTACTTCAATACGAGTTTTTCATATACTTTTGACAATATCGGCATGATCGATATCGGTCTGTACGACGACTTTTTGTCATTTCAATATTTTCCGCTTTTTGGAACCATTATAATTTCGACGACTTTCCATTGTCTTGGAATGTATAATAGTCTCAACGAAGTATTTATAAAATAAAAGAGTTTCCTTAGAGCTTTCTTTGGCAATTCCTTGTGCATCTGTTGGGTTATTAAATCATGTCCAGGGGATGTTGTTATTTTTAATTTTTTTTTTGTTGAAGTTCGACTAACGACACACTTTTTATTTTAAAGTCGTCAGGTGTCGTAATCATACCAACAAGATCCTCTATCAATGCCTGGCTTAAACTTTTCTTCTAGGTGCTCGGCAAAAAAATACGCCTTCTCTTTTTCTCCCTTTGCCCATTCCCCATTGCTTTTCTAATTAGTGAGTGCATTTGGGGTTTTCTTTATACCTTTCACGGCTTTTCAAAGTGAGTAATTTTAACTTTTGTCGGCAGTCAAGCTTGCAAAACATGTAGAAATTTTGCGATTTTAAATCAGGCATTATTGCTGTGTGGGAGGGCCAATATATGGTTTCCCCGTCGGAAACAAAGTCAACACCAAATTACATGCCGGATCACCACCAATAATAAAATTCGGTACAAGTGAGTCAAGAGACTTATATAAAGTCATTCTTTTCTAGCTATATTTTAGTATTGATCTCGAATACTTTAAGCACCTCCAAAATCGCCCACAAACTTGTTTTAACAACATTCGTCTGAATTTAGAAACTATTGGATTTCTAAATTTGTTCTCAGCTGAAAGATGTTTACTCCTCAGGTCCTGACGAAATAGCATCAATAGTCTTAGAACTTCCCCTATAGTAAGTATTTGTTTGAATTATCTTTAACTACTGACAAATTCTCCAGTTTTTGGAAAAACTCATTTATCACACCTGTGTTCAAAAACAGTGACCGAAGTCATATCACCAACTATAAACCTATTTCAAAGCTGTCTTGTATTCGAAAACTCTTTGAACAAATAGTATGCGACAAGGTAACATTAGTGTGTCGCACTATTAATTTATTCTTTCATTTGCTTGAATTTCTTTATTAAATAATTTGTATGGCTTCTATGTCACGGCGATGCATGATGTAAATACAAACCTACTCTACTACTAGACTTTCTTCTTCATCCCTCCCGTTTTCTGTTCGGGCTTTGTAGTCTTGGCATGCTCTTCTTACCTTCTGGTAAAAGTTCCGAATATTATTCCTGCTATAAAACCTCTCCATTGAATCTATCTCGCGCTCTTCATACTCTTTTCGCTTCCTTCCTAGAAGCTGGAGTTCTTTCTTCCTCTTCTGCTTGTAGATATCGTCACCCTATGATGCCATTGTTCATCTGCGCTTAACGTTGGCAGCATTCGACTTCTTGAGAGATTCAGGGACACTCGATCAGCGAAAGTTCTGGCAGTCTCTTGGGATTGTGGCCATTGAACGTTAAATTTCCTCACAGAACTTATTTGGTGTTGTGGTGTTTGGGATATCCGTATAAATACCTTGGCAGCAACAAGGTAGTGATCCGAGTCAATGTTAACTGTATGGAAGGTGAGAACATCCAAAATACTGGAGGAGTGCCTTGCTTCAATTGCGACGTGATCAATCTGCTTCACAGTCAATCCGGAGAATGCCAGCTCTTATAAATATTGAGGTGCGGAAATCATCTGCTAGCTACAGTGATGTTCGCGCCGCTGCAAAGTCGATTAGCCTGAATCTGTTAGCGGAAGTGTTGTCATAAAAGCTGTATTTTCCGACCGTGTTTCCGAAGATGGACATTGGTCGTAAGTCATGTCGAGAAGCTCATAAAAGCTATCTTTGGTCACGTCGTCCTTGTCCTCCGTAGGAACGTGAGTGCATATTAGGCCGATGTTTTTGAATTTTGCCTTAATGCGGATTGTCATCAGGTATTCACTCACAAGCCTGAAGCTCAAGACTGCTTGCCTAAATCTGCCTTTGACCGCATATCCGCAACCAAATAGACGCTGCTTCTCCTTGTAGGAGTCACTGTAGTAGATTTCACAGTTTTTCATCCACTTTTTGCCCGGTTCATCCCACCGCACTGCTTGGATTGTGGTGATATCTGCTTTATAGCAATCTAAGACCTCCTTTAATTGTTCGGCTGCACGTGGCTTGTTAAAGGGCCGAACATTCTACGTGCAGATCCGAAGTTCGTTGTCCTTATTTCGTTTGCGAGGTTCGTTAAAAGTAAAATCAGCCTTATCGGGCTTGTGGTTGCTTCGTAACCAGCATTGTTTTTTATTCTATTATAGGACAGTAATCCCAATGCAGAACCCCTAACCTGGACGGGCAGATCGTTAGTTAAAACCCCTAGGACGAGGGGCCGGATATTCTGCTACTGTTGGCTGACTCAGTCTTGAAAACCCTTACTGACATGAGCATTCCATTTGGCAGTAACCTCGACGCACAAGTCCCAACCTAGAGGGACAGATTCTTAGTTAAAACCCCTAGGACAAGGGGCCGTATATTTGAATGCCAGTAACCCCACTATGGAGATATGAGCGCTGCCGTTGGCTCATTAAGGGTTCATACACCACCATCCATCTCTTTTTCAACACCCTGACTCAGCCTTGAAAATCCCTACTGACCTGAGCATCGAATATGTCGAAGTATCCCCAAATAAGGTGACCACTAAACAGTTGGACCTAGCTGGAACTGTTAACGCCACCGTTGAGTGCATCTAGAGAATTCTTCCGCCAAAAGTGTCTTAGTGGGTACACTCTTCCCCCCTCTTTCATAAGCTACCACCAACGATCTCTCAAAGGGGTTGAAACCCAATCTTTAGTAGAGGTACTCGGCACCTGGGGTTCATCGCGTGGTGGTAAGAGTAGAAGTTGGTAGGCAGAGGTTGGTGTGGGGAAACCTATAGACGCTAGTGTCTTCTTGAGTAAACGTATCTACCATTTGAACACCCACCGTCGCATGTATGAAATATTTGTGGAATAAGCACAGACACACTTAGACCCGAGTAGATCCATTGTGATACCACAGGATCAGGAGAATTCTCCAGTCCTACCTTAGAACCAATTGGAGCTTCTAATGAAACGATGGAGGTTCCTAAAATTCGTGTTAGCCAGTTTACAGAGGCTGTCGTAGAAGTATGCTCCCAAGTAAAGGCTTCTTCTGACAGAGAGAGCCGGACAAGTGCAGAGAAGATGGATAGTTGTTTCCTCCTCCTCCTCGTTCCTACAGCTTCTACAAAAGTCGTTAGAGAAAAGTCAAAGCCTTTTGGCATGCCTTCCAATTAGACAGTGTCCCGTACTGACACCTATTGTTGTACTGATTCTAGCGCCTAAGTGAATTTTGATAATCTATTTATAGCGGCTATATTAAAAAGTACTGCAAAATTCAGCTTATTGGGAAATATTTTTTCTATTTTCCTTTTTTTTTTGCAAATGACTCTGGACGGGCCCCACTAAGTCGGAAGCCGATCTAACTGCGTATCATAAAATGTGATGACATTGTGCTGTAGTACACTAATAACGAATTTTACTGCGCACGGAACTGTCAACAAGAAAAAATTTTTGTTTCCATCTGGTATTTGAACACATCAACAAAAAAACAAGTCAAAATATAAACACATAAAAAATTATTAATAACTTACAATAAAAATATCTTTATCATTCCACAATATACATACATATGTATGTGCATAGGTACATTTATGTATGTACGTATCTTAATCACTCGCGTGTTAAAGCTTTTATCAATTTCACTTAAATTTCTTCCATAAAAAACATCTCAAAAACATTCAGCGACGATCAGTATAAACAAAAACAAGAGTCCAAGGCGCAATTCTATCAAAAGAATAGCAAAAGTACGAACGAACCCAGTCAGCTGTCGTGCAATTTGTTTGTCGCCCAAAAATGTAACTGTGGAAATTTCCCCACATCTCGACAGATGAACTGCAAAATCGTGGCAAATGATTTGAGTGGGAAATTCGATTGACCGAATTCCGTCATCTGGAAAGTGTGCCTCAATGCTCGATGAGTAATTTTTACGATTCAAGGGCAGATACATAACATAAAATCTTTTTTTTTTTTTTTGTATTTCCTACTCAGTAATTAAAAATTGCCGCGTAGTCATCAATACGAGTACAAAAAAAAAAAAAAACAATTTGAAAAGGAAACGCAAAAATCTCGCTGACGTATTAGTGATCTACATACATATGATAAATATTCTCTTTGGGTCAAGATTCTATCTTATTGGAATGGTATACATGGTATAAACGAAAATGATTAGTGGGAGTAGGTTGTTTTGAATTCATGTCATCAATCGCACTTACCGTGGGAAAATTTTGTTTTTCTTCAAAAGGACGTACACTTAGTCACACTCGTATTCGTACACCAGTTAATTCGACCTAAAACAATGGAAAATGCCAATCTATCGAAACAAATATTCGTTTTTCTTTTACGATATTATTTTTGATGATCTTGCGAGAATAAAAAAAAACAAAAATCAAACATTGTTTTCAGCAACAATGTAGAAAAATCTGGAAAAAACGCATCTCACACTCGTACGAGCAGTTGTACACACAAACTGCACAAATAACGGTTGTTTCCGATGCACAAATGATAACACTTGGGCTAATTATGGTACAGTTATCCTTTAGGTAGTAGTGTAATATTTGCTGATGAATCTAAGTTTAATGTTTTCCATTCCGATGGGAGAGTTAAAGTGTGGAGAGAACCAGGAACCAGCCTTAATAAAGAAAACCTTACACCAACTGTAAAGCATGGCGGTTCCGTCATGGTGTGAGGTTGTTATTCGGCCACCGGGACTGGAAGCCTACATTTTATAGATGACATGATGGATTCCAAGAAATATATCGACATCTTAAAGAGTGCTGGAAACACCTCCCCAATCACCAGACATAATTCCAATAGAGAACTTGTGGGCTCATCTTAAATCAAAGCTGCGAGATGAGGTAATACAGAACGCTAGGCAGCTGAAGGGCGTTCTTAAAAGAGAATGGGAACCGGATTTCACAAAAAAATTAGTGCAATCTATGCCTAGTCGTTTAAGAGAAGTCCTAAAACGACAAGGGTACCATACTCACTACTAAATTTTTATAATTTTATTATATTTTATTAAGTTAAGTTTACTCTACGAATACGAGTGTGACGTTCAAAATGAAGTATCTGTTCTTTTGTTATTTTCTTTCTTCGCCTGTTATTTTTTTTTGAAGTTAAGTTTCCTTATCTTTAACTCATAATGTATAAAATACTGCCAAAGTAAATACGATTTTTTGGAAGAACTTAACGAATTTTGTTGTTTTGTGAATGGGTGTACGAATACGAGTGTGACTAACTGTACACATATATTGTATATATCTATATTTAGATCTTATCCGGTATGCTTTTTGAAGCTCATTAGACATGCTGAAGTCAATTTGTACGCATCTATCGGTGCGCGTAAGTTTGTTTATATAGTGGATCCATGATATTTGTAGTACGAAGCAAAGAAGGGCCATTGTGCTGAAAGATATCCTTCAGAAGTTTTTACCTTAGGAACGTACGTGGTATTCTGGATTATGTACAGTCCTACTGTTCTACTCTTATGTTCTTAAAAGAAATCTATAATTATATTTGGATGCATACTCGTATACATTTTCATCTTCGAGGTGTTATGACTTTTGAATTTACTGCAAAAATAAGAAATTTTTAATTAAGTTTCAGATTTATGCATTCAACACAAACATAGTTTTTGGCATATGAATGAAATAAAAATGCTACTTTTAGTCATTTGACAGAGTTTGGCATCAGTGATGATGAAAATATCTAACCTTTAATGGATTAGAAACTACTTTTTGAGACAACCTGTTGATTTTATTATTAAAAACGCTGTTACAAAAAAAAAAAAAACTGTACAGCCAAGTAAATAAAAACACAAGAAATAAGAATTATCAAAATTTAGCAAAAATCCGTGTGGCGCTTCATTGTTTATTAGAGCAATTAAGCAGAACAATATAAACAAATTCAACTTCCTTGTAAAATATTGAAGTAAAACAAGGAACATTAAGGGAGCAAAAGTATCTTCTAAAAACTAAAAGCAAAATTAAAATCATTTGCTTCATACGTAGCAGAAGCGGATCTGCCTACGTACAATCTAGCACCTCCATTACATCACGAAAGTGATATCATCCTTATCAAAGTTCTTCATTGGAATATACAGAATTAACTTACGTCTAAGTGTTATTCCTTCAAATTTGGAAAGAGAGAGTAGAGATAGGAAAGAATTTGTTGTACTTAGTGGATGTAGAGTCTTAGATTTTAATACTCCACGGATGGCTTTCAGGTCGCAACAATAAGGTACTTTTAACTTAAAAGTGGATATTGGACCAACAACTTTTGAGACAACAAGCCAACTTACTGCCCATTACACCACTACAATAACTTCATTCACAAACGCACTAATTCGCACACAAAATGTTGTTAAATAAAATCGAAGTCTACTAGTGCCAGAGCTGTAAAATTCAAGTACAAGTACAATTACCTCGAACTTATATTTTTTTTTTAAGTACAAGCACAATTCCTTGGTACTTTTACTTAAAAGTTTCAAGTACCAGTACCGGTACTTGCAATTCCTCCGAAGTACTTGAAAAATTGGTCTTAAGTACTTAAATACTTAAAAACTGTGCTTAAGTCTTTTTTTAAATTCCTTTTAATTACTTTAAATTCCTTACTTTCAAGTACTTTTAATTCCTTTAAGTATAATACTTGTAATTTACTTAATTTACAGGACCAGTTGAGCTTCGCTACCTCAATTGGCTTAAAGGGCTTGGCTGAAACAGAAACAAGTTCCTGATGTAAGTCCCTGCGATAAAGCACAGAGTAATTGTG